>JAXLNO010004005.1:0-135391 GCA_038087875.1 Malacoraja senta | reverse complement strand
CCACAATGACATGCAGCAAAATTATAAGACAGTATCTCAACTCTTTTTACACATTGCAATTAATGCAATTTCTATTAGTTCTTTCCACTTCCAAACAAAAATGTGGTTGGATTATTCAGCGTATGATCAACCTGTGTCAATAAATCCTGGACCATGGTAACATATATGCGTACGTATAGTTGTGAATGTTGCTCATTAAATAACTACAGTACTGATACTCCATATTAAGAGCATTGATTTGCCGTTAAAATGAATTCTGTAATAACGTGTCAACGGCAGCAGTGACAATCGAACACTGCGGTTTTAATGTTTCACGTGTTCACAATTTAATTAATCCATCTTTATGTATTAAAACAAATAATAACATTGGGAATTAAAACACATTTGATTGCATTCCGTTATCAAGCATAGTCAAAGTTCGCTCAGAAGACATTTCCAGCACAATAGGGTCAGGGAGGGGGGTGTGTGTGAATCAGTGCGGGGTGGATAGATGGTGGGGGTGGGGGGGTGGTTAGAAGGCAGTCGGTGCAGAATGGGTGGATTGAGGCAGGTGAATTAGTACGTGTTGGTTGGAGTAGGTAAAATTGTGAGGGGAGAGCACCGGGCATGTCAGTGGTGTTGAATGGGGGGGTTCAGTACAGGATGGATGGGGGTAGACAAAAGTGCTAGAGAAACTCAGCGGGTGAGGCAGCATTTATGGAGCGAAGGAAATAGACAACGTTTCGGGTTGAGACCCTTCTTGAGACTGTTCCTCCCATTCTTCTTGAATGGGAGGATCAGTACAGGAGGATGGGGGGGGGTAGGGGAGATCAGCGCAGGATGAATGGGGGGGGTCAGTACAGTGTGGATCGGAGGGTCTGTGCAGGATGAATGGGGGATCACTACAGGATGAATGAGGAGAAGGGGGGGAAGGTGCAGGGTAAATGGAGGGTGGGTCAGTATGGGATGAATGCGTGGATTAGTACAGGATGGATCAGGGATCAGTACAGGATGGATGGAGGAGAAGTGGAGGATGGATGGGAAAGGGGTAAGTACAGGGTGAATTGGGGAACCAGTGTAGGATGGATGGGGGGGTGGCAGGAGAATATGTGGGGGGGGTAGATGGGGATGTCAGTGGGGACTGAATAGAGGCGGGAATGGTGACTAGTGCGGGATGGAGTGGAGGGGTCCCAGGATAAGGGGGTGGAGGGGGAGTACAAGAGTGAGAGAGAGAGAGAGAGAGAGGGGGGGCGAGGTGGGGAGGAAGGAAGGTCAGCGCTCCTCGGACAACATCGCCACGCTGCCTTGGCCGTTGGGAACTCCTCGCCACCACCTCCCTCCTCCGCCAGCCAACAGCAAGGTGCGGGGCCGAGCGGTGCAGCTCAGAGATCCTATAGCTATAAGATCTTTGGTGCAGCTGCTTCAGACAAGTCGGAGCGAATGACGGGCTTCGCACAGCGGCAGCAGCGGCCGCGACAGCGGCTCCACCGCCTCCTCCTCCCGCCCCCCCACCCGCCCTGATAAGGGCCTCTGCTTGTAAACCCGCTAACGGCGATAACCGCTTTCGAAACAAACCCTCCCGCACACCAAGGCCGGGAGGAGGGAGGGAGGGGAGGCCTCGGCGTGCGGGAGGGTTTGTTTAGAAAGCGGTTATCGCCGTTAGCGGGTTTGCAAGCAGCGGCCCTTATCAGGGCGGGCGGGAGGAGGAGGAGATGGAGCCGCTATCGCGGGCGCTGCTGCAGCTGTGCGAAGCCCGTCATTTGCTCCTTTCCTCACCCTGCACCTAGTATCTTTGCCCCGCAATACAGCCGTCACCGCCGACACGAAACTTCGCGTTCCTATTCTCCAGAGATGCTGCCTGACTCGCGGAGTTACTCCAGTATTTTGTGTCTATGCTCGGAACAAACCAGTATCTGGTTGCCAAGCCGGGCAAAATGACTCGGTGTTTAGGTTGCCCGGCGGCGCTTTGAGTGGTCAGTGGCACCCGGGCAACCGCTAATTTCGAACCCTGGATATGGATCATGTTCAATTTGGCATCATGTTCGGCACAGACATTGTGGGCTGAAGGGCCTGTTCCTGCGCTGTGTTTGTTGTTGCTATAGTGGAATATTGTTGTAAAGATTGATAATACTATGAGAAAGATAAAGCAAGTACAACACGTGTTTGTGCCTGGGCCAACCTGATCTCCCGGTTGCCAAACACTTTAATTCCCCTCCCCATTCCCACTCTGACCTTTCTGTCCTGGGCCTCCTCCATTGTCAGAGTGAGGCAATCACCAGATTGGAGGAGCAGCATATATTATATTTCGCTTGGGCAGCTCACAACCCAGCAGTATGAATATTGATCGCTCCAACTTGAACCCTTACATCCCTTCTCTCTCCGGCCCTCCCCCACCCAAGTCATTGTACTAGTCTGAAAGTTGTCTTGTTGAGTCTCATTGTCTATAACTCGTTTTCACCTAGCCCTCAGCTAATAATGGCCAGTTTCCTTTACAGGGCTCTCGCTTAACTTTTTTTCCCTGTTGCCAGCTGGGCAACCTCGGCAGCTTTTTAGGTTGCCAAATGACAGTTTAGGTGGTCATTTAAGATGGCTTGCATGACGCGTGCGATAATGTGCTCGGACGAAGTGCATAGTTACCAGTCGGAATTATACTCAATGAAGCATTCACATATTATTTCTGCTTCAAATAAAGTCACAAACTAAACATATTCACCAATCAAGACATGATATATCCCACAATGACATGCAGCAAAATTATAAGACAGTATCTCAACTCTTTTACACATTGCAATTAATGCAATTTCTATTAGTTCTTTCCACTTCCAAACAAAAATGTGGTTGGATTATTCAGCGTATGATCAACCTGTGTCAATAAATCCTGGACCATGGTAACATATATGCGTACGTATAGTTGTGAATGTTGCTCATTAAATAACTACAGTACTGATACTCCATATTAAGAGCATTGATTTGCCGTTAAAATGAATTCTGTAATAACGTGTCAACGGCAGCAGTGACAATCGAACACTGCGGTTTTAATGTTTCACGTGTTCACAATTTAATTAATCCATCTTTATGTATTAAAACAAATAATAACATTGGGAATTAAAACACATTTGATTGCATTCCGTTATCAAACATAGTCAAAGTTCGCTCAGAAGACATTTCCAGCACAATAGGGTCAGAGAGGGGGTGTGTGTGAATCAGTGCGGGGTGGATAGATGGTGGGGGTGGGGGGTGGTTAGAAGGCAGTCGGTGCAGAATGGGTGGATTGAGGCAGGTGAATTAGTACGTGTTGGTTGGAGTAGGTAAAATTGTGAGGGGAGAGCACCGGGATGTCAGTGGTGTTGAATGGGGGGGTTCAGTACAGGATGGATGGGGGTAGACAAAAGTGCTAGAGAAACTCAGCGGGTGAGGCAGCATTTATGGAGCGAAGGAAATAGACAACGTTTCGGGTCGAGACCCTTCTTGAGACTGTTCCTCCCATTCTTCTGAATGGGAGGATCAGTACAGGAGGATGGGGGGGGGGGTAGGGGAGATCAGCGCAGGATGAATGGGGGGGGGTCAGTACAGTGTGGATCGGAGGGTCTGTGCAGGATGAATGGGGATCACTACAGGATGAATGAGGAGAAGGGGGGAAGGTGCAGGGTAAATGGAGGGTGGGTCAGTATGGGATGAATGCGTGGATTAGTACAGGATGGATCAGGGATCAGTACAGGATGGATGGAGGAGAAGTGGAGGATGGATGGGAAAGGTGTAAGTACAGGGTGAATTGGGGAAACCGTGTAGGATGGATGGGGGGGTGGCAGGAGAATATGTGGGGGGGGTAGATGGGGATGTCAGTGGGGACTGAATAGAGGCGGGAATGGTGACTAGTGCGGGATGGAGTGGAGGGGTCCCAGGATAAGGGGTGGGAGGGGGAGTACAAGAGAGAGAGAGAGAGAGAGAGAGAGTGGGGCGAGGTGGGGAGGAAGGAAGGTCAGCGCTCCTCGGACAACATCGCCACGCTGCCTTGGCCGTTGGGAACTCCTCGCCACCACCCTCCTCCGCCAGCCAACAGCAAGGTGCGGGGCCGAGCGGTGCAGCTCAGAGATCCTATAGCTATAAGATCTTTGGTGCAGCTGCTTCAGACAAGTCGGAGCGAATGACGGGCTTCGCACAGCGGCAGCAGCGGCCGCGACAGCGGCTCCACCGCCTCTCCTCCCGCCCTGATAAGGGCCTCTGCTTGTAACCCGCTAACGGCGATAACCGCTTTCGAAACAAAACCTCCCGCACACCAAGGCCGGAGGAGGGAGGGAGGGGGAGGCCTCGGCGTGCGGGAGGGTTTGTTTAGAAAGCGGTTATCGCCGTTAGCGGGTTTGCAAGCAGCGGCCCTTATCAGGGCGGGCGGGAGGAGGAGATGGAGCCGCTGTCGCGGGCGCTGCTGCAGCTGTGCGAAGCCCGTCATTTGCTCCTTTCCTCACCCTGCACCTAGTATCTTTGCCCGCAATACAGCCGTCACCGCCGACACGAAACGTCGCGTTCCTATTCTCCAGAGATGCTGCTGACTCGCGGAGTTACTCCAGTTTTTGTGTCTATGCTCGGAACAAACCAGTATCTGGTTGCCAAGCCGGGCAAAATGACTCGGTGTTTAGGTTGCCCGGCGGCGCTTTGAGTGGTCAGTGGCACCCGGGCAACCGCTAATTTCGAACCCTGGATATGGATCATGTTCAATTTGGCATCATGTTCGGCACAGACATTGTGGGCTGAAGGGCCTGTTCCTGCGCTGTGTTTGTTGTTGCTATAGTGGAATATTGTTGTAAAGATTGATAATACTATGAGAAAGATAAAGCAAGTACAACATGTGTTTGTGCCTGGGCCAACCTGATCTCCCGGGTTGCCAAACACTTTAATTCCCCTCCCCATTCCCACTCTGACCTTTCTGTCCTGGGCCTCCTCCATTGTCAGAGTGAGGCAATCACCAAATTGGAGGAGCAGCATATATTATATTTCGCTTGGGCAGCTTACAACCCAGCAGTATGAATATTGATCGCTCCAACTTGAACCCTTACATCCCTTCTCTTTCCGTCCCTCCCCCACCCAAGTCATTGTACTAGTCTGAAAGTTGTCTTGTTGAGTCTCATTGTTTATAACTCGTTTTCACCTATCCCTCAGCTAATAATGGCCAGTTTCCTTTACAGGGCTCTCGCTTAACTTTTTTTCCCTGTTGCCAGCCGGGCAACCTCGGCAGCTTTTTAGGTTGCCAAATGACAGTTTAGGTGGTCATTTAAGATGGCTTGCATGACGCGTGCAATAATGTGCTCGGACGAAGTGCGTAGTTACCAGTCGGAATGATACTCAATGAAGCATTCACATATTATTTCTGCTTCAAATAAAGTCACAAACATATTCACCAATCAAGACATGATCTGTACCACAATGACATGCGGCAAAATTACAATACAGTATCTCATCTCTTTTTACATGTTGCAATGAATGCAATTTCTATTATCTCTTTCCACTTCCAAACAAAAATATGGTTATTCAGCGTATGATCAACCTCGGTGAGACCAAGCGCAGGCTTGGCGATCGCTTCGCACAACACCTCCACTCAGTTCGCAATTTCCTTAGCTCCATAGATGCTGCCTCACCTGCTGAGTTTCTCCAGCATTTTTGTCTACCCATTTTCACAAGTTCTGTTATCTCACTTTCTTCACCCACTCCCTGCACATTAGGGGCAATTTTACAGAGGAAAGTTAACCTACAAAGCCAATGCGTCTTTGGGATGTGGGAGGAAACCCACACGCTTGCAGGGAGATTGTGCAAATTCAACACAGACGGTGCCCGCGAACAGGATTGAACACAGATCTCTGGCGTGTGAGGCAGCAAGTCTACCAGCTGTGCCACTATATTTTATTTTCCAACACACAAAAAATTATACGTTGATAACTTTGGTTACTAAAAAAAAATAAACTATCCATTTTTAGTCTTAAATCTCTAAGTGACGCTATGTCCCCCTTTACAGCTACTGTATGTTTTAATTCAGTTCAAGGCTATTGGGGCAGTACATTGGCCATACATTTGCTGCCTAAAATTGCCAGAGACCCGGAATTGATCCTGAATATGGGTGCTGTTTGTATGGAGTTTTGTTTTCTCGTTTATAACATTGTTTACAGAGTACTATGTTTACATATTCTGTTGTGCTGCAAGTAAGGATTTCACACAGAGAGTGGTGAATCTCTGGAATTCTCTGCCACAGAAGGTAGTTGAGGCCAGTTCATTGGCTATATTTAAGAGGGAGTTAGATGTGGCCCTTGTGGCTAAAGGGATCAGGGGGTATGGAGAGAAGGCAAGTACAGGATACTGAGTTGGATGATCATATTGAATGGCGGTGCAGGTTCGAAGGGCCGAATGGCCTCCTCCTGCACCTATTTTCTATGTTTCTATGTTCATTGTTCTAACTGGGACGTGAGAGAATAAAACACTCTTGACTTACGTCGATGATGTGTGGGATAGAACTAGAGTACGGGTGATCGGTGGTCGGCGTGAACTCGGTGCGCCGAAGGGCCTGTTTCCACGCTGTATCTTTAAATTAAACTAAAAACACTAAAACCAGAGGAAATGTAAAGAAGGGTTTCTACCCGAAACGTCACCCAATGTTTTCTATCCAGAGATGCTGGCTGCTCCATGGAGTTCCCCCGCACAATTAAAGCATGGAATAGTCTTCACCCTACCATAGGCACCAACCAGATGCAACTACATTTAAGGTAGCTTTTTTGCTTAAGTCCAAGTCAAGAGTCAAGAGAGTTTTATTGTCATGTGTCCCAGATAGGGCAATGAAATTCTGGCTTGCTGCAGCACAACAGAATATGTAAACATAATACAGAACAGGAGATAAAAGTTCAGTGTGTCTATATACCATAGACCATATATATACACAATAAATAAACAGATAAAATACAATAGGCTGTTATTTTTCAGAGTTTGGTGGTGGTGGGTCCACCAGTTTAAATTCCATTTCGAATATTTTTGGAGGACCAGGAAACCAAGAAGCAAGAGTTACTCCAGGGAGTTACTGCAGCTCCAGGGAGTGATTCTGCGTTGTGTTTCAGCGGTCGCGGTGAGGCAGCGACCGGACAGCAATGGCGGCCAGAACTCCCACAATGCAAAATGCCGCACTTGCGCACAACCACGGTCGATGATGTGCTCGGCGGCCGGCCGTGCCGAGTGGAGACCCGAGAGCCGAGCTGAGAGCTAGCGCCGAGCGGAGACCCGAGACCCAAGAGCCGAGCGGAGAGCCGAGCCGAGAGCGAGAGCCGAGAGCTAGCGCCGAGCGGAAAGCCGAGGCCCGGACACGGATGGCGGGCGGGTGTCCCGGTTGCTTGCCAAGCCGGGCAAAATGGCACGGCTTTTAGGTTGCCCGGCAGGACTGTAAGTTGCCATTGGCACCCAGGCAACCGCTAATTTTGAGCCCTGCTTTATTATCGTTACTTTTTTGTATTTATATAATTCATTTGTTCTATATCTCTCTCCATCACTGTCTATATCTCTCGTTTCCCTTTCCCCTGAATCTCAGTCTGGCGATGAGTCTCGACCCGAAACATCACCCATTCATTTTCTCCAGTGATGCTGTCTGTCCCGCTGAGTTATTCCAGATTTTGTTGTCTGTTTTCGGTTTAAACCCGCATCTGCAGTTCCTTCCTACATACAACATGTGTTAATTGGGCGTACGGTGAGATTGTGCTGAAACTGTGATGTTTAAAACTTGCAGACTGTGGAAGTCAGAGCACCAGTTGTGACTGTGAGACGTGGTGTTGCTTTGGAAACGCACAGATGGCCTGGGACGTTCATTAGATGCATCAAGTAGTTGCTATGGAGACGATGCAGGTCGGTCCCCCCGGCTACAGCAGGGTTCCCTTCCTGGGAACCGTTCCCAAGCGGAACACGGCAGAAGATGCCTGCAGCCCCGCAGCAGCCGGTAAATCCATCCCACCGTCTCCCAGACACTCGCTCTTGTGTACGGGCTGTACTTTAGTGTGTCCGTAAGCTGGGGACGATCTACACCTCAAACAAGTTAACTCGGGGCTGGACAACGATTAAAGATAAAGACGGAACAAAGAAATAGTGACAGAAAATGCTCAAAATACTCAGCCGGTCGGGCAGCATCTTGTGGAGAAAGAAACAGTTTATGTTTCACGGTCCTGTAGAAACAGGCCCTATGGCCCAACCTGTCCATGCTGACCAAGATGCCTCCTCTAAGCTGATCCTATTTGCCCACGTTTGGCCCATAGCGCTCTGACCTGTCTTCCCCATGTTGAAACACCTTCTGAAAAATGTCTTCTCAGATCAATGACCGATCATCAGAACTGGATGCAGTCACATAATGTGGCCAGTTCTGATACAAACTGGAAAGGCTGGTTATCTGAAATTGCCCATATTAATGATAACTTCAAGGGCTGCACCACACCGAAACGTGACGCTGTTCCGCAAGATTTTGTCGGCTTCGTTGGAACAATTGGAACGGCTTCATTTGGGGCGGCATGGTGGCGCAGCGGCAGAGTTGCCGCCTTATAGCACCAGAGACCCGGGTTCGATCCTGACTATGGGTGCTGTCTGTATGGAGTTTGTACGTTCTCCCCGTGACCTGAGTGGGTTTACGCCGAGATCTTTGGTTTCCTCGCACACTCCAAAGACATACAGGTTTAGAGGTTATTTGGCTTGGTATAATTGTAATTTGTCCCTAGTAGGATAGGGTTAATATGTGGGGATCGCTGGTTAGTGCAGACTCGATGGGCTCTCTAAACTAAACTAAACAATGTAGGTGGACTAATAATAAAACATGCAATAGCCTGGCAAATCTGCCATAGAAACATGGAAACATAGAAAATAGGTGCAGGACGAGGCCATTTGGCCCTTCGAGCCAGCCCCGCAATTCATTGTGATCATGGCTGATCGTCCCCAATCAATAACCCGTGCCTGCCTTCTCCCCATATCCCTTGATTTCACTAGCCCCTCGGGCTCTATCTAATTCTCTCTTAAATCCATCCAGTGATTTGGCCTCCACTGCCCTCTGTGGGAGGGAATTCCACAAATTCACAACTCTGGGTGAAAAAGTTTTTTCCCAACTCAGTCTTAAATGGCCTCCCCTTCATTCTAAAACTGTGGCCCCTGGTTCTGGACTCGCCCAACATTGGGAAATTTTTTCCTGCATCTAGCTTGTCCAGTCCTTTTATAATTTTATATTTCTAGAAAATAAAATTATAAAAGGACTGGACAAGCTCGCTGCCATCCAGCACCAAACTCCCAAGTGTACCTGATTTGTGAGTTATAATGAACTCTGAGAACCAGTGTGGATCCGCTGGTGTTTCTGCAGGGCCCCTCATTATGTGAAGCTCTTCCCACAGTCAGAACATTTGTACGGCCTCTCTCCGGTGTGGGTCTGCTGATGTTGGTGGAGGGTCCCTGCCCGTGTGAAACTCTTCCCACATTCTGCACATTCATGATAACTGAACCTCTTCCAACAGCCTCTATCCCATGTGGGTCTTCTTCTTATCGAGTCCACACACAAGATTAGAAGTTGTTCAGCCACTATCCCGTGTGGGTCCTCTGTTGTCGATGGAGGGAGCTGGACTATGAAACTCTTCTTCCAGACAGTTGTTGGTGAACGACAACCTCGGTTCCCCCCACCCCTCTCTCCTCACCGACCCCCTCGACCCCAGGCCCCAGTACGGGTCACGTTGCAGGCAGAGGAGATGAGATTAATTTGGCTTCATGTTCAGCATGGACCTTATGGGCCAAAGGGCCTGTTCCTATGCTGTTCTGTTCTCTGTTCTTGATATAAAAGATGTGTTTGCTTCACGAGAAATAAATACTTGATTGATAATAACAATTTAGTGTAGTTTATTGTCACGTGTAATGACGTACAGTGAAAGGCTTTTTGTTGCGTACCATACAGTCAGTGGAATGACAAATATTACAATCAAGCCATTTACAGTGTATAGATGATACATGATAAGGGAGTAACATTTAATACAAGGTAAAGCCAGCAAAGTCCGATCAAGTATAGTCCGAGGATCACCAATGAGGAAGATAGTAGTTCAGGACTGCTCTCTGGTTGTGGTAGGATGATTCAGTTGCCTGATAACAGCTGGTAAGAAACTGTCTCTGAATTTGGTGGTTTGCATTTTTACACTTCTGTACCTTTTGCCTGATAGAAGAGGGAGTGGCCAGGGTGAGACTGGTCCTTGATTATGCTGCTGGCCTTGCCGAGGCAGCGTGAGGTGTAAATGGAGGTGTTTAAGAAAGAACTGCAGATGCTGGAAAAATCGAAGTTAGACAAAAAATGCTGGAGAAAACCGCTGGGGTGTAAACTACCCATGTGAAATATGAGGTGCTGTTCCTCCAATTTGCGCTGGGCCTCACACTGGCAATGGAGGAGGCCCAGGACAGAAAGGTCAGAATGGGAGGAGGAGTTGAAGTACTGAGCAACCGGGTGATCAAGTTGATTAATACGGACTGAGTGGAGGTGTTCAATGAAGTGATCGCCGAGCCTACGCTTGGTCTCACCGATGTAGAGAAGTTGGCACCTGGAACAGCGGATGCAATAGATGAGGTTGGAGGAGGTGCAGGTGAACCTCTGCCTCTCCTGGAAAGACTGATTGGGTCCTTGGATGGAGTTGAGGGGGGAGGTAAAGTGACAAGTGTTGCATTTCCTGCGATTGCAAGGGAAAGTACCCGGGGAGGGGGTGGTTTGGGTTGGAAGGGACGAATGGACCAGCGAGTTACGGAGGGAATGTGGAAAGCAGAAAGGGGAGGAGATGGGAAGAAGTGGCCAGTAGTAGGATCCTGTTGGAGGTGGCGAAAATGTCGGAGGATGATATGTTGTATGCGACGGCTGATGGGGTGGAAGGTGAGGACAAGGGGGACTCTGTCCTTGTTACGAGGGGGGGATGGGCAGTAAGAGCGGAGCTGCGGGATATAGAGAAGACCCTGGTGAGAGTCTCCTCTATAATACAAGAGGGTAACCCCCCATTCCCTAAAGAATGAGGACATCTCCAGTGCCCTAGTATGGAACAACTGATCCTGCGCACAGATGTGGCGTAGACGGAGGAATTGGGAGTAGGGGATCGTCCGTACAGGAAGCAGGGTGGGAAGAACTGTAGTCCAGATAGCTGTGGGAGGTAGTGGGTTTTAGAGTGGATGTCGGTCAGTCTGTTGCCTGCGATGGAGATGGTGAGATCTAGAAACGGTAGGGAGATGTCGGAAATACATCCGACATCCTACTGTCACCGCCTCTTCCTTTCTCCCCCCCCCCCCACCCCAACTTCAGTCTGAAGAAGGGTCTCGACCCTAAACGTCGCCTATTCCTTCTCTCCATTGATACTGCCTCCAGGTCTCGACCCGAAACGTTGCCTATTCCTTCTCTCCATTGATACTGCCTCCAGGTGTCGACCCGAAACGTCGCCTATTCCTTCTCTCCATTGATACTGCCTCCAGGTCTCAACCAGAAACGTGGCCACTTCCTTCTCTCCATTGATACTGCCTCCAGGTCTCGACCTGAAACGTGGCCACTTCCTTCTCTCCATTGATACTGCCTCCAGGTCTCGACCTGAAACGTGGCCACTTCCTTCTCTCCATTGATACTGCCTCCAGGGCTGTGGAGTCGGAGTCGGAGCAATTTTGCTGCTGCTGGAGGCGGTCAGTAAAAAAGTCCCGACTCCGACTCCGACCTCAACATAAATTTTGGAGACTTCCTAAATCTCTGCCTTATCCACTGACTTGGCGTCCACCGCCGTCTGCCAAAGAATTCCACATATTCACCTCCCTCTGACTAAAGAAATCCCATCTCATCTCATTCCTGAAGGAACCTCCTTTAATACTGAGGCTATGACCTCTAGTCCTAGACACCCCCACAAGTAGGAACAGACTTAGGCCATTCGTCCCATCAAGTCTACACCACCATTCAATCATGACTGATCTATCTCTCCCTCCTAACCCCATTCTCGTGCCTTCTCTCCATAACCCCTGACACCCGTTCTAATAAAGAATTGTCCAGCAACCGGGAGATCAGGTTGGTTCAGGCGGGCGTTTCGTCTCGCCGATGTATAAGAGTTCACATCTTGATCAACGGATACAGTAGATGAGGTCGGAGGAGGTGCAAGTGAGGCTTTGGCCCACCCTCACCTCCCTTCCAGCTTCCTTCCCCAACTACAACAGACTGAAGAAGGGTCCCGACCCGAAACCTCACCTATCCATGTACTTGCATTAAACATTATACCCAATATTATGTATCTGGATGGCTCGATTGTAATGATGTATAGTCTTTGCGCTGACTGGATAGCACACAACAAAAACCAGAGGGTGGTGGGCATGTGGAACGAGCTGCCGGAGGAGGTGTAGGGAGGCAGATACAATCACAATCTTTAAAAGGTGTTAGGACAGGTTCATAAGTCACTGCAGCAGAATTCCACCGAGTGGGGCCGTCAGCGATTGCAGCCTCGCCAACAGTCTGTCTGTCTTTTTGTCTATTCAGTTGTTATTTTTAGTATGTTTTAACAAGTTTGTGCTAATGTTCTCTGGTTTGTTTTATGTGGGGGGTGGGGCTGGGGAAACTTTTTTTCAATCTCTTACCTTGCAGGAGATGTGATTTTTTACGGGATCGTATCTCCGGTTGCTCTGCGGCCTAACATCATGGAGCTGGCGGCCTTGCTCGAGACTGACTTGGAGCCTCACCGCGGGGCCGTGGACTGACCATCAGAGCCTGCGATCCCTTACCTGGGATCGACTCTCCAAGCACGACAGTGTAGGTTCACAAGGTTAATTCCCGGGATGGCGGGACTGTCATATGTTGAAAGAATGGAGCGACTGGGCTGTATACACCAGCATTTAGAAGGATGAGAGGGCATCTTATTGAAATATAAAATTATTAAGGGATTGGACACACTAGATGCAGGAAACTTGTTCCCGATGTTGGGGGAAGTCCAGAACCAGAGGCCACGGTTTAAGAATAAGGGGTAGGCCATTTAGAACGGAGATGAGGAAATACTTGTTCACCCAGTGAGCTGTGAATCTGTGGAATTCTCTGCCTCAGAAGGCAGTGGAGGCCAATTCTCTGGATGCTTTCAAAAGAGAGAGTTAGATAGAGCTCATAAAGATAGCGTAGTCAGGGGATATGGTGAGAAGGCAGGAACGGGGTACTGATTGTGGATGATCAGCCATGATCAGTGGATGACAGCACTGGCACGAAGGGGTGAATGGCCTGCACCTATTGTCTATTGACGGGCAGGGGAAGGGCATACACACCGGTGCTGCCACAGGCTGGACATGTGGGTGAAACCTTTGCCACACTCAGCACACACAAAGGGTCACTCTCGGTGTGTATCTGCTGGTGCTCCCACAGTCCCCGTGCGCTCTTGAAACGCTTGCTGCAGTGGGAGCAGGTGAAGGGGCGCTCGCCGGTGTGGGTGCGCAGTCTCTCTCTCTCTCTCTCTCTCTCTCTCTCACACTCACACGCTCTCTCTCTGCCCACAGCACCCATTCTTGATCTTAAACCATGTATTGTGCTTTTGTATATAATTTATTGTGCTTTTGTATATAATTTATTGTGGGGAGGTGAGCTCAGCCTTCCAAGCCTCAATCCCAGCTCAGCTTATTTCATGGAAAAGACATTTATTTCATTGAATAGGCATTTATTTCATTGAAAAGTCATTTATTTCATTGGAATACAACTTGGCTCCAGCGGGTTAACGAGCCAAAGTCTTTGTTTACCGCAGCCAGAGTCTTGCGGACGTCCACGGGCGGAGAGCGAGATCCCAACGTTCGGAGTTGAGGGGGAATGGCCGGTGGACGGGAAGCGGTGACTCCAGATTAATCCTGACGCCTTTCCCCAGCGAGAAGAAGACAGCGGAATGACGAAGAGATGGGCCACGAGGGGAGGGAGGCTGTCGATGACTGATCAGCTCGGACCTTGCATCCCATCCAAAGAATGCAACCGCATTCTCGACAGGGCCAAGGTGGGCTTATATTAGGAACACCTCCATCTGTTTCCCAGCACGGATGGCTGACCTGCTGAGTTCTACCGGCAATTTGGAGGGGAATGGACAGGCGACGTGTCAGGTCTGGATCCTTTGGGCTTATGGGAGTCGGGGGAGAAAGGTGGAAAAAAAGAGATGGGGTCGGGACAGACTCTAGGACCTGATTAGGGGGAGGGGTCTCCTTAATTTGGAGAATTCAATGTTCATGTTATTGGGCTTTAAGCTGTGAGGTGTTCTTCCTCCAGTTTGCGTGTCACCTCACTCTGGCAATGGAAGAGGCCCAGGACAGAAAGATCAGTGTGGGAGTGGGAAGGGGAGGTAAAATGGTCGGCAACCGGTAGATCCAGCAGGCGTTGGCTGACCGAGCGCAAGTGTAGGGTGAAATGCACGCCTGGTCTAGATACAAGGAACAGCAGTTGCTGGTTTACAAAAAGAGACACAATCTGCTGGAGTAACTTGCACCTCTGGAGAGCATGGACAGGCAACATTCTAGGTCAGGACCCTTCTTCAGACTGCTTGGTGTGGGGGGGTGGAGAAAGTTGGAAAGGAGAGGTGGGAGTGGTCGCCTTAGATTCCCTTCCCTCTACAGATGCGGCCCAGAGTGTGGGAATCGAGGAACAGGGGACATGGGTTCAAGATGAAGGGGAAAAGATTTAATAGGAATCTGAGAGGTAACTTTTTCACACAAAGGGTGGTGGGTGTATGGAACAAGCTGCCAGATGAGGTAGTTGAGGCTGGGACTATCCCAACCTTTAAGAAACAGTTAGACAGGTCCATCGATAGTAAAAGTTTGGAGGGATATGGACCAAACGCAGGCATGTTATACTAGTGTAGCTGGGACATGTTGGTAGGTGTGGGCCAGTTGGGCCGAAGGGGCGTGTATCCACACTGTATGACTAACACGAAGTGCTGGAGTAACTCAATGGGTCAGGCAGCATCTGTGGTGAACATGGATAGGTGACGTTTCACAGAGTGCTGGAGTAACTCAGCGGATCAGGCAGCATCTGTGGTGAACATGGATAGGTGACGTTTCACAGAGTGCTGGAGTAACTCAGCGGGTCAGGCAGCATCTGTGGTGAACATGGATAGGTGACGTTTCACAGAGTGCTGGAGTAACTCAGCGGGTCAGGCAGCATCTGTGGTGAACATGGATAGGTGACGTTTCACAGAGTGCTGGAGTAACTCAGCGGGTCAGGCAGCATCTGTGGTGAACATGGATTGGTGACATTTTGGGTCGGGACCCTTCTTCAAACTGACATGATGTTAACAGCTGAGGGGGTGATCGGCAGGTGAGTGGAGTAAGGGACAGAGGCGAGAGAAAATAAGGAGATGAAAAGGTGTGAGATAAGGAGAGAGGAATGTATATGTGCGGCTTTAAGGGACATTGGTCAGGTAGCATTTGGAGTATTATATACAGGTGAAGTGGCGCTGGCCGTGTGGACTTGCCGGTGCTCCAGCAGGTGGTCAAGGCGGGTGAAGCCCTTACCACAGGACGGGCAGTGGAAGGGACGCTCACCACTGCCGGTGCTGCAACAGGCTGGGCATGCGGGTGAAACCTTTGCCACACTCAGCGCATTCAAAGGGTATCCCTCTGGTGTGTATCCGCTGGTGTTCCCATAGCCGCCGTGTGCTCTTGAAACGCTTGCCGCAGTGGGAGCAGCCGCTCGCCGGCATGAGTCCGCTGGTGCTGCCGCAACCCCCACGAGCTGTCAAACGACTCACCGTAGTACGGGCAATCGTAGGGCTGGCCACTGGTGTGTACGCGCTGGTGAGACAGGACATGGGAGGCCATGGCAAAGCGCTCTCCACACACCTGGCTGGGCAAGGGACGGTTGCTGTCGTGCACCTGCTGGTGGTACAGTAGGTTGGTGGAGCGGGTGAAGCCCTTGCTGCACTGGGCACAGGTGAAGGGGCGCTCACCGGTGTGGGTGTGCTGGTGCTTCAGTGGGCTGCTGGACTGCATGAAGTGGGGAAGGGGGATGAGGACGGTGGAAGTGAGGGGAGGGGGGAAGGGAGAGGGGAGAGTGGGGGGGGGAGAGGGAGTTGAGTGAGGGGGAGGGGGAGAAGGGAGTTGAGTGAGGGGGGAGGGTGAGAAGGGAGGGGGTGAGGAAGCAAGTGGGAGAAGGGGGGAGCTGCACGACCAGCGTGCTGACGTCACCGCCAATCCAAGGGGGACTGCCGGCCACACACCTTGCCAATGCGCAAAGTCACGTGGGGGGACGGCATGCATCATGGGAAGGTCACACAGTGCTGGAGTCACTCAGCGGGTCGGGCAGCTTCTGTGGAGAGAGGGAATGCGTGACCTTTCGGGTCGAGACCCTTCAGTCTGATGGGAAGTACAGAGATAAGGAAGTGTAAGGAGTGAAAACAGGACAAAGTGAATGGTGTTCAAGGAAAATGTAGAATAGATCATTGTTAGTTGGGAGAAGGTAACAGGCAATAGGTGCAGGAGTAGGCCATTCAGCCCGTCGAGCCTGCACCACCATTCAATATGATCATGGCTGATCATCCAGAATCTAAGTACCCCCTTCCTGCTTTCTTCCCCATATACCTTAATTCCGTTAGCCTTAGAGCTAAATCTAACTTGAAAATTTAGTCTGGGAAACATCCAGTGAATAAGCGAGTTCGGTATTCTGACTGCGCATGCCCAGGTGACAGGTCACTCACTATAAACATTCTCGGCGACTGCTGCTGTGTGGGTGCAGGTCTATGTTTCGCCCGTGGTTGGGCCCGGGTCTCCGGCACTGCGGGCGCTGTTGCGATGCTGCTGGGCCGTCCCCGTCTCCTCCCGGTTGTCCCGTCCCTGTCCGGAGGTGTCCGGGTTGGCCCTGGGCTGGCGGGGCGGTAGCGGCCCCGGGCTTGCAGCCGGCGCGCGGGAGAGAGTGGGGGGCACTGGCTCCAGCTCACCTCTGCCTGTCCCACCGGGTTGGGCGGCAGCCCTCGACTGGTGGGGCGCCGGCCCTGAGCGGTGGTGGCCCCGGGCTTGCAGCCGGCGGGAGGGGGGAGCGCTGGCTCCGGCTCGGCTCTGCTCCAGCTCCCGGGAGCCTATTCCTGGGTGGGCCGGGGACCGGCGGCTGCGCCTCTCGCCTTGTCCAGTGCCTGTCGGTTGGCCACCACGGTGCCGGCGGGGGCCGAGCGCCGGTCATGCACACGGGGTGCTGCGGTGGCTCGGCGGGTCAGGCAACATCTCTGGAGAAGGGTCTCGACCTGAAGCGACACCGATTCCTTTTCTCCAGGGATGCTGCCTGTCCCGCTGAGTTACTGCAGCGTTTTGTATCCCCCCGTTGATGGCTGGTGCTCGGCTTTCGCCGGCGCCCGGGGCAGTTGGCCGGCGGCCGCTGGGTGGAGCGGCGAGTGCGGCTGGCGGTCCCCGGCTCGTCGGGAAACGGGTTCCTCGCGAGTTGGAGCGGGGTTGGGCTGGGTTTGACGCTTCTTCTCCGCGCTGGCTGTGGGCCTGGGGCCGCCGCTGCTCCCGTCGGTCCTGGGTACCCGGGTTGGATCCTGGCTGCGGATGAAGTGCGGGTCTGTGTGCGCACAGCAGCGCAGCTGCCGAGAATGTCTCTCCCCCTGTCACCCACTCGCATCTGCCCCTTCTCTCTCTCTCTCTCTCTCTCTCTCTCTCTCTCTCTCTCTCTCTCTCTCTCTCTCTCTCTCTCGCTCTTACACCACGCTCTCCCGCTACCTGACACCCCCGCTCCTCAGATTAAATACATTTTTACACATAGATTATGAATAAAGATAAGAATTTATACACAGATTATAGAGCCAGCGCTTCGTTCACTTTTTCTTTATAGCAAATGACCTTTGACAAATCAATGATTCCTTGCTATTTTCGGAATACCAAACTCGCTTATTGGCCTCCCCTGCCTGAGGCAGAGAATTCCACAGATTCACAACTCTGTGTATGGCGGAGTAGACCTGATGGGCCGAATGGCTTAATTCTGCGCTTATGACCTTATACAGGGAGAAACCTTATCTCCGCACTGGAGTCACACAGGTCTTGCACTCAACGTTATTCCCTTTATCCCATAACCGTACACTGCGGACGGATCGATTGTAATGATGTGTTGTCTATCTGCTGACTGGTTAGCAAGCAACAAATTGTACGTGTGACAATAAATTAAACTCAACCCTCCCGGCACTAGGGGGCGATGCAGCCGGCTGGCCAGAGTCGCTGCACCGCGGCCTCCAGGCGCTGCAGACAGAGGAACAAAGACGGTGCGCCGCGGCCTCCAGGCGCCAGGGGGCGCTGCAGACAGGAACAAAGACGGTGCACCGCGGCCTCCCACCGCCAGATGGCGATACATTTGGAGGACCAGAGACACTGCGCCACTGCCTCCCACCGCCAGATGGCGATACAGATGGAGGACCAGAGACGCTGCGCCGCGGCCTCCCACTGCCAGATGGCGATACAGTAGGAGGACCAGAGACGCTGCACCACGGCCTCCAACCAACAGGGGGCGCTTCTTGCGAGTGAAACATAAACCAAAGGAATAGTTCGATGTCAAGCCGGTGTTGAGCAGCCAGATTGTTGTCTCTGTTGGCGTCAATGTCTGTCTGCCAGGCCCTGACACAGCTCCATTTGGTGGGTGGTAGAGCGGGCACCCAGAGATGACATGGTTGGCTGTCTGTTCTGCTCCACATTCACAGACTGGGCCCCCATCTCCACACGCTGGCATTGAAACGCCCAACTCCAGTACCAAGTCTGTTGAGCTTCACCCGTGCTCCTCTGGGGAGCTCAGACCCTGGACAGCTTTTATCTGGTGAAGAGATGTAGCTGTGTAATGGAGATGAGGTTGCCTTCCACTCATGTGACCACTTGATGGCTATCCAGAGTGCTTTTGTCTCAGTTGGCTGGATGGATGGATGCTAGGAGTTTTCCATGTGGAGCAAAGGGGTGGCGGGACTTCAGTCAGAGTGGCATCTGCTTCTGCTGATAGCCTGATGGAGGAGGTGATCTGGGTCTATGGCACGATGAGATATTGCCAGAGTTGCTGCTTTTCTTCGGATCCCTGCAGGCGGAATGCCTGCAAGTATAGGGAGCTGCTCGACTGGAGTAGGTTGAAGGCACCCAGTGATGGTTCGCAAGGTGCTGTTCAGGCTCGTGTCTACCAGGCTAGTATGTCTACTTCTACTCCATACGGGTGCGCAGTACTCAGCTGGGGCATACCCAAGAGCTAAGGCAGAGGTGTGAAGAGTTGATGGACTGGCTCCCCAACTTGTTCCTGCCAGGCGTCGGATGAGGCCGCTACGTGCCAGGACCTTGTCGCGGAGACCAGCCAGGTGTTGACGAAATGTAAGCGACCTGTCCAGCTTTATGCCGAGGTAAGTGGGTGTTTATTTGGAAGTCCAAGCGCCTGTTGGAGATACAGCATGGAAACAGGCCCTTCGGCCCACCGAGTCAGCGCCGACCAACGATTGCCCACACACAACCACTATCCTACACACACTAGGGACAATTTACATGTGGACTAAGCCAATTAACCTACGATCCCCACGTCTTTGGATTGTGGGAGGAAACCGGATCGCCCGGGAAAACCCACGCAGGTCAGGGGGAGAACGCGCAAACTCCGTACAGATAGCAGGTACATGTACAGTCTTTCCACCAACTGGATAGCACGCAATCTCCCTTGGTACACGTGACAATAAACTAAACTACATATGATGAAAGAATTGGTTGACTGGGCTTGTATTCACTGGAATTTAGAAGGATGAGAGGATATCTTTCAAATCAATTCAATCTTTAATTGTCATTGTGCAGTGTACAGTACAGAGACAACAAAATGCAGTTAGCATCTCACCCAGAAGAGCGAACTTAGGAATAATGAGCAGTAAAATATATATTTGTACAGCAGTTGTGTAGTACAATTTTTCTGGGGGAAGGACTGTCCGGGGGGGGGGGGGAGGTGACTGGCAATCACCGAGGTGCAGAGTTCAGTAGTGTAACAGCCGCAGGGAAGAAGCTGTTCCTGAACCTGCTGGTTCGGCAACGGAGGGACCTGTAGCGCCTCCCGCATGGGAGGAGGGTAATCAGTCTGTGGTTGGGGTGAGAGCAGTCCATGACGATGCTGCGCGCCCTTCGCAGACATTGCTTGCTTTGGACAGACTCAATGGAGGGCAGTGAGGAACCGGTGATGCGTTGGGCGGTTTTCACCACCCTCTGCAGTGCTTTCCGGTCGGAGACAGAGCAGTTGCCATACCATACTGTGATACAGTTGGTAAGGATGCTCTCGATGGTGCAGCGGTAGAAGTTCACCAGAATCTGAGGAGACAGATGGATCTTCTTTAGTCTCCTCAGGAAGAAGAGACGCTGGTGAACCTTCTTGGCCAGTGTTGATGTATTGTGGGTCCAAGAGAGGTCATCAGAGATGTTGACCCCCAGAAATCTGAAGCTGGAAACACGTTCCACCTCCGTCCCGTTAATATGGATGGGGGTGTGCGTGCAGCGCCTAGACCTCCTGTAGTCGACAATGAGCTCCTTGGTCTTGGAGTTAAGGGCCAAGTTGTTGTCAGTGCACCATGCTGCTAGGAGCTGAACCTCCCTATTGGCCGACTCATCGTTGTCGCTGATGAGGCCAATCATCGTTGTATCATCTGCATACTTGATGATGGTGTTAGAACCATGTACAAGTGTGCAGTCGTAGGTGAAGAGGGAGTAGAGGAGTGGGCTCAGTACACAGCCCTGTGGAACGCCGGTGTTCAGGGTGAGGTTTGAAGAGGTGTGGTTGTGCAACCTAACAGACTGGGGTCTGTTAGTTAGGAAGTCCAGTAACCAGTTGCAGAGGGAGGAGTTGATGCCCAGGTCGCTGAGTTTGGTGATCAGTTTTGAGGGGATAATGGTGTTGAATGCTGAGCTATAGTCGATGAACAGCATTCTCACGTAGGTGTTTGTGTTGTCGAGTTGGGAGAGGGCGGAGTGGAGTGCTGTTGAGATGGTATCCTCCGTACTCCTGTTCTTGCGGTAGGCAAACTGATAGGGGTCCAGTGTGGGAGGTAGGCAGCCTTTGAGGTGTGCCAGGACCAGCCTCTCGAAGCACTTGGTGATGATGGGAGTAAGTGCAACTGGGCAGAAGTCAGTCAAGTTAAGTCAAGTCACATTTATTTATATAGAACATTTAAAAAACAACTCTCGTTGGCCAAAGTGCTTTACATTTGGTAGAAGAATAGCATAAACAAAACAAACTACATAATATATACATGTAGCCCTCACTCAGAGGACGTCAGGAAAGGATTGGGAGTATAGATACGTTTTTAGTCTTGACTTAAAAGAGTCGATGGAGGGGGCAGTTCTGATGGGAAAGGGGATGCTGTTCCACAGTCTAGGGGCTGCAACCGCATAGGCGCGGTCGCCCCTGAGCTTATGCCTAGACCGTGGGATATTCAGCAACCCCAAGTCAGCCGATCTGAGGGGCCTGGAGGTGGAGTGGTGGGTGAGAAGACTTTTTATGTAGGTGGGGGCAAGCCCATTGAGGGCTTTGTAGACATGGAGGAGGATCTTGAAGTTTATACGGAACCGCACAGGGAGCCAGTGGAGAGAGGCCAGGATCGGGGTGATGTGGTCCTTTTTTCGGGTGCCCGTCAGGAGTCTCGCTGCGGCGTTTTGGACCAGTTGCAGGCGGGACAGGGAAGATTGGCTGATGCCAGTGTAAAGGGAGTTGCAGTAATCTAGGCGGGAGGAGATGAATGTCTGGATGATCTTTTCGAGGTCATCAGACTGGAGGAATTGTTTTATTATAGCTATCGTCCAAAGCTGAAAGAAGCTAGCTTTTCTTACGGCATTGACTTGTTTGTCAAATTTCAGTGCTGAGTCAAATATCACGCCAAGTCATTAAGGCTCGCCGCAGTGGAGTGTTTTCGCACCGGCACGATGGAGGTGGTTTTAAGGCACGTGGGGACAACTGCTTGGGCAACTTAGAGAAACATATAAAAATCTTTAGGGATTGGACAGGCTAGATACAAGAAAAATATTCCCGATGTTGGGGGTAGCCCAGAACCAGGGGCAACACACAGTTTAAGAATTAGGGGTCAGCTATTTAGGACTGAGATGAGGAGAACATTTTCCACCCAGAGAGTTGTGAATCCGTGGGATTCTCTGCCTCAGAAGGCAGTGGAGGCCAATTCTCTGGATGCTTTCAAGACAGTTAGAGTTAGCTCTTAGGGCTAACGGAATCAAGGGATATGGGGAGAAGGCAGGAACGGGGAACTGATTGTGGATGATCATATTGAATTGCGGTGCTGGCTCGAAGGGCCGAATGGTCTACTCCTGCAACTATTTTCTATGTTTCTAAGTGTGATGGCAAGGAACTGCAGATGCTGGTTTAAAATTGATGATGGACACAAAGTGCTGGAGTAACTCAGCGGGTCAGGCAGCAACTCTGGAGAATGTGTTACAAAGTGCTGGAGTAACTCAGCAGATCAGGCAGCATCTATGGAGAACGTGGACAGGTACAAAGTGGTGGGGTAACTCAGCGGGATCAGGCAGCATCTCTGCAGAATGTGGACAGGTACAAAGTGCTGGAGTAACTCAGCGGGACAGGCATCTGCAGTTCCTTCCTCCACAACTCTCTGCGGTTACCTGCGGGTCTTGGACGGAGCTGTTCCTAAACCGTGCTGTGATTCATCCCAATAAAAAGCCTTCTATTGTGGGGAGGGAGGGGGAGGGAGAGAGGGAGAGAGAGAGAGGAAGGGAGAGAGAGGAAGGGGGTGAGGGAGGGGGTGAGGAGTGAAGGGGAGAACTTCTCAAAACGTTATTCTGCAAGTCAATAGACAACAGATGCAGGAGTAGGCCATTCAGCCCTTCGAGATAGCACCGACATTCACTGTGATCATGGCTGATCATCCACAATCAGTACCCCATTCCTGTCTTCTCCCCGTATCCCCTGACACCGCTATCTTTATGAGCCCTATCTAGCTCTCTCTTGAAAGTATCCAGAGAACCGGCCTCCACCGGCCTCTGAGAGAATTCCACAGACTCACAACTCTCTGGGTGAAAAAGTGTTTCCGCATCTCCATTCTAAATGGCTTACCCCTTATTCTTAAACTGTGGCCACTGGTTCTGAGCTCCCACAACATCGGGAACATGTTTCCTGCCTCTGGAGTGTCCAAACACTTAATAATCTTATATGTTTCAATGAGACCCTCTCATCCTTCTAAATTCCAGAGCATACAAATCCAGCCGCTTCATTCTCTCAGCATGTGACAGTCCCGCCATCTCGGGAATTAATCTTGTGAACCTACACTGCACTCCCTCAGTACCAAGAATGTCCTTCCTCAAATTTGGAGACCAAAGCTGCACACTTTTTGGTTTTATTCTGCTTATATGTTTTGTAATCTGCTTATAAAATTTTGTAAGGCGTCCTTGAGAGTCTTTGAAAGGTGCCCATAAGTATAATGTTAATAATAATAATAACAATACTCCAGGTGTGGTCTCACTAGGACACTATACAACTGGATAAGGACCTCTTTACTCCTATACTCAACTACTCTTGTTATGAAGGCCAACATGCCATTTGCTTTCTTCACTGCCTGCTGTATCTGCATGCTTACGTTCATTGACTGATGAACAAGGACCCCCAGATCCTGTTGTACTTCCCCTTTTTCCAACTTGACACCATTCAGATAGTAATCTGCCTTCCTGTTTTTGCTACCAAAGTGGATAACTTCACGTTTATCCACATTTAACTGCATCTGCCATGCATCTGCCCACTCACCCAACCTGTCCAAGTCACCCTGCATTCTCATAGCATCCTCCTCACAGTTCACACTGCCACCCAGCTTTGTGTCATCTGCAAATTTGCTAATGTTACTTGTTTACAAAAAACAAGGCTCTATGAGGCGCTGGTCCTGTCGTATTCGGCGTAAATGTGAGCAATTTTGGGCCCCATATCTGAGGAAGGATGTGCCAGCTCTGGAGAGGGTCCAGAGGAGGTTCACGGCAACAGATCCCAGGAATGAGTGGGTTAACGTACGATGAGCATTTGTCGGCGCTGGACCTGTACTCGCTGGAGTTTAGAAGAACGAGGGGGGGGACCTCATTGAAACTTTAGCAAACAGTGAAAGGCCTGGATACAGTAGATGTGGAGAGGATATTTACACGAGTGGGAGAGTTTAGGACCAGAGGGCACAGCCTCAGAATTAAAGGACGTTCCTTCAGGAAGGAAATGAGGGGGAATTTATTTAGCCAGAAGGCGGGGAATCTGTGGGATTCACAAATGGCGGTGGAGGCCAAAAGTCAGTGGGTATTTTTAAGGCAGAGATAGGTGGTTTAATTGTTGATTAGTAGGGGTGTCAGGGGTTATGCGGAGAAGGCAGGAGAATGGGTTAGGAGGGAGATAGATCAGCCATTTTTGAATGGCGTAGATTTGATGGGCTGAATGGCCTAATTCTGTCCCTATCACTTATGATCTTATGACCTTATGAGGGAGAGTGGGGAGAGGGAGGGGGGAGTGAGAGAGAGGGTGAGAGAGAGGGGGAGAGGGGTAGAGGGTGAGAGGGAAAGGGGGAGAGCGAAGGAAGAGAGAGAGGGAGGAGAGATTGGGAAGAGACAGGGGGAGAGAGAGAGGAGGAGAGAGAAAGGGGGAGAAAGGGGGAGAGGGAGTGGGGAGCGGGGGTGGGGGAAGAAGGAGGGGGAGGGATGGGAGAGGGGGGGAAAGAGAGAGGGGTAGAGGAGGGGGAGAGGAGGGGAGAGGGAGAGGGAGTAGGGGAGGGAGGGGAATCCTGCAGGCATGGCCACTTTCATTTCACTGTACATCTTGTATGTGTATGTGACAAATAAAGTTGGCGACTTGAGGGAGGGGGATAGGGGGAGAGGTTTGGGTGTGAGATGGGTGAGAGAGGGGGATTGAACTTACGTAGACGTGATTGTACTGAATCCTTCTTGCCCAGCGGTTTCCCAGATATGCAGCTTCACCTTCTCCCCATTAACATCGACCGTCTGAATCTTGAAATCCACTCCGATAGTAGTGATGTAGCTACCTGAAAGAGAGAGAGAGAGTGAGAGAGAGGGACAGAGACAGAGAGAGAGAGACAGACAGAGAGAGAGAGAGAGACAGAGAGAGAGAGAGAGACAGAGACAGAGAGAGAGAGACGAGGAGAGCGAGGGGGTGAGCGAGAGGGGGGAGAGAGAGAGGTGGAAGAGGGCGAGAGAGGGGGTCATCAACTTCACTCATATTGTTATTTACATTTTCA
This sequence comes from Malacoraja senta, assembly GCA_038087875.1. Taxonomy (NCBI): domain Eukaryota; kingdom Metazoa; phylum Chordata; class Chondrichthyes; order Rajiformes; family Rajidae; genus Malacoraja; species Malacoraja senta. The sequence goes on along the minus strand of JAXLNO010004005.1, from coordinate 110,213 downwards.
ATTTTAGAATTACTTATAGAAGTTTCCATAGGGGGTAATGGGAGTGTTGAAGGAAGTTCTCGATTAATATTATCAAGGAGTGATGGAGCTGATGGAGTAGACGGACATGGTGCAAGGTCACGAAGTGAGACAGTTGACTGGCATCCATCTTGATACATGATAGTTGCATAAGAAGGGTTAACATCAGAGTTCAACTTCATCAACAAAAGGCTGTTTCTTATTTGATCGGACATAACGACGAAGCAACACAGGCCCATGGCTAGTCAACCATGATGGCAGAGAAGTGCTAATAGAAGAACGTCGTTTGAAGTTAAAGAACCGCTCATGTGGAGTAGTATTGGTAGCAGTTGACAGTAGTGATCTGATGGAGTGTAATGCATCTGGTAGAACACATTCCCACTGCTGATCTGGTATGGTCATTTGACTTTAAAGCCAGTTTCACTGCTTTCCAAATGATTCCGTTATACCTCTCAACTTGACCATTTCCAATAGGATGATATGGTGTTGTTTTACTTGTTGCAATTCCTCTATTAGAAAGATAGTCTTTTAAATATTTTGACATGAATGAGGTGCCCCAATAAGAATGTACGTAACTTGGAAATCCACAGAGTGAAAACAGTTGATCTAAACATTTGATAGCCGTAGCAGCTGACACATTTGGACAAGGAAAGGCAAATGGAAACCTTGAATATTCATCAACTATGGTAAGTATATAAACATTTCGAGAGGAGGATGGTAAAGGCACTTTGAAGTCAATACTCAAACGTTCCATAGGTTGAGTAGCTTTGATCAATCTTCCTTCTTCAGGACGGAAGAACCTTGGTTTTAATTCAGCACAGATTCTACATGAAGCACACGTCATCTTCACATCTTGTGTAGAGAAAGGTACGTTTTTGGAACGAACATTGTGTAACAAACGAGTGACTCCAGGATGACACATCCCATTGTGAAGATCAGTGAGTTCAGAAGAATGAACAGAGGCACAAAATGCTCGAGTTAATGTATCCGGAGTAACATTATCCTTACCAGGGCGGTACTCAATTGAATAACTATATGCAGATAATTCAATCCTCCATTCATGAATTTTACTGTTTTTAATCATCGTTTGTTTCCGATTATCCAGCAGAAAAGCTACTGAACGCTGATCTATTATCAAAGTGAAGTGTTGGCGAGCAAGGAAATGACTCCATTTTCTCACTGCTTCAATAATTGCTGTAGCTTCCTATTTGACGGGTGAGTAGTGCAATTCACTACCTTGGAGAGTACGAGACATGAAAGCCACTGGTCGTCCTCCTTGATTTAATGTTGCTGATACTGCTAAATCGGAGGCATCACATTCAACAACAAAGGAGAGATCCTCATCGATGGCGTGTAATGTCGCAGATTCTAATTGTTTCTTTAAAGAAGTAAAGGCACCAATTGCTGTAGAGTCAAGGGGGAAAGATTTTGCTCTAATCAAAGGTTGAAATTTGTCAGAAAAAGTGTTTCCTCGTCACCGTTCTAAATCTATTACCCCTTATTCTTAAACTGTGGCCCCTGGTTCTGGATTCCCCCAACATCGGGAACATGTTTCCCATGTCGGGGGAGTCCAGAACCAGGGGCCACACACAGTTTAAGAATAAGGGGTCAGCCATTTAGAACGGAGATGAGGAAAAACTATTTCACCCAGAGAGTTGTGAATATGGAATTCTCTGCCTCAGAGGGCGGTGGAGGCCGATTCTCCTGATGCTTTCAAGATAGAGTTAGATAGGGCTCTTAAAGATAGCGGAGTCAGGGGATATGGGGAGAAGGCAAGAACGGGGTACTGATTGGGGATGATCAGCCATGATCACATTGAATGGCGGTGCTGGTTTGAAGGGCCAAATGGCCTACTCCTGCACCTATTGTCTGTTGTCTATTGTCTATATTGACCCGAATAAGGGCGGCCTGGTGGCGCAGCGGGTAGAGCTGCTGCCTCACAGCGCCAGAGACCCGGGTTCCATCCCGACCACGGGTGCTGTCTGTGCGGAGTTTGCACGTTCTCCCTGTGACCTGCGTGGGATTTCTCCGGGCGCTCCGGTTTCCACCCATACTCCAAAGACGTGCAGGTTTGCAGGTTAATAGGCTTCGGTATAAATTGTAAATTGTCCCCTAGTGTGTGTGTTTGTGTGTGTGTAGGTTAGTGTTAGTGTGCGGCGATCGCTGGTCAGCATGGACTCGGTGGGCCGAAGGGCCTGTTTCCACGCTGTATCTCTGAACTAAACACAGAATTAGCTTGTGAACGGGCGATCGCTGGTCAGCACAGAATCGGTGGGTCGAAGGGCCTGTTTCCACGCTATATCTCTAAACTAAATGGAACAATAAACCATGCTGAGTATCCCTAATGAACTAGGGTGATTAGGAGGGAAGGAGGGGGGAAAGGGAGGGAGAGGGAGAGAGGGAGGGAGAGAGAGTGGGAGCTTGTGTGTGTCTAACCCTGGGTAACTCTTTCCTGTCCAAACGTTTCAGATAAGCCCCAAGGTGTTCACATTGAGTCCCGTGTCAATGGAGTGGAGGTCAGAGCGAAGGTGAGCGTGAACATGAATGACCGGCTGAGTCTGCCGTGTGAGTGATCCACCCGTGAACAGATACTCCTGGTACCGCAATGGCTTTGTGTACAGACACTGGGACCAGACGCTGGTGTTCAACAGAATTACTCCACAACAAGCGGGTCGGTATCTCTGTACAGCGGGGAACGAGATCGGAACTGTCAGCTCAGAGACCATCACTGTTAATGTCCAGTGTGAGTATTCCCCGCCATCCCGTACTCAAACCCTTCAACATTGCCCGTTATAGGGAACGGCATTCCCTCTTCACTGCCCCTCTCTCCCCTCTCTCTCTCTCCTCTCTCTCTCTCTCTCTCTCTCTCTCTCTCTCTCTCTCTCTCTCTCTCTCTCTCTCTCTCTCTCTCTCTCTCACTCCCTCTCTCTCCCTCGCTTTCTCACTCTCTCTCACTCCCTCCCTCCCTCCCACCCTCTCCCTCTCCTCTCATTCCTCCCTCTCTCTCTCTTTCTCACTACCTCTCTCTCTTTCTCACTCCCTTTCTCCCTCTCTCTGTCCCTCCCTCCCTCTCGCGGTGTTATACAGGGTGACAAGTTGGGAGTTTTCTCCTGGAGGGAGGGAGGTGCAGGAAGGAGGGAGCGCCGCACTGCGGGAGGGAGAGAGGGGGAGAGAGAGAGAGGAAGAGGGAGAGAGAGGGAGGGAAAATCTTAATGTTAGATTTAGAGAATGTTAGAGTCTTAGAGAGGGAGGGAGACAGAGAGAGAGACAGAGATAGGGGAGGAATAGAGAGAGAGACAGAGAGAGAGAGACCGAGACAGAGACCGACAGAGAGAGACAAATGGATGTAAATTTACAGGGAGCTCCACTGTGTGTGTGTCTGACGCTGGGAATGTTTCTCCCTGTAGACGCTCCTATCAATGTGATGATCACAGCTCCAACAGCCCCTCCTGCTGGTAAATACATCACACTGCGGTGTGGATCACAGGCCAACGTTGTAGTGAACTCTTACAGCTGGAGAAAGCTCTGTGGCTCTCAGTCTACAGATCTGTGGGGATATTGTGCAGAATACAGACTGAGGGCCACTGTACAGGTCGAGACATGCGACTATTTCTGCACCGTGAGCAATACTCTCGGAGAAAAGGAGTCCCCAGATCAACGCATCGATGTCCAGTGGAAGTACAACTTTGTCCCAGCTCGTTACCGTCTAGACTACACTCCACAACACTCCCCAACTCCTACAGATGCACCGTGTAAGGAAAGCATTTTGTGTGGGAAGGAACTGCCGATGCTGGTTTAAATCAAAGGTAGACACAAAGTGCTGGAGTAACTCAGCGGGACAGGCAGCATCTCCGAAGAGAATGTGGACAGGTACAAAGTGCTGGAGTAACTCAGCGGGTCAGGCAGCATCTCTGTGGAGAACGTGGACAGGTACAAAGTGCTGGAGTAACTCAGCAGGACAGGCAGCATCTCTGGAAAGAAGAAATGGGCCATGTTTCGAGTCGAGATCCTTCTTCAGACTGAAGAAGGGTCCCGGCCCGAAACGTCACCCATTCCTTCTCTCCAGAGATGTTGCCAGTCCCGCTGAGTTACTCCAGCACTTTGTGCAGGAAGGAACAGCAGATGCCGGTTTACACCGAAGATAGACGCAAAGTGCTGGAGTAACTCAGCGGGACAGGCAGCATCTACAACTTTTTGGCCCTATGAGCATCGAGCCATAGTCACAGAGCCATAATTCTGGAGTCATAGAGTCATAGATTTATATAGAGCCATATGGTCCTAGTGTCTTACAGTGTCTTAGAAATACTTGGAGAGAATATTAGAGAGAGAGAATATTAGAGAATACTAGACTAAGTGGGACCCGTTGGGTCCCATGTTCACATGGGAGGGCTGGTTCCCCAACGCAATATTCCACCTCTTTCCGTCAATTCCTATAGTTGTGGCAAGTAAGGGGGGTGGGGCTCTCTGGAGCGCGAGTATGGGTGTTGTGGGCTGAAGGGACTGGTTTTCAGAGGGCTAGTATGGACATGAGCCATCTTGAGGAACGGCTGCAAAAGAGCAGCCGTCCGTTAATTGTACTTTTTTACTACGTTTTTTTTAGTTTTCTTTAAGTCTTTGTTTTTATTTATTTTGCCTTTAATGTGGGGGGATCAAGGGGAAACTACTTCCTGGTCCCTACCTGGTCGGTGAGGCAGCCTTCTCTCCGGCTGCCCATTCGACCCGTCCTCGCGGCCTACCAGCGGGCGTGGAGCGGCGTGGAGCGGCGTGGAGCGGCGTTTCCTGGCGGGAACCGCACAGCACCCTCAGCTTCGGTGGCGGCACGGCGCTGGAGCGCTACTGTGCAGCGGAGCGGGCGATGCCTTGCCTGGGTCGCCGCGCTGGACCGACGCGCTGGAGCTCCGGTGAGCTGGACCGCCGAGCTCAACACCTCCGGGACTGGAGCGACCGCCGACTCCAACACCGGGAGCCTTGAGCTCCAAGTCGGCGCGGCCTTGTCGGCTTCAGGTGCTGCGGACGCCTGCGGGAAATCGGCCGTTCCAGCCGTAGTTACGGCCTCCGGTGAGGGATGCGGCCGTTCCAGGTGGCCCAGCTGCTGGAGGACTCTCCCGACGCCGGGGCTACATCACCCGGCGAGAACGGCCAGGATCATCGGGCCTTCGTAGAGGCAATAGCGGGGGCTTCATTTGGCCTGACTTTTTTTGGGTGAACTGGGGCTGGGGACTGGACATTGTGCCTTCCCCCACAATGGAAATCATTGTGGGGGGATGATTTTTGTATGTAATTGTTTGTAATTGTATTTGTTAGTCTGTGTTCAAGATGGCGGTCGGAGGGGAGAGTGGACGCTGGCGTTAAATTGCCGCTGCTCTCTCCTCAAATTGTGCTTCTGATTTTCTTTTTTTTGTGTTTTTGGAAGGAATTCTGTCCCTGATTTATGTATTGGTCTTTATAACCTATTTTTTTTTAAATTCTGATTATATGTTTTCTATAAATCTCTGTATGGTGTCCTTGAGACCTCGGTATAAGGCGCCCGTAAATAAAATCCATTATTGTGGGTCCAATGGATTCTTGGACTTGCAGTTCAGTCAGTCACAGCTGGTGGGCTGGCAGTTCACTGACTCACTGCTGGTGGTCTGGCAGTTCACTCATGGCTGGTGGGCTGGCAGTTCACTCAATCACGGCTGGTGGGCTCACACATACACACACACACACACCCTCCATCTCTCACACACACACACACAAACACACACACATTCCCTCCATCTCTCACACACTCACACTTACACACGCACACACACACACACACACACACACACACACACACACACACACACCCTCCACCACACACACACACACACACATCCGGGACATTTGACAGTAAAACTCATTCAATCTGCTTACGCCCGACTTCTGGACTCAGGTTGGACCTCTGGACTGAGCGCGACTTTCCGGAGTGATTGCAACTTCCTGAGTGAGCCACGGCTTGTAGATTCATATTCACTCACTAACAGCTGGATTCACTCACTAACAGTTCTGGACTCAACTCTCACTAACTGCTTGTGGACTCACAATTCACTCAGCGCGACTTATAGACTCACAGTTCTGGACTCAACTCTCACTAACTGCTTGTGGACTCACAATTCACTCAGCGCGACTTGTAGACTCACAGTTCTGGACTCAACTCTCACTAACTGCTTGTGGACCCACAGTTCAGTCAGCACGGCTGGAGCACTCACAATTCTGGACTCAACTCACTCACGGCTTCCGGCCTGACTGACTCACGACCGGCCTCCGGGGCTATATTCTCCTGGAACACCTGGCATGAGTAGCAGTCCAGTACAAAGACTGATGAACAGATGTACCAGGACCATTCCACCAACTGCACAGAGGCTGCCCAAACCTGAAATTCAGAAAAAGGTAGGAGCTGAGTTGAGAGCAGCTGGAGACAGACAAGCAAACTACTACAACAGAGGATCCCAAGATCTGATTCCCCTGAAAGCTGATGATCCAGTTCGAGTGAAGCCGACCGGTGACCGACATCAGCCCTGGAGGAAGGTTGTGGTTGTAGGCCATGTGGCGCAACCCAGATCGTATGAAGTCAGGACCAAGGACGACGTCATCTATCGTTGGAATCGGCGCCATCTGAGGACTAAAGAGCCATTTCATCACGCTGATGTTGACCTGGATGACCTGGTGACTTTGCCAAAACCTGAGCGAGACAATCGACCTGTGAGCCGACCACCGGTCCCCAGGGAGCATCAAACCCTGGTTGATCGAGATGACCTGGTGACGATGCCTAAACCAGAGCGAGACAATCAACCTATGAGCCGACAACCGGTCCCCAGGGAGCATCAAACTCTGACAACAAGATCTGGTAGATGCATTCGAAAACCACGCTATCTGCAGGATTATGTGCCCAAATAAGGATAGGGTCTGTACTTGTAGTTGATTTTAGATTTAAAAGGCTATTAGGTTATGTTTAAATAGTTAATGTTATTGTGTTCTTTTATAGTTTGATATGCATAGTTTTATTTAGTAGTGGTAATGGCCATTTAAAAACTAAACAAATTAATAAATTAAAAAGGGGAAAGGAACAAATAAATAAATAAATAAATGAATAGATAAATAAAAAGGGGAAAGCATATGAGAAACCAGACATGTGTTGTTCAGAGTTTAGATAATTCTGAGCACTGAACTGTCGCAGATCCAAGGATGAGAATTTGAAAGCTACCACGGAAATGGACTGTCAAATGCATGTTGGGTTATGGACTGTCCACATGTTGGACTCAGTGAAATACGATGCGATGGAAGAATGTAATTTCTTGCTATACATGTAAAGTGCCTGTACATATGTGTTTTGTAAACAAAGGGGGATGTTATGGGAATAACACCATCGATGGTGCAGTACCCATGATGCAATACCCATGAGGCTGCAGCCAAGATGGATCCTGAATAACAATGGCTGAACCCAAGGCTCGAGTGTAAAGCCTCTGTTAATTAGTTGTGAAGCTGTAATGGAGCAGTTTACAGTAAGGAAACACAATATTAAAACATACTCCACCATTCAATCATGGCTGATCTATCTTTCCCTTCTCCTGCCTTCTCCTCATAACCCCAGACACCCGTACTAATCAAGACTCTATCTATCTCTGCCGTTAAAATACCCAATTGACTTGACCTCTGCAACCTTCTGTGACAATGAATTGTCCCTAATCTGTAGCATAGAACCAGTGTATGGGGATCGCTGGTCGCACAGACTCAGTGGGTTAAAGGGCCTGTTTCCACGCTGCATCTCTTAGAAAAAAATGCAACCCACTATTTTGGCTTCATACAGATTTTAAACACTTACCTGATTGCCTGACACTTTCTGAATCACAGTTCACATCCTCTTCACCTTAGCTGATCCACACTTTGAGCCTCCAGCTCTTCATCCTCCCCATTTCAAAGGATCAATCACCACTCATGTTTGGCCTTCTCCTTATTAACTTTAGTACCCCAAGACCTGTTGAAATTAAAGAAAAAACTCTCATTCTTGTCATAAGATTCCCTCTACAACTGCTGCAGTTTTAATAACCCTCCAAGTCACCTTCCCCATAAAACATCTGGCATTTTCCCTCCATCCAATAGCTACCCTCAATGTCGATAACCTTGGATCAGTTGCTAAGGCTGAGTTATTACTCTGGTTCTTAATTCCTCTATGCTGGGAAATAAGCACCGTATATTCACCCTATTCCCCTCATTTTTTATACACCTCTATAAATCACCCCTCAGCCTCCTGCGCTCCAAGGAATATAATCCGAGTTTACCATTTCGACCCACCCAGTCCATGCCGACCAGTACACTATCACTATCCTCCACACACCAGGAGCAATTTTTACTGAAACCAATTAACTTACTAATCTGCATGTCTTTGGAGTGTGGGTGGAAACTTGAACCCACGCAGTCACATGGGGAAGGTACAAACTCCGAACAGACAGCATCCGTAGTCAGGATGGAACCCGGGTCTCTGGTGCTGTGAGGCAGCAACTCTACCGTTGCTCCACTGTGCCACCCATGCAATGTGTAACACTGTGCATTGTGACATTCTTGTACCATAAAGCCACTGTATAAAAGTCATTTATTGAAGCTGCCTGGTACACAATTCTCATCTCCAGTTTTTTAAACATTTTTCAGATACTGGGCAAACGGGAAACTTTGTTTCAAGCAAAAGATAAGTAAAGAGGAGTTTGATTTGGAAGCCAGGAAGCTCCTTACTCATGATAATGGTAAGGCCTATAATTGCTTGCTTCCTTTACCCTTGATCTGTACACTTTTTGATGGAAAACAATGAGGTGACTTTGTACTCAGCAACTTGTCCTGGACCAGCCATGTCAAAGCAATGGCCAAGAAAGCCCCCCACCGTCTCTGCTTCCTTAGAAGTCTTAGGAAGTTTGGCATGTCCCCAACAACTCTCACCAACTTCAACAGATGCACAGCGGAAAGCATTTTATCAATGCTTGTATTCCCTCATGCAACCCTCCTTTTGTATTCATTCAAACTGTATCAAGGGTGCATCACAGCATGGTTTGGGAACAGCTCCATCCAAGAGCACAAGAAATTGTAGCGAGCTGTAGACACAGCTCAGAACATCACACAAACCAACCTCCCTTCCACTGACTCGGTGTACACTTCACACTACCTCAGCAAGGACACCAGCATCATCAAGGTCGAGTCTCACCCCGGTCTCTCCTCCAATCTGGCAAGAGGTACAGAAGTGTGAAAACACACACCTCCAGATTCAGGGACAGTTTCTTCCCGGCTGTTACCAGGGAACTGAACCATCCTACCACCAACTGGAGAGTGGTCCTGAGCTACTATCTATCTCATTGGAGACCCTCAGACTATCTTTACTTGGACTTTACAGGACATTATCTTGCAGTAAATGTTATTTCCTTTATCATGTATCTACACTGGATGACTGGATTGTAATCATATATTGTCTTTCCGCTGACTGGTTAGCATGCAACAAAAGCTCTTCACTGTACCTCGGTACACGTGACAATAAACTAAGCAAGAGTATTTTCCATGTGGCAGGTGACATCCCAATTTCCCCCCACGGATGTTTAAAGTATTATCGTACCGTAATACAGTAACTTAAATCAGCTGGAGTAAACTTGATGAACAACCCACCAGACTGATGAGGTATCTTCTCTCTATGTTGCATGTGGGGATTCACTGTGAAATGTATTTAGCTAATGTTCAGCTCAACCATCCGAAATGTTTGGATAGTTTAGGTGAACAATGTTGATCGTGAGGCTAGATGTAGCAAGGACAGTCTCACTGCAGCCAAATCCCTAAATGATTGGAGACAATAGTTTTAGTATTAACTTTTTTAATTGAATTAGATTTGTACATGAGAATCAAATAATTTTGAAACAGCAGGTGACGAGGTTGCTCATCTTTTTTTTGCATTGACAACCGTTTTGGTCTTGGATTACCACAGACGTGGTTCGAAACTGTGGTGGATTAAGCATGAAATTACTAAAGGAACAACTCATTTTTGTTTTGCAGTGCATTCTCATAATGACTTCTTGCTTGCGATCTTCACGAGATGTCAGATTATGGTTTCAGCTCCAGGTAAATGAGATTTTAATACTTTCTACCAAAATACCCAATACTTATCTGTTTTAGTGCTTCTCCTAACTCATGCTGTGTCTTTATCCCTCTGCTTATGGACTTTGGTCTTCTACTTGAGATGTGGCGAATTAAAATTCTCATTGACCTTTTGAAATCCCTCCCTGTCTTTGCTCTTCTCTATTCTTCAACCTTTACATTTATAACTCCTCCCATTCTGGCCGCCTCATTTTGCAGTGATCTTATGTTTCTTACAAAATGATGCATGAACATTCACGACATTATTTAATAAAATGGAGGAAAGTCCTTCTGCCCCGCTCTTGGATGGAGACTTCTTCTTCGAGTCCGTTGCAATCTCAGATGTCGTTCTGCCAGTATCTGGCGCAGGTCACAGCTGGTCGGTTCGGTTCAGCCAGGTCCTGGGGGCTGCACTGGGGGGCGTCGTCACACTCCAGTAGGTGGCACATTGTCTGTACTGCTCCACAGCTGCATGTGTCTGCATGTGTCTTTGCACCTCCCCTGCTCCACTCGTAATCTGTTTAGGGTCTTCCAGGTTGGCCATGGGAGGTCGTGCCCGCTGGCGAGGCATTCAGTCGGAGTGATTCCTCTCTCCATCCAGTCGTGGGCTCGTGTGTTGAGCTGGTTCCATTCATCTTTCCAGATGTTGGTCCTTGCTGTTTCTTTGGTTGTCTGGAGAGGTGGGACTGTCTGCAAGAAACTGGCTCTGGATTTCAGTCGGGGTGGAGGTGCTGTGTGTCCATGCAGGGGGTGCCTGGTATCGATCTCCTGTGCTCTCCGCTCGTCTTGGGCGACGATGGATCGTCTGATATGGGGGGGGGGGGGGGCAATACCAGCTAGGGTGTAGAGGCACGGGACTGCCGTTGTCTTTATACATCCCGTGATAATGCGGCAGGTGTCGTTGAGGGCTGTGTCAACCAGTTTGGTGTGGTGGGAGCGGCTCCAGCTTGAGCACGCGTATTCAGCTGTGGAGAAGCACAGGGCTAGGGCAGTTGCACGGATGGTTGGTGGATCAGCGCCCCACTTTGAGTTTACCAGTTTGCGCAGGATGTTGTTGCGAGTGTTGACCTTGGCTTTGGTGTTCTGAAGGTGGGTTTTGAAAGAGAGTGTCCTGTCGAGTGTGACTCCGAGGTACACGGGGTGGACGTGGTTGGAGAGTTTGTGGCCATCCCATGAGACGCTCAGTTGTTTTCATGCATCTTGATTTTTAAGATGGAAGCTGCATAGTTGAATGTTTGATGGGTTGGGTTTCAGGTGGTTGTTATTGTAGTAGGTTGTCATCTCTTGGAGGGCGCTTTCCAGGACAGGCTCGATCTTCTGGAAGTTCTCCTGTTGGGTGGTGATGCAGAGGTCATCAGCATAGATGAAGCGGCGGCATTGTGGGGGAAGTGGTTGGTCGTTGGTGTAGATGTTGAAGAGGAGGGGGGCCAGTACGCTGCCTTGTGTTAGGGCATTCTTTTGGGCTTTCCATTTGCTCTTCTTGTCGTTTAGTTGAACGAAGAAGCGCCTGTTGTTGAGAAGGCTTTTGATGACTTGGCACAGGTCGAGGTCACCAGTCATGTCAAAAAGTTTCCTGATCATGTTGCGGTACTGGACAGTGCCGTAAGCAGCGGTGAGGTCTATGAAAGCTGCTCCGTTGATGAGTTTGCACTCAAAACCGTCCTCAATGTGTTGGGTGAGGTTCAGTAGCTGCCCGGCACAGGAGTGGCCAGGGCGGAAGCCAGCTTGATCTTTAGTAAGCTTGGAGTGTATAAGTGGCATAAGGCGTTGGAGTAGTAGCCTCTCATAGAGCTTGTAGGTGATGCAGAGGAGGTAAATGGGTCTGTAGCTCTTTGGGGATGATGGGTCCTTTCCAGGTTTGGGAATTGCGACAGTCTTGGCCTTTCTCCATACAGGTGGGGTTGTTTTCTGTGCCATGCATGAGTTCAGCATTGCTAGGAGCCAGGTCTTTGCTTTAGGTCCAAGGTGCTGTATCATTTCCGTCAGTACATCATCGATTCCTGCTGCTTTCCCAGGCTTCAGCATGCTCATTGCAGCTTCGAGTTCTTCTAGGTCGAAGGGCTTGGTGAGAGCGCTGGCTGGTTGTAGGCGGTCTGTTACCGCTGTCCGGCGGTATTCTCCTGTGGGTCTGCGCCGGTTTTGGCTACGACCGTTTGCCACCAGCTGTGCTGCAACTGAGTTTGCTGTGACTGTTGTGAGCGTGGGCGGTGTGGTATGGTCTTCGCCGAGGCGGCGGATTGTGGCCCATGCCTTCCTGCTGTTATTGGTCATGTTGGTGTTTTCTATCAACTCCTTCCAGACTTGCCTGTGGAGACTGAGAATGAGTGAATGATGTAAGTGGTGCTGTTAGCTGATAGAACAGGGTAAAGGCTAGTGAATATCAATAGGTATATCTGGGAGATGTAACAAAGATCAGACAGAAGAACGGTCCCGACCGGAAATGTCACCTATCCATGTTCTTTTTTTTTTTGAAAATATTTTTTATTGGATGTAAATACATATCATATTAAAGTCGTTACCAGTCCTACATTTTTGAATTAATAATATTCTCAAATATTATTACATTGTCTCCAATACTTTTTTTTTTTTTAATTAAAAAACTAAATAGAACTAAAAAGATAGATGAAATAAAGAAAGAAAAGAGAGAAAAGAAAAAGAAGAAAAAAAAGAGAGATAATAAAGAAGAATGGAATAACTTACTAAGATAAAAAACTTCATTCGAGATATATTCGTACATTTCAGAATATAACATTTCATCTATTCCTTGGCTCGAGTGCTAGTCAGGTTCTCGTGCTGAACCGTTCTGACCCTTTAGATAATCTATAAAGGGAGACCATGTTCCAACAAATAGTTCTTGTTTGTCCAACAGGACAAGTCTAATTCTTTCCAAGTGTAAGGTGTCCGTCATTTCTATAATCCACATTTTAATTGTGGGGGTTATAGGGCCTTTCCAAAATTTTAGAATTAATTTTTTCCCAATTATTATACTATAATCAATAAAGTTTCTTTGAGTTGTAAATGTTTGATTTAGTTCTAATGTTCCTAGTATTATTAATTTTGGATCCGGGTCCAATTGAGTGCTGGTCACTTTAGATATTATTCTAAAAATATTTGCCCAGAATTATTTAATTTTTATGCAATTTGCAAACATATGAGATAAGTTAGCTTCTAAATGTTGACATTTATCACATATAGGTGAAATATGTGGGAAGATTTTATTTAATTTTGTTTTAGAATAATGTAACTTGTGTATTACTTTAAATTGTATTAAAGAGTGTCTGGCATTTAATGAACATTGATGTATGTGTCCCAAGTATCTTTCGTTATTATTTGATTTAGTTATTTTTCCCATGTTTGTCTATGTAAGTCCGTCGATGGAATATCGCTGTCTAATAAAATATTATATATATAAGATATTAATTTTTCTGTATTAGGATGTTTATTCCAACAGTCGTCAAGAATTTCTGAATTTCTAATTCTAAAGTTTTGAGTATTTGCTTTTACATAATCTCTAAGTTGAAGATATCTGAAAAAATCATTTACTTGAAGTCCATAAGTCTGTTGCAACTCCTGAAATGAAAGAAAAGTGCCTTCCTTGTAAAGTTGTCCCATCTTCTTAATTCCATAGTTTTTCCATTGTGTAAAACCTTTGTCCAACCATGAGGGCTTAAACAACGGATTATTCACAATTGGAAGAAAAAGTGATAAGTTATCTAATTTTAAAGTCTATTTTATTTGTTTCCAAATTCGCATAGCACTATATATTATAGGATTTTCCCTATAAATCTTTTTGTTTAATTTAGAAGTAGCAAATAGTATCGAGCCGATTTCAAAAGGTGAACAATCTTCCTTTTCCATTTTTAACCAATCTGGTTGTTGATCTATTTCTTCTAACCAAAAATTCATATTTTTAATGTTAACTGCCCAAAAATAAAACAAAAGGTTTGGTAAAACCAAGCCTCCATTTATTTTTGATTTGCACAGATGTTTTTTGCTTATCCTATGATTCTTATAATCCCAGATAAAGTCACTGACAATGGAATCCAACTTTAAAAAAAAGTTTTTTGGCAAGTATATCGGAATTGTTTGAAAAAGGTATAATATTTGCGGTAAGAAAATCAATTTTATGGCATTAATTTTACCAACCGTTGAGATAGGAAGTGTTTTCCAATACTGAATGTTCTTACGTAGTTTATTCAGTAATGGGGGGAAATTTGCTTTAAATAATGATGTATATGTCAGTGACATAAATGCCTAGGTATTTGAATTTTTCGTTTACTATTTTAAACGGAAATTGTTGTATTATATGTTTATTATGTTCCCTTATTGGCATAATTTCGCTTTTATTCCAATTTATTCTGTATCCAGAAAGTGAACCAAATTGAGTTATTAACTTTACTAAATTTGGAATACTAATTTCTGGTTTTGTAATGTAAATTAATACGTCATCTGCGCATAGAGAAATTTTATTCACTGTATCCTTTGTGTTATATCCATATATTTCCGGATGAGTCCTAATTCTTTCTGCGAGTGGCTCAATAGCAAGCGCAAATAATAATGGAGACAACGGGCATCCTTGTCTGCAACCTCTAGATAGGTTAAATTTAGATGATAACCTTTGGTTTGTTAATATTCTAGCCGTAGGATTGGTATATAACAGTTTTATCCATGCGCAGAATTTCTCGCCCAGCTGCAATTTTTCCATCACCGAAAATAAATAGGGCCATTCCACCTGATCAAAAGCTTTTTCAGCATCAAGTGAGATTATTGCTAGATCTTCATTAATAATTCTCTTTGAATATATTATATTAAATAATCTTCTTAGATTATAATATGAATACCGTTTCTGAATAAAGCCTGTTTGGTCAGGGTGTATTAATTTATTCATCACTGTACTTAATCTGTGCGCTAAAATTTTAGTTAGTATTTTCTGATCTGTATTTAAAAGTGCAATTGCTCTATATGATCCTGGATCTTCCAGATCCTTAGCAGCTTTAGGAATAAGTGCTATTATAGATTCGTTTAAGGTATCTGGGAGTTTCTGTTGAGTATAAATATGCTCATACAGCGTTTGTAAACGTGGAGAGAGCAAATCGTAATTTTTTAAATAAATTTACCTAAACCATCTGGTCCTACTTCTTTACCATTTTTTAAAGATCCAATAGACTCCTGAATATCTTTTATCGTAATCTCCGCTTCTAATAATTCTCTATCTTTTGAGTCTAAACCTTTTAAATTACATTTTTGTAAACATTCTGCTATTCCTTCTGGTTGTACTGCAGTTTTAGTTGAATAAAGATTGTGATAGTATTGGAGAAATCTCTCGTTTATATCCTTGGGCAGTTTTAATAATTCTCCTGTATCTGTTCTAATTTTATGAATTATTTTTTCCCCCTCCATTTTTCGTAGCTGACGTGCTAATAGTTTTTGTGGTTTGTCTCCGAACTCAAAATGTAATTGTTTAGTGTGTTGATAAAGTTTTATTACTTGTTGTGAATACATTTTATTTAGTTTATATTTCAATACAGCAATTTTATTATGTTTTAACATAGATGGCATTCTCGCATGTTCTATATCTAGTTGCTTTATTTCCCTTTCCAATGTTTGTTGTTTAATCCGGTTCTCTTTGTTGTAAAATGCTTGTGCAGAAATTAATGCGCCTCGGACAAACGCTTTAAATGATTCCCAAATAAGAGAAGCAGATGTGTCAGGGTTGTCATTAGTCTCAAAAAATATTTGAATCTGTTTAATAAGATATTCCTGGCATGATCTTTCATTCAATATTTGTGGGTTAAATCTCCAATATGTTTGTTTCTCGGACATTCTATTTAATTTAATCATAAATGTTACAGGTGCATGGTCTGAGATTATAATATTATGGTATTTTGAGTTATAAGTAAATGGGATAAACATTGAGTCAACTAAAAAATAATCTATTCTTGAGTATGTTTTATGTACCGGTGAATAAAATGAGTATTCCCGTCCAGTTGGATTTTCAATTCTCCAGACATCCTTAATATTAGTGGTATTAATAAATGAATTTAAAAATACACTTGATTGAGATTTTACTTTTTTTTGCCTTGATGATCTAACTAAATAAGAGTCTAATGTACAATTGAAGTCTCCTCCAATTATTAATTTATATTGTGTAAATTCTGGGATTTTATTAAATGTCTTATTAAAAAACATAGGATTATCAAAATTAGGTCCATATACGTTAAGAAGAATCACTTTTTCCACGTTTAACTCTCCAACTAATATAATATATCTACCATCTATATCCGCTATTGTTGATGAGTGCGTAAAAGATATTCCTTTACGAATTAATATTGCAACTCCTCTGGACTTGTGTGAAAAAGAGGAATGGTACGATTCAGCAATCCACTTAGCTTTTAGTCTATATTGTGATTCCTTTTTAAGGTGTGTTTCTTGGAGGAATATTATATCTGTCTTGAGTGAATTTAAATGTGCTAAAACTTTACCTCTCTTAATTGGTTCATTGATTCCCTTAACATTCCAACTACAAAACGTTATTCCTTCACCCCCTCTTGTCATATTACCATCTTGCATATTGTTTCTAGGGTGGTCTATAGCCGAGCAGAAGGTACAACACATAAAACCTGATCCTGTCCCCGAACCTCAGATAGACGAATTTTAAATGACATACATCGTTCTTCCGAACACATCTCCTTGAATTAACCTTGTAGTTCCATTCAAACTTAAAATTATAACAATATTTAAAGTGAAAAAAGTGATATAGTTGATTAGTATAGAGTGAAAGAAAAAAAACTACATCTACAATTAGTGTAGTTAGTGATAGCCACACTAGTGTGGCTAGAATTCTAAAGACTTCCGTAGCCTTTGTAAAAGAAAAAATCCTAGCTCCGTGCTTTAAAAAAAAAAAAGGATAATATTTCTGACAATCAAATAACTTCTTTGGGAGTAGCAAAAATTTTAAACCCAAAAAAGGTAAACAACAGCAAAAGTTAACAACGTTATTATTCTCTAAATACCGTATTAATATCTTCTTTAAGTATGTATTTTTAATTTTGAATTGAAGAATAAAGAGGAAAACCATCAAACCTTATTATTACATGGGCTAAATTACCTCTTACTTATATTCCTATAGGATATATGTATATAAACTATTTCTACGTTAACCAGAAACTGTTAGTTATTAATCATTGTTATTAATCATACACAGTAATGAATATTTATGAATAATATAGATGTTAATAATTTTAGTAGTAATATTGATATTTAATAAGTATTAGTAGTTACATGTATGGTTAAATATGAATATACTAAATAGTAATAGTGATTAGTAACAATTGATCATAAATGTGATATTATTGTTCTTAGAATATTTACTAAACGCGAAAAATGATTATAAAAATGGAGATATTAAGAGAATTTTTTTTTTTTTAAACCCAGGTTTTCTCCAATGTCCATTTCAATTTTCAAACGTCTTTAAAGCTCTTAAAAGTACTTTAAAGATCCTTTTAGACCTGGCGAGGTCCCGTTATTCCTTGACTCCTGGGGAGTGATGTATATTGTTCAGTCTATGGTCACATTCCCGATGCCTTTGGCTAATTCCAGTGCTTTTTCATGGTCTGTAAAAAATTGCTCCTTCTTCTTGTAGGTGACTCTTAATGTTGCGAGATAAAGCAAGCCATATTTCAAATCAGATATATTCTTCAGTATTCTTTTTGTCTCAATAAACAGCACTCTTTTCTTGAAGACCTCCGCCGGGTAGTTTCGGTAGATACTGATCCTCACTCCTTCAAAATAGAGGTCTCTGCTACGGACAATATTCTTCATTATATCGTCAAATTCATGATCCAGTTGCACCTTTACTATAATTTGTCTTGGGTGAGCATCATCTCGTGTACGACGCCCCTGCGCTCTATGTGCTCGACCAAGTAAAGGTTTTCGATCCAATTTTAAGGCTTTTTGTAGTAAATCTGTCGCAAAATCCCGAGGGCCCATATCCCTCTCACTTCCTTCTTTCACACCTACGATTCTTAAGTTCTGGCGTCTTTGACGCCCCTCCAGGTCAATACACTTTCCACTTAGTTTAGTCACCATTTCGGAGAGGCGTTGATTTTTGGTAAGGAGTCGATTTACAGTTTCCGCACTTGTCGCCACACATTTCTCAAGTTCAGTTATCGCTGTAATTTATTGCTCCAGTGTCTGATGGATGGGGTCCATCTCTCCCTTAAGGTTCGATTCCACCGAAGCGATCCTGACTTCCACCTCTTCCATATGATCATTGACCTCTTCGTCCCTCGACCTGTTCCAGGCTTCCAGTATGTCATGAACTGTAGAGAGCATTTCTGCTTTAAAATCTACCTTAAAAGAGAAGTTCCTCCTTAAAATTCAGCTTTCCTTCAAAGGTTTTCAGCTGTGATTGAATATTTTTAATTTCAATCGAGAGAAAATTTTTGAGATCTTCTACTTCCGATGTTTTTTGCTTTGATCTCTTCGATGGGTCTTCCTGGGACATCGTTGTACCTGAGGCCGAGGCCCCTATTGGGCCTACCTCTTCCGTCGGTTGTCTTCCTTTACCGGGTTTTTTTGTCGCCCTGGGGGGGGGGTATGTTGCATCGGCATACCGGTAAAGTCGCGCGCCTGATGACGTCACTCACAGCAGGCAGACGTTCAAATCGCAGTCGCCTCAGGTAGGTCCCGATTTTCTCCCGTTTGCAGATTTTTCAGCACGGAGCTAGTTGACGCTGGGCTCAAGCCTCCATAGCGCCACCGGAAGTCCACCTATCCATGTTCTCCATGGATGCTGCCTGAGCTGCTGAGTTACTCCGGCAGTGAGTCTCTTTTTTGTTAAACCAGCGGGTGCAGTTCCTTGTTTCTACTTCTATGTCTACTAGCCATTTCTCTGTTCTCTCAGCTGCTCACGTATCATTCAATCATCCCAGTCTCCACTGAACCATCCTACCACCAACTGGAGAGTGGTCCTGAGCTACTATCTATCTCATTGGAGACCCTCAGACTATCTTTACTTGGACTTTACAGGACATTATCTTGCAGTAAATCTTATTTCCTTTATCATGTATCTACACTGGATGACTGGATTGTAATCATATATAGTCTTTCCGCTGACTGGTTAGCACGCAACAAAAGCTCTTCACTGTACCTCGGTACACGTGACAATAAACTAAGCAAGAGTATTTTCCATGTGGCAGGTGACATCTCAATTTCCCCCCACGGATGTTTAAAGTATTATCGTACCGTAATACAGTAACTTAAATCAGCTGGAGTAAACTTGATGAACAACCCACCAGACTGATGAGGTATCTTCTGTCTATGTTGCATGTGGGGATTCACTGTGAACTGTATTTAGCTAATGTTCAGCTCAACCATCCGAAATGTTTGGATAGTTTAGGTGAACAATGTTGATCGTGAGGCTAGATGTAGCAAGGACAGTCTCACTGCAGCCAAATCCCTAAATGATTGGAGACAATAGTTCAGTAATAACTTTTTTAATTGAATTAGATTTGGACATGAAAATCAAATAATTTTGAGACAGCAGGGAAAAGTGACGAGGTTGCTCATCTTTTTTTTGCATTGACAACCGTTTTGGTCTTGAATTACCACAGACGTGGTTATAAACTGGTGGATTAAGCATGAAATTACTAAAGGAACAACTCATTTTTGTTTTGCAGTGCATTCTCATAATGACTTCTTGCTTGCGATCTTCACGAGATGTCAGATTATGGTTTCAGCTCCAGGTAAATGAGATTTTAATACTTTCTACCAAAATACCCAATACTTATCTGTTTTAGTGCTTCTCCTAACTCATGCTGTGTCTTTATCCCTCTGCTTATGGACTTTGGTCTTCTAATTGAGATGTGGCGAATTAAAATTCTCATCGACCTTTTCAAATCCCTCCCTGTCTTTGCTCTTCTCTATTCTTCAACCTTTACATTTATAACTCCTCCCATTCTGGCCGCCTCATTTTGCAGTGATCTTATGTTTCATACATAATGATGCATGAACATTCACGACATTATTTAATAAAATGGAGGAAAGTTCTCCCGCCCTGCTCCTGTGCTCTTGGGTGGAGACTGAGAATAAGTGAATGATATAAGTGGTGCTGTTAGCTGATAGAACAGGGCAAAGGTTAGTCAATATCAATAGGTATATCTGGGAGATGGAACAAAGATCAGCCAGAAGAAGGGTCCCGACCGGAAATGTCACCTATCCATGTTCTCCATGGATGCTGCCTGAGACGCTGAGTTACTCCGACAGTGTGTCTCTTTTTTGTTAAACCAGCGTGTGCAGTTCCTTGTTTCTACTTCTATGTCTACTAGCCATTTCTCTGTTCTCTCAGCTGACACCTTCACACTTATCATTCAATCATCCCAGTCTCCACCCTTCATGACTGATAGGAGCAGAATTTGTTCATTCGGCTCATCAAGTTTACTCCGATCATGGCTGATCCATCTCTCCCTCCTAACCCCATTCTCCTGCCTTCTCCCTAGAACCCCTAACACCTGTACTAATCAATAATCTATCTATCTCTGCCTTAAAAATATCTATAGACAGCCTCCACAGCCTTCTGTGGCAATGAATTCTACAGATTCACCATCCTCTGACTAAATAAATTCCTCCTCATCTCCTTCCTAAAGGAACGTCCTTTAATTCTGAGGCTATGACCTCTGGACTTGTACTCTCCCACCAGTGAAAACATCCTCTCCACATCCACTCAATTCAGGCTTTTCACTATTTGTTAAGTTTCAATGAGGTTCCCCCCTTAATCCTTCTAAACTCCAGCGAGTAGAGGCCCAGTGCCATTAAACGCTCATCATATGCTAACCCACACATTCCTGTCACCCTATTTCACAGGAGCAGTGTTGCGGGACTTTCCTCCATTTTATTAAATCATGTGGGGAATGTGGCACGTGCCATGCATTTTGTTCACATTAAATTGCCTTGATCTGATAGACAGCTGCTGTTAAATGTCCTGTGCAACCCGCAGAATAAATTTATCAACAACATTCGCAAAGACTACGAGTGACTCTTAAGAAATGAAGCCAACTCATACTGCCTTTGTACTGTTCACGTTACAGAAGGTCCGTCTTCTCTACTATGGACCAGTCAATCGGCTGCTAAACCCGGTAAACCGGAAAGCAAAGAAAAGTTCCCATCCTCCCCGAGCAAAGTTTGAAGTGAGTTACTCTCAAGCCGACGATGATTCTTCTTTTGGCTACTTGCTGAGCTCGTTTTGGAAGACATTTTGGTAAAATTATTTTAGTTTCACGTAATTAAAAAGAACAAACTAAAGGCTCCTGATACTCCGTGGATGAATAATGATGTAATGTTGTCAGCGTGGGCAAGTTGGGTCTGTTTCCACGCTGTATGACTATAAAGGGATGGTTGAGGGCAAAAAAAGCATGCAAAAGAAGAAAGTGTTTTATGTTTTTATTAGCATTGTGTTATCATTTAACAATGGTCACTAAATAAAAATCTTTACAGTTTAAATAATAAAAGCAGCAGATTGAAGTCCCCCAGCATATCTCCATCTCGGTTATGTAGTTGGAGGCTTTATTTGGTTTCCAGGCCTGGAGGATGGGATGACAAAAGATCTTATTAATTAACTTAATGTGTTTATGGAGGTGTGCTTGTTTTAATGCGTTTTGGTTAGTAAGTTTTGGTTAAGTAGGTTTTTTTCCAATTATTTACATCAACTTTTTAAATAATTAACATCGATAATTACAACCAAAACATGCTCTGATGATGGCTATTTAACCCAATCCATGGCTTTTAAAGATAGAAAGACTCACATTTTCATAGCCGAATCACATCCCATTCAATGTATTTTTAAGGTGGAGAAGTAACAGATACTTGATGGGTAGGGCTATCAAGAGTTATGGGGAGAAACCAGGAGAATGGTGTTGAGAGGGAAGGAAAGGTCAGCCATGATTGAATGGCGCAGTTGACTCGATGGGCTGAATGGTCTAATCCTGCTCCTTGAACCTATGAATAATGTCTCTGAACATCAGAGGCTCCTGAGGAAAAAGACAGTGCTGGAGTAACTCAGTGGGCGGGTGGCATCCCTGGAGAGCATGGAGAGGTGGCGTTTCGGGTCTGGACTCTTTTTCAGACTGATTGTTGGTGTGGGAGGAAGGAAGCCAGAAGAGTGGAGGGGCAGGACAAAGCATGGTATGTCATAGGTGAACACAGGCGAGGCAGGTTAGTGATGGGCAGATGGTTGGACAAAGGCCAGAGATGATCACGTACAAGGAGTGAAATAAAAGGATCAGTGAGTTGTGAATTGTGAAGCGAGAGGATTGACGAGGTGTGTTGGAATGGAGGGGGAGGGGAGAGATGGGTGCAAGATGGGCTCAGTGGAGGGGGGGTTTATAGGGGAGGGGATGCATGGGACGGGGTTAATGGCCATATGATTTTAGAGATCCTACCCTTGTTCTAATCTCCCTTTTCCAATAATTCTAATGAGCCTTGCAGACTCCTTCAGTTACAGCTTATAGTCGCACAGTCATGGAGTGATACAGTGTGGAAACAGGCCTAACTTGGCCACACCGGCCAACATGTACCACCTACACTAGTCCCACATGCCTGTGTTCGGTCCATATCCCTCCAAAACTGTCCTATCCATGTATTCCGGAAGTGGCGCGCTGTCGTACAGCAGCGGCTCGCCTGCAGTCCGTCTGTTTTTACTTTTTTTCTTGTTTTCTTTTGTCCTGTTTCAGTTAAATTTTAGTTTATTGGGTTGTGTATGTGTGGGGTGGGGGGTGAAACATGACTTTTGTCTCTTCCTTCGGGGGAATGCGACTTTTTCTTGTCGTATCCCCCTTCTCTGCCTCCGTCTGCGCTGAGGCCAAAATGGCGGAGCTGCCGGCCTCCAACTCCAACTGCGAGCGACCGACCGACCTCGAGGCTCCGGAGGCAGAGCCAGGACTTACCAGCGCGAGGCTGGCCAACTTCGGGGCTGCCGTGGCGTTCCGGCGGTGGCGGTGGCGTTCCGGCGGTGGCGACCGAGGACACTGGTGGCGACCTGAATCCGGAGGCTCGGCCGCAGCTGGCCCAGTGGACGACATCTTCGGGAGCGCGAGGCTGGCCGGCTTCGGAGCTGCGGTGGCGTTCCGGCGGTGGCGAACTGAATCCGGAGGCTCGGCCGCGGGCCCAGTGGACGACATCGTCGGGAGCGCGCAGGTCACAGGTTGGTGACCTGTTTTTCTGGGGCTCCCGCAACTACAGCTGCGTCCGCTGGACTGGAGGGCGGCAGCTTCGGCAGCTTCGACCACCCCGGGCCGCGGAGTTTGAGCCGGCCCGTCGCGGAGCACGGATTCGGCCGCTGGACTGGCTTACCGTCGCCCGGCGGGGCCACAGCATCAGAAGCCTGGATCGCCTCAGCGCAGAGGGAGAAGAAAGCGGGAAGAGACAGAGACTTTAAGACTTTTGCCTCCATCACAGTGAGGAGGTACCTGGTGAACTCACTGTGGTGGATGTTAATTTGTGTTTATTGTGTGTTTTTGTCATTTATTATTATATGTATGACTGCAGGCAACGAAATTTCGTTCAGACCGAAAGGTCTGAATGACAAATAAAGGAATCTCTAATCTCTAATCTCTACCTGTCTAACTGCTTCTTAAACCTCAAATACCTCCTCCGGCAGCTTGTTCCATACATACCCACAACCCTTTGTTTGAAAAAGTTACCCCTCAGATTTATATTAAATCTTTTCCCCTTCACCGTAAACCCGATTCCCCGACTCTGGGCAAGAGACTCTGTGCATCTACCCGATCCATTCCTCTCATGATTTTATACACCTCTACAAGATCACCCCTCATCCTCCTGCGCTTCAGGGAATAGTGCCGAACTACTCAACCTCTCCCTATAGGTTAGACCCTTGAGTCCTGGCAACATTCTTGTAAAATCTCTCTGTACCTTTTCCTATAACATGGTGCCTTCTTCTTCTTCTGTTGTGTGTCTTTTAGACCTGCAGCTCCGTTGAGGCGAGCCAGGCCAACGTGTCATCGTCCAGGTCAATCAGACCTCGTTCACCATTCGGTGGCCGGTGTTTGGGGCAACTGGTGACTATGTGTTCCACTGTCTGTGTTGGGTCCCCACACTCGCAGGAGGCGCTGTCCACGAGGCCCCACCTCTTCAGCGCTAACTTGGTGCCCAGAACTGAACACAATACTCTAAATATTTGGTCTTTGGTCATCTTCAATTTGAATCACTGAAATGGTAACTGTTACTTACATTAAGTTTTCTTTTCTCAGTGCTGTTAAGGCAAGCTTGCACTGATAATACTGCAAGATGTAATGAATAGCTCTGGCCTCAGCACAAGAGACCCGGGTTTGATCCTGACCTCAGATGCTATCTGTGTGTAGTTTGCACATTCACCCTGTGGTTTTCCACCGAATGTTCCAGTTTCCTCCCACATCCCTAAGACGTGCAGGTTTGTAGGTTATTTGGCCCTCTGTAAAGATCCTTCCGTGTGTTGGGAGTGGATGAGAAAGTCGGATAACATGGAACTAGTGTGAACGGGTGATCGATGGTTGGTGTGAACACAGTGGGTTGAAGGGCTTGTTTCCATGCTGTATCTCTACAACTAATGTCCACCAATTTAGTTTTGTTAATTACTTCCAGCATGTTTATTGCTGCGATCTCTTGGTGAAAGTGACTTCTTTGGAACTGCTGGGGCTTTTGAAGCTATTATGAGAGGAACACAATATGCGTGGTGTGTAGGAAAGCTGTTCCTGGTGTCAACTTCTGTACATCGGTGAGACCAAGCGCAGGCTCGACGATTGTTTCGCTGAACACCTCCGCTCAGTCCGCCTTAACCTACCTGATCTCCCGGTTGCTCAACACTTTAACTCCCCCTCCCATTCCCAATCTGACCTTTCTGGCCTGGGCCTCCTCCATTGTCAGAATGAGGCCCAGCACAAATTGGAGGAACAGCACCTCATATTTTGCTTGGGCAGCTTACACCCAAGCGGTATGAACATTGACTCCTCTAACTTCAAATAGCCCTTGTTTCCCTCTCTCTCCATCTCCTTCCCCTTCCCAGTTCTTCCACCATTCTTACTGTCTCCGACTACATACTATCTCCGTCTCACTCGCTCCCCTGACATCAGTCTGAAGAAGGGTCTCGACCCGAAATGTCGCCCATTCCTTCTCTCTAGAGATACTGCCTGTCCTGCTGAGTTACTCCAGCATTTTGTGTCTACAATATGCAGGGTAATAATTCAGTTACTTACAGAGCAGAGTAATCCCTTTGACAACACAATGGAGTGGGAGAATGCCAAGAGTGCTGTGATCCATAGTGAAATGCTTGTTACCATTTTGGTACAGCGTATTTTATACATGCCATTTGATATAACGAAAGATAACATGGTATATTGAAGACTTGTAAACCAAAGAGCCAAAGGCATTTCAGTGAGAATTTGTAGTGAGCTTTCAAGGAATTAGTATATATTTAAAAATGTTTTGTATAATTTATTTTTGAATGCTTCTAACTGTCAGGGAAATCAAAATCTTTCCATGTCCTTGACAACAAGAAAATCTGGAGTGCTGTCTTGCTAGTTATCACATATTAGGGCAGCACAGCGGTAAAGCTGCTGTCTTATAGCGTCAAAGACCTGGGTTCAATACTGACTACAGGTGCCGTCTGTAGAAGTTTGTATGTTCTCCCCGTGACTGTGTGGGTTTTCTCCGGATGTTCTGGTTTCCTCCCACATTCCAAAGACATACAGGTTTCTAGGTTAATTGGCTTCGGTAAAAATTGTAAATTGTCCCTAGTGTGTAGGATAGTGCTAGTGTAAGGAGTTAAATGCTGGTCGGCGCTAACTCAGTGGGCTGAAGGACCTGTTTCCGCACTGTATCTCAAGTCTAAATCAGAGTTTTATTTTATCTGATTTGTGAGTAGGGTTGTTGAGACCTGCCCACGATGCATGCTGCCACTCTGGGTCCTGTCTTTTCAGATACATAGCTTGTTTCCCTGCAAGTTGGGGACAGGGATTCATAGCACAGAGAGAACACTAGCAGCCTACAAGTTTCAGTTCTGTATCTTTAGTTGCTGATGTAAAATTGATAGTCTTTTCACTGACTGGATAGCAGGCAACAAAATAACATTTCACCGTACCTCGGCACAAATGATAATAAACTAAATTAAAGTAAATACGGCTTTGGGAAGATTACGGGACTATCCCAACTAACACAACATAATACTAGCCCAACTAACACAACATAACACTAGCCCAACTAACACAACATAATACTATCCCAACTAACACAACATAATACTATCCCAACTAACACAACATAATACTAGCCCAACTAACACAACATAATACTAAGTAAATAATGTGAAGAAAACTCAATAACATATTCATTTAATAAGGGTACAACATGGAAACTGGCCCTTCGCCTACCGAGTCCACACCGACCATTGATCACCCGTTCACATTTGCTGTCCCACTTTTGCATTCATTCTACCAGCTGCCCTCAAAGGGATTTGAGAAAACAAAATCACTGGACCTTCTCCTGAAATTATTTGAAGGCAGGCACGGGTTATTCATTGGGAACGATCAGCCATGATCACAATGAATGGCGGTGCTGGCTCGAAGGGCCGAATGGCCTCCTCCTGCACCTATTTTCTATGTTTCTATTAAAGGATTAGAATGGTTAAAAGTGAATGTGAAAAATCCTCCACTTTAACTTTGTTTCCCTTTGCAGAGTCACTACTGTTTTCTAGCATATTCTGTTTTAATTGCAAAAAATTATCCTACGTCCCCCAGAATCACCTGAAGGACATCCGAACGGCTGTGATATCCAGGAGAGGATCATACCGTTTACGTGACGGCCATTTTAAATATGCGTTTGGAAGTAGCATCAATCACCAGCCATATTTAAAGAACAGCATTATTGCTTACAACAACATTATTGACTGGTAAGGAATATATCAAATGTATATTGACATGTTAATTTGTTGAAGAAAATATTATGGAAACAAAAAAGAAACTTAAAATGTATTTGTGAGAGAAATCCATAATTTATTTGTTGAAGAAAATATAGATAGGAAAGTGAAAGGTTAACATGTATTTGTGAGAGAAAGCCATAAAAGTTCACAAATAATGGTTTGTCATTGCTCTTAATCTCTGCAGTTATTTTAATCTTGTCATGTAATAATTGTTTTTCCCTCAGTTCATCTAAATTCTTGCTGACTCCTCCAGCCAGCTGTGTTGTAGTATAAGGCATAGGTTTGGAATGTATATCTTTCATTCAGTCACTTTGTGTTTTGCTCCCAGCTTCAGAACCAATAAGACTTTGCGGTGACCTTTTTTAATTCAGGGGTTGAAATCGAGCTCTACATTACTTGAGTTCCACGTTCAGGAAGCCAGTGATTCATCGGAGGAGTTGAAAGGCCACTGACAAACATTTTGGGGTTTCTGGCGAATGACATTTCTATTGAATGACAATAAAGTTCCCAAGATTCCAAGATTATACACTTTGCTACATATGGTGTTGCATCACTGTACTTACTTTTCCATCTTCAACTCTGGTCTCATGGAATGACAGAGCTGTCTTTTGAGGAAAGCTTTAGTGAATTGGACTTATTTTTGCTGCAGTTTAAATGAGTGAGATGTTTAATTTAGTTTAAAGATACAGTGTGGAAGCAGACCCTTCAGCTCATGGTCAGCACAGACCAATAATCACCCGTCCACCAATCCTAAGTTATCCCAGTTTCCCATCCTACACATGGTAATATTGGGCATTTTGGGTGCCTGACAAAATCAAGGATTTCTGCTTTTGTAAAGCCTGCTTGACATCTTATGCAAAAGCTGCAAAGACCACAAGGATCATGGGTCCAGAGTGTCTGTGGCCAAGCCAAACAGCTGATTGCATTTTCATTTAACTTCCATTGCCATTGCAGTTTCAAGGACAGGGCAGGCAAAGCCAAACAGCTGATTGCATTTTCATTTCACTTCCACTGCCATTGCAGTTTCAAGGACAGTGCAGGCCAAGCCAAACAGCTAATTGCATTTTCATTTAACTTCCATTGCCATTGCAGTTTCAAGGACAGGGCAGGCCAAGCCAAACAGCTGATTGCATTTTCAATTCACTTCCACTGCCATTGCTGTTTCAAGGACAGGGCAGGCCAAGCCAAACAGCTAATTGCATTTTCATTTCACTTCCATTGCCATTGCAGTTTCAAGGGCAGGCCAAGCCAAACAGCTGATTGCATTTTCATTCAACTTCCATTGCCATTCCAGTTTCAAGGACAGGGCAGGCCAGCCAAACAGTTGGTTGCATTTTCATTTCACTTCCACTGCCATTGCAGTTTCATGGACAGGGCAGGCCAAGCCAAACAGCTGATTGCATTTTCATTTCACTTCCACTGCTATTGCAGTTTTAAGGACAGGGCACGGCAAGCCAAACAGCTGATTACATTTTCATTTCACTTCCAGTGCCATTGCAGTTTCAAGCACAGGGCAGGCCAAACAACTCATTTCATTTTCATTAAGGGCTAACAAATCATTTATTGCAAGTACATTGCAGACTCACAGTTCACTTGATTCACATATTAGAATGGTAGTCATTGCATCTCCCTCACGATCTTCCTGAGTGAGGCATGTCCAGGCATCCGGGGTTTTATCTATCGTCCCCCAGAAGGGGCGTTACCTTCATCGCAGCGATTGACAGGCGAGAGCATCTCAAGGTTTTTTAAACACTCATAACTCTTTTATTTTTCATCGATGTGAAAAATCTCCAGGGCCTGATCAGCGGAGGAGGACTATGAGTATGATGGCCAAAAATCATAGCAATATATGGTAGGGTTTTTTTTCTAAAATCAATATACAGCGCAGATGGAAGTGGTCAAGATGAGACTTTTAGTTATATAGATAATGGTCTTGCTATCGTGTTTGGCATGGACATTGTGGGCCGAAGGGTCTGTTCTTGTCCTGCACTGTTCGGCATGTTCTATATTACAAATCTAAAAGCTTCCTCTAAGCTGGAAGTGTGTAAATGTACAATCTGATATCTATCGCAATAGCAGGAAATCACTGTCACCTTTTGAATCAAAATGTTTTAGCCACCTTTACTCAGTGTGGAAATGTCAAAGACCACAGGACGTAGCTTTAAGGAGAGAAGGGCATAATTTAAAGATGTTCAGAGCTAGCTTTTTTTAGACACAAGTTTGTGGGTGCCTGGAAAGCACTGCCAGAGCTGGTGGTGAAGGCAGATAAGTGGCGTTTTAGAGGCCTTTAAATGGGCAACACGGTGGCACAGCGGTAGAGTTGCTGCCTTATAGTGCAAGAGACCCGGGTTCGATCCTGACTACGGGTGCTGTCTGTGCGGAGTTTCTACGTTCGCCCCATGACCTCTGTAATCCATTTCCTCCAGCAACTCTACTGCTGTGCCACTGTGTCACGACTTATGTTGATGTTGATACTACAGCAGCTAAATGGTCAGAACACCAAATTAATAACACGATCATTAATAATAATAACATTAATAACCTGAAGTAAAATCGGTTATGGGCACATTGGAAAAAAACCCGATACAACACAGTTAATTAGTTTTATTTTCTTTTTGCTTTGAAAACTTTTGGCATGGGCATAGTAATGGGTTTGCACAAGATTAATGGCAAAATTGCACATTGCCTCTCATTTAATAGTAAGATTAAACGAGAACTTACCAAGTTTGAAGTTTGATCTTTATTTTATGATGAGTAACGTTGAGGGATTACGTGAAGAAGCCCCGTCCAGCCGCACACGCGTCAATCTTTCAAAGCAGCGGAGTGACAATCACAGACGATAATTACTGAAGTATGATAGTAAGATGCATAAAGACTTAGAACTACCAGCTTGATCTTTTTATGAGGGTGGGAGCGGAGGGCACGTAATCCCTCAACGTTACTCCTCATAAAATAAAGATCAAACTTCAAACTTGGTAAGTTCTCGTTTAATCTTACTATTTTACTTCGGAGTCACGTGAGTGACTACGTGAAGATTTCAAAGCTCTGTGATTTCACACCGTGGATTCAAATCCAGGTGTTCACTGCATCGATTGACTCTATTTGAGTAAGCACAATCAACAATGCATAACCACAACATTTGAATGTAATCAGTTAATGGTTTTATTTATTTTAATAAAAATAACTAAAATTAGGCCCATTTATAATGGGGGATTTAATACTGTATCCAGCACGGCATCACCAAACCCTCTGAGATCTTTAATCTCCTTGTGGTAATACTTGTGAAACATCTGTTCACTTGCCCATCCTGCGGCCGCGAGAATAAGGTCTATTGGCACGCTGAATCCCTGGCCGCTGATGTTGATGCCGCCCTCGTGGAATGAGATTTAAATTTATCAGTATCAATACCTGAATATCTCAACACCTGTTTCAACCATCGTGAAATTGTTTGTGTTGATACTTTCTTATGAGGCTTTTTATGACTAATAAAAAATGCCAATTCGGCACCTCTTAAAACTTTTGTTGTTTCTATGTAACATTTCACATATGTTACTACACACAGTTGTGAATCTGTAGGTAATGCTAAAAATTCCAACTTGCATCCTGTGGACCCAGGTCTACTTTGCTTCAGTAAATCATAGACATAGAATGTCACGGCATTTTGCACTACTTTCATTCTATCAATTCTGAGTTTCTGTAATGTTTGAACTCTCTGCGCTGAAACTAATGCCATGAGCATAACCAATTTCATGGTAATTTTGGATAATGACAGGGTTTCAACTGGATTCCAACTCCTTAGGAACATCAGTACATTTTTTACATTCCAAATTTCTGTATACCTGGGTCTGGGAGGATTAGAGTTGAAATTCCTTTCATAAACCTACAGACCCAAGGATGTTCTCCAATTGGAGTTTGTTCTGATTCACTGCTTAAATATGCAGAGAGTGCACTTCGTGCAGTATTAATTGCACTATAACTTAATTTCAATTCATAGTGTAGAGTTGAAAGAAACTCTATTACATCTGAAATTTCTACTGTGTTATATGCAATATTCTTTCCTGAACAAAACACCTCCCATTTCTTTATATAGGAAATGTACTGCTTCTGGGTACTATTCCTCCAGGCTGCTGTCATAACCTCCACCGTACGGTCTGATAATCCTTTCCCAAGATATGCCTTCTTAGAATCTGCAAATCAACAAACCAATACGATTATGTAAAGGATGTGATTCATTAGTCACAGGGAGTACAAGCAGTTCAATCTGCTTTGGAATAACCATAAGGGGTTTTTTGATCATTTTTAACACCAGTGGGTACCATACCTGTGTAGGCCAATCTGGTACTACCAAAATCCCTGAGGCTTGAATCTTGTTTAATTTTCTGTATGCATTTGTGGATTAAACAAAATGGTGGAAAAGCATACAGAAACATACCACCCCAATGTAGCGAGAAAGCATCCACCACTACTGCTCCAGGATCAGGTTCCCATGACACATACTTAGTCAACTGGTGGTTCAATCTTGATGCAATCAGATCACTTTCTGGCATTCCAAATTGTGTGATAATTTGTGTGAATATTTTCCGATTTAACATCCATTCTGTATTATCATTAAATTTACGTGATCTTTTGTCTGCAATTGTATTAATTTTTACCTGGTAAATATATTGCTGACAGCCAAATTTTTCTGGCAATACCCCAGGTCCAAATTTCATTTGCCAATTTATCACATGATTCTGATTTTATACCACCCATGTGATTTATGTATGCTACAGCTGTAGTATTGTCAACCTGTACCTGAACATGCACATTTCCCATATCAGTGCAATAAGCTCTAAGGCTGTAAAATGCGCCTAATAGCTCTAGATAATTGATTCCCAGATTTTCCAGCAAAGGTACTTCATTCACATTCCACCTACCTCCACAGCTGGAAATCATGTTAGTAGCGCCCCAACTCAGCACACTTACATCAGTCTGTAGAGTAACGGAAGGTGTTTCTACCAGAACTTTTCTGGAAGCATTAGAAACATTGTTAATCCACCATTCTATTTCTGTAATGGATTGAATTGTTAATTTCATGGGCCTATCAAAATGCCCTCTATCATTTTTAACGCTTGTACCTTAGCTCTCTGTAAACATTGATAATGCAATGGTCCAAACGTGACCGCTGGAAACCCTGCAATTAATTTGCCTAGCAAACTTGCCACTTCTCTAATTGAAGGTGTGTCCTCGTTAATGGGTTTTATGCAACCTTCAATTAACTGCAGCTTTTTATCTTTTGGCAAAGTGATTACCATGTGTTCGGAGTTAATTGTGAACCCTAGGTAATCAATCTTTTTTCTTGGTAACAATTTAGATTTTTGTAGGTGAATAATGAAACCTAATTTCTCAAAATGTATTTGACGCTGGATACTGACAATTTTGCAGCAGCCAAAGTGTCCCCTACAATGAGGATATCATCTAAATAAGCCATTAATACATGGCCATCAGCTCTTAACAGAGCTAAAATTTGGTTTGAGCAATTTAGTGAATAATCTTGGTGCTGAAATCAGACCAAGCAGAATAATATGCATTTTGCAGATCTATGCTTGCCTTATAGCAATTCTTTGTGACTAGCTAAATGGCATTAGTAAATGTTTCCATTTTGAAATGTTTCTATTGTACATAAAGGTTAAGATTTGTCAGATCGGAAATGATTCTATATCCACCATCCCTTTTCTAGGAGAATATTCCTAGGAGAATATTTGACACAAACTGATGGTGTTGTTCTCCTGACATTTATATCATCCTTTTCTGCATAAAGTTTTTCAATTCTCCTTTGATCAACCCATTCTCTTCCTTTGAGAAAATCCGTGACCAGTTTGAATTATGCTGAATTGGAGGATCCAAACGTGGAGATAACTCAATTTTGAATCCTACAATGCTACATAGAATAAATGAATCATTTGTTATTGATTGCCATTCTTTTAGGAAGAATCGTAACCTTCCCCCTATTTGTGAGTGTGAAACATTTGTTGTGTTTCTTACCAGACCAAGCCCCCTAACCTCGGGGTTTGCCACCGGCAGTTGTTGTCCCCTTCTAGTAGGCACATTGTAACCTCCACGTATCCTCGGTGCAGCACGTCAACGTGTATACGAGAATGATAGGATTGTTCCTTCTCCAGCACCACATTTCGCCTGTAGGGATACTGCCTTCTCACGGCTCTGCTCAGCGTAGGTGATCCTTTAGTTTCTTTGCTAGATTTTCTCCAAAACAGATTTAGGCATTTGTATATTGCATGGTTTGCAGAGCCTGCATACTTAGGATGAATATTTGGTCTTATTGCATTTTTATGAATACAATTTATTTCAGTGCACACTACACATGAGTGCTACATTTTGTTGTGAATACGATATATAACCTTCATCCAAACCACTGACCCCAGAAATTTCAGCACTTGTGTAATTGCAATTCTTGTGAGCGTAAACCACTGCTCAAATTACCCATATCAAGTTTATTCACTGCTGTAACTGCTACAATTTCCCGGGTCTCATATTTTTTGATAGTCTCATCCATGGTTAATTCCTGGGCTGATGGGAGAGTAGATAATTTATAGTCATAGCTATTTCCTCTCTTAAAGGTTCCCCTGTTACTCTGGGAACAGCAAAGTTTTGTGCCAGCCTTGGAACATTTTTGGCTCTGATAATGGGCTCTGGTCCTCATTTAAATCATCATCTAAATCTAGATATTCATTTTTATGTTGGGTAATTTCTGGCTCCCCTGTTTCAGGTAAGTCTCTGCCAGATTCCCCCTGCGCGGGCTCTCTTGTAGGCCCACGGACAGGCAGCCCTGCTTCAGGTGCTGCTGGCGCTGGCTCAATTCTAGGCCAACGCTTCATTATTTTTACTCTTTATATTTGTCGGTGCTGGCACATTTATCATTGCACGTTTGTGCTGCCTTTTGTTCAGGCATTTCTAGTACTGGCTCTCCAATAGGCCAACACATAACTTGCCTTTTTTCTGGCATTTTTGGGCACTGGCTCTCCTGTAGGCCAACCTCTTTAATGTTTCTGCACAGGCACTGATGGCTCTCCTGTAGGCCACCCTTGTGCCTGTTCCAAGGCACCTCCTGTGCTATACTTCATTGGCCAACACCGACTTAAATCCTCCTGTGGGGGTTCTTTACAAATCATCTGCCCCATAAGGAGTTAAAACGTTTTTGACCCTTGCAGTGTAATACTATTTCCTGCCTGAGGAAGGCATACCTCCGGGTCTGACTCATCCGATTCTACAGGTCGGGCCGATTCTTTTTTTTTTTTTTTTTTTTTTTTTTCTCAGCCTTGCGCCCGCCCGCGGCGGTTTAACGCACATTCGACCACAACGGGAGCTAATGGCTTCGCTGCCACTGACTCCTCTGACTGACGCCCGCTACCCTTAGGATCTGGGGTTTTACTACGGTGCGTCCCTGGCCTCTCCTTCCCATTTCTCTATAATAAACTTGCGTGGAGCTCCACCAACAAGTCTAAACGGGAAGGAAACGCTCCTGTAAGTGAAAAGTAACTCCACTTACCTTCCGACTTTTGTTTTACTTTTGTTTTACTCACCGGCTGGAGGAGCTCCTGCTCCTCCACACACGGTCATGAACGCTATGCGTCTGATCGATAATGACGCGTGTGCGGCTGGACGGGGCTTCTTCACGTAGTCACTCACGTGACTCCGAAGTAAAATCCACTATTAGCTGTCTTTGGTTCCAAGTCTGTCTTTAAACTTCACGTGCCAACATTTCCAATTTATCTTAACATTACTAGAATGCTGTTCCTACTTTCAACTGAGAGTGGAACTATTTTCAAGGTACACCTAGACTTGCTGGACGTTCATTTAGAATCTGGGCTTTTCCAGAACAAACCAATGCAACATTTCAGGTCTCGACCCAAAACGTGACCTCCATGTTCTCCAGAGGTGGTAACTGACCTGCTGAGTTACTCCAGCACTTTGTGTCTTTTTTTTGTAAACCAGCATTTGTAGTTCCTTGCTTCTAAATTAATCTATACTCCAACGTATATTTTAAAGGGGGAGAATGACAGATTCTTGATTAGTACTGGTGTTATGGGGAGATGGTGGGAGAATGGGATTGAGAGGGAGAGATAGATCAGCCATGATCGAATGGTGGAGTACACTTGATGGGCCGAATGGCCTAATTCTGCTCCTATAATTTATGAACAGGCCTGAAGAAGTCTCGAACCTAAATGCTGCCTATTTGTCTTCAGAGATGTTGCCTGACCCGCTGAATTACTTCAGCGCGCTTTTATTTAAACATGGGCTTGTACTTCCTTCAGTCTTGAAAGCACAATATTATTAGTCCTCCTCTAGACTGAACCGTTGCTGCCTGCCTTTCCTCTTGGTGCTAAATGTCTATGTAAACAAACCGCAAAAAATGCAAACTGCAAATAAGTCAATGTTCTCCAGTGATGCTGTCTGGCCCGTTGAGTTACTCCAGCACTCTGTTGTTCTTTTGCTGCAATATCAAAGGTTAGGTTGATGTGGAATCTGCCTTCCCAAGTGAGTCAGATTATCAGGATCTCTTATCTCGAGCACTTCAATACGCACATGTTCTCTCTCAGAGTTAGGTGCCAAATGACATGTATAATTCATCCAGTTGGCAATAAAATCTCCTCCACAGGTTTCTGCTAACATTGATGTGTGTGTCTGTGTGTGTGTGCATGTGTGTCTGTTTGTGGCTGTGTGTGTCTGTCTGTGTGTTTGTGTGTTTGTATGTCTGTGTGCGTGTGTCTGTGTGTGTGTGTATGTGTGTGTCTGTCTGTCTGTGTGTGTGTGTGTGCGTGTCTGTATGTGTGTCTGTGTCTGTATGTGCGTCTCTGTGTTTGTGTGTGTGTCTGTGTGTTTCTGTGTGTATGTGTCTCTGTCTCTGTGTGTGTGTGTGTGTGTGTGCCTATCTGTGTGTGTTTCTGTGTGTCTGTCTATCTGTGTGTGTGTGTGTGTGTCTATCTGTGTGTCTCTGTGTGTTTGTGTGTGTGTGTGCGTCTCTGTGTGTGTCTGTGTGTGTTTCTGGTTTTCCCTTGACCACAGTAGTGCCACGACTTCTGTGCGGGGATTTAACATTCCGAGACTAGTTGTAGATTCGAACAATACCACTTAAAGGTTTAGCTAAGTGATACAGGATGGAAATGGGCCCTTCGGCCCACAGCCAATACTGACCATAGATCACCCGTTCACACTATAGTGCTATGCTATCCCACTTTCCCATACACTCCCTGGGGCTATCTCTAGAGGCCGATTAACCTACAAACCCATACGTCTTTGGGATTTGGAAGGATACCAGAGGAAGCCAGATTGTGTTAGTTTTAGTTTTAGTCTTCGGTCCACTGAGTCCACACGGACCATTGTTCACCCGTTCAGTAGGTTCACGTTGTCCCACTTTTTGCATCCTACACACTAGAGGCCAATTAACCTACAAAACCCCACGTCTTTAGAATGCAGAAGGAAACTGGAGCACCTGGACTAAACTTGCGCGGTCACGGAGAGAACGTGCAAACTCCACACAAACAGCGCCAGAGGCCAGGATCAAACCCTGATCTCTGGCTTTGTGAGAT
Source organism: Malacoraja senta (assembly GCA_038087875.1). Classification (NCBI taxonomy): domain Eukaryota; kingdom Metazoa; phylum Chordata; class Chondrichthyes; order Rajiformes; family Rajidae; genus Malacoraja; species Malacoraja senta. The sequence goes on along the minus strand of JAXLNO010004005.1, from coordinate 73,514 downwards.
AGCTACTTTACAAGGTGTACCACTGTGCCACCCTAAAAGTTTTGATCAAAGTTCCAAGATGCAATTATTGCTAATTTAACAAGTTTTCAATATGCAACACGATGTTTGATTGCAATTGTGATCCTGCCCTCTTTTTAGTTATGGTATCTTTGTTTGTGTATGAGCTACCAGGCTTTGTAATGATTTGTAATGCATCCCACACCAGATTGAAGACCCCCAACTTTAGCAGGATCGAAACGTACATTCCTTAACGGTGTATTTTTGATGTAAGTGTGACATTAGGTAGACACAAAATGCTGGAGTAACTCAGCGGGACAGGCAGCATCTCTGGAGAGAAGGAATGGGTGACGTTTCGGGTCGGGACCCTTCCCCAGATGCTGAAGACATTGGGTAGCTGTGTGTTTTGGTGGGAAGCTCAGTATTGTTCCCATTGCTCTTGTGTTGTTCATCCATCTTACTAACAGTAAAATGGCCATGTTGTTCTCTGGCCCATATTAAGGTGTCATTGTGAGGTTATATAATATGTATGCACATTTGCTACATCATAGAGTTGTACAGTATGGGAACAGGCCCTTCAGCCCAACTTGCCCACTCCAACCAACATACCTCGTTTACATTGTTCCCACCTGCCTGCGTTTGACCCATATCCCTCTAAAGCTGTCCTATCCAAGTACCTGTCTAACTGTTTCTTAAACGTTGGGATAGTCCCCGCCTCAACCACCATTTGTGTGAAAAAAGCAAGTAGCCTGAAGAAGGGTCTCGATCCGAAATGTCACCTATTCCTTTTTCTCCAGAGATGCTGCCTGACCCGTTGAGTTACTCCAGCTTTACGTGTCTAACTTCGGTGTAAACCAGCATCTACAGTTCCTTCCGACACAAGTCGCCCACCTCCACTCACCAACTTCCAATAGTTATGAAGATCCCTCTACAACTCATTGTCAAGTTTGGCAGATGTCAAGGGTATAAATGCAGGTGAGAGCCCCTTGGGAAAACCAAACGTGCAGATGCTGCAAAACACAAAACAAAATGCTGGAAACTCTCTCAGCAGGTCACACAGCATCTGTGGAAGGAGAAACATTAACATTTCAGGTACGGGACCCTTCATTTGTTTTTGACCATTCAAAGCATTAATTTTTTTTTTGATTGCTTAATTGGAACTGTAAACATGCTGGCAAAACAAACTTCTTATCTACAATTCGGAATTTGTGCAAACTGAATGAGATATGCCAGTTATTTGTCTGGCATTGCCCTGAAGTTTGCATAGACCAGGGAAGAACAGCTCTTGGGTTGGGCTTTGAAAGTTACACTGTAATTTATTGAAGGAGAACTCTTGCTGATGCTCACAAGTTTGTACACTATGTACAAAGAGTCTGAAGATGGGTCTCGACCCGAAACGTCACCCATTCCTTCTATCCAGAGATGAGTTACTCCAGCATCATCCACTGTCAATATACGATTCACAAAATAATGCAGTCATATTCTCTCAGCATCACTTGGGCTAGGAATTGCTCAACTGCACAACCAGAGAGCAGTGCTGAACTGCTATCTACCTTATTGGTGACCCTCGGACAATCCTTGGTCGGACTTTGCTTGCTTTACCTTGCACTAAACATTATTGCCTTATATCTGTACCTTGTAAATAGCTCGATAGTAATGATGTCTTGTCTTTCTGTTGACTGGATAGCACATGACAAAAACCTGTTCACTGTACCTTGGTACACGTGACAATAAACTAAACTGAACTGAACTGAGAAGAATCAACAGAGAAATTTGTGGGCTGTCAAATCCAAATCGCTTTCTGCATTTCATTATACAGCATGGCAACAGGCCCTTTGGCCCAACATCCCCACGCCGGTCAACCTGTCCCAGCTACACTCGTCCCACCTGCCGGCATTTGGCCCATAGCCCTCCCAAACTATCCTAAGCATGTACCAGTCTTAAGGTTTCTTAAATGTTGGGATAGTCCCAGCCTCAACTATCTCCTCTGGCAGCTTGTTCCATGCACCAACCACCTTCTGTGTGAAAAGGTTACCCCTCGGATTCCTGTTAAATCTTATCCCCTTCAACTTAAGCCTTTGTCCTCTGGTCCTCGATTCCCCTACTCTGGGGAAGAGACTCTGTTCATTTACCCGATCTATTCCTCTCATTTATGGGGAAGCACTAGGTGCAGATACTTGTCCGACGTTAGGAAGCTTTCTAGTTGAGGCAGAGTGCGATTAATTGTGGGAACGGTTACCAACTTTCCCACTCCCAAATAAGGGACAAAAAGTCAAAATACGGGACAAATTCCCGAGGGCAATTCGTTGACCGACTCGGCTGTGGTTTGGTGAGCGATAAGATGGCCCAGGTGCTGGACATTCGGAGATCGAGGGGATAATCGCTGTGTTTTTTGCCCTTCAAGGTTGATGAAATTCCCTTCACTCTGTGCAAAGCACTGAGCCATGAATTCTCTTCTGTGTGTAAATATTCTTTAAAAAATGATTCATTATGGAGCAGGAGGTTCTAAATAACTTAAGTACCAGCGTAACCAAAATAGACTAACAGGTTGTTTGTTGTGTAAGAAGGAGCTACAGATGCTGTTTAAACTGAAGATAGACACAAAAAGCTGGAGTAACTCAGCGGGAGAGGAAGCATCTCTGGAGAGAAGGAATGGGTGACGTTTTGGGTTGAGACCTTTCTTCAGACTGGTTAGGGATAAAGGAAACAGGAGATATAGACGGTGATGTAAAAGTTGTTTAAAAGTACAATGAATGAAAGATATGTAAAAAAGTGATGATGGTAAAGGAAACAGGCTGTTTGTAGGGTGAAAATGAGAAGCTGGTGAGACTTTGGTGGGGAGGGATACAGAGAGAGAGGGAATGCCGGGGCTACCTGATGTGGGAGATGTGGGAGAAATCAAGATTCGTACCACTGGGCTGTAAGCTGCCAAGCAAAATATGAAATGCTGTTCCTCCAATTTGTGTTTAGCTTCACTCACTCTGACAATGGAGGAGACTGAAGACAGAAAGGTTTGTGTGGGAATGGGAAGGAGAATTAAAGTGTCCTGCAACTGGGAAATCAGGTTGGTTCGGATTGGGGAAGGCAATTCTGGATTTAGTGTTATGTAATGAACCAGATTTGATAAAGGATCTTGAGGTGAAGGCGCCATTAGGAGGTAGTGACCATAATATTGTCAAGTTTAATCTACAATTGGAGAGGGAGAATGGTAAATTGGAGATGTCAGTGTTACAGTTGAATAAAGGGCACTATGGAGCCATGAGGGAGGAGCTGGCCAAAGTTGACTGGAAAGATACCATAGCAGGGATGACAATGGAACAACAATGGCAGGTATTTCTAGGAATAATACAGAAGGTACAGGATCAGTTCATTCCAAAGAGGAAGAAAGATTCCAAGGGGAGTAAGAGGCGATCGTGGCTGACAAGGGACGTCAGGGACAGTATAAAAATAAAAGAGAAGTACAACGTAGCAAAGATAGGCGGGAAGCAAGAGGATTGGGTAATGTTTAGAAGAAGATAACTAAAAAGACAATACGGGGAGAAAAGATGAGGTACGAAGGTAAGCTAGCCAAGAATATAAAGGAGGATAGTAAAAACTTCTTTAGGTTTGTGAAGAGGAAAAATGTAGTTAAGACCAAAGTTGGACCCTTGAAGACTGAAAAGGGTGAATTTATTATGGGGAACAAGGAAATGGCAGATGGGTTGAACAGGTACTTTGGATCCGTCTTCACTAAGGACACAAACAATCTTCCTAATGTACTAGTGGCCAAAGGATCTGGGGTGATGGAGGAACTGAAGGAAATTCACATTAGGCAGGAAATGGTGTTGGGTAAACTGATGGGTCTCAAGGCTGATAAATCCCCAGTACCCTGCATCCCAGGGTACTTATGGAAATGGGTCTAGAAATCATGGACGCATTGGTGATCATTTTCCAATGTTCTATAGATTCAGGATCAGTTCCTCTGAATTGGAGGGTAGCTAATGTTATTCAACTTTTTAAGGCGGGAGAGAGAAAACAGGGAATTATAGACCAGTTAGCCTGACATCGGTGGTGGGAAAGATGCTGGTCAATTATGAAAGATGAAATAGCGGCACATTTGGCTAGCGGTAACAGGATCGGTCCGAGTCTGCTTGGATTTACGAAGGGGAAATCATGCTTGACTAATCTTTTGGAATTTTTTGAGGATGTAACTTGGAAAATGGACAATGGACAGCCAGAGGATGTAGTGTACCTGGAATTTCAGAAAGCATTTGATATGGTCCCACATAGGAGATTAGTGGGCAAAATTAGGGCACATGGTATTGGGGGTAGAGTGCTGACATGGATAGAAAATTGGTTGGCAGACAGGAAACAAAGAGTAGGGATTAACGGTGACTAGTGCGGTACCGCAAGTCTTGGTGCTGGGACCACAGCTATTTCCAATATACATCCATGATTTGGATGAAGGAATTCAAAGTAACATTAGCAAATTTGCAGATGACACAAAGCTGGGTGGCAGTGTGAACTGTGAGGATGATGCTATGAGAATGCAAGGTGACTTGGTATCAATAACAGGAAGGCAGATTACTATCTAAATGGTGTCAAGTTGGGAAAAGGGGAAGTACAAAGGGATCTGGGGGCCCTTGTTCATCAGTCTGTGAAAGTAAGCATGCAGGTACAGCAGGCAGTGAAGAAAGCGAATGGCATGTTGGCGTTCATAACAAGAGGAGTTGAGTATAGGAGCAAAGAGTTCCTTCTGCAGTTGTACAGGGCCCTAGTCAGACAACATCTGGAGTATTGTGTACAGTTTTGGTCCCCTAATTTGAGGAAGGACATTCTTGCTATCGAGAGAGTGCAGCGTAGGTTTACAAGGTTAATTCCCGGGATGGTGGGACTGTCATGTGCTGAGAGAATGGAGCAGCTGGGCTTGTACACTCTGGAGTTTAGAAGGATGAGAGGGTATCTTATTGAAACGTATAAGATTGTTAAGAGTTTCGACACGCTAGAGGCAGGAAACATGTTCCCGATGGTGGGGGAGTCCAGATCCAGGGGCCACAGTTTAAGAATAAGGGGTAAGCCATTTAGAACGGAGATGAGGAAACACATTTTCTCACAGTGAGTTGTGAGTCTGTGGAATTCTATGCCTCAGCGGGCGGTGGAGGCCGGTTCTCTGGATACTTTCAAGAGAGAGCTAGATAGGGCTCTTAAAGATAGCGTTGTCAGGCGATATGGGGAGGGCAGGAATGGCCTACCCCTGCACCTATTGTCTATTGTCTATTGTGTAGGGACAGGTGTTCCATCTCCTGTGGTTGCAGGGGAAATTGTGTCATGTGCTTGTTTAAATCCAAGAGTTATGCTCAAGACAGTGTCTTGTGCTGTAATTCAAGGTTCAGTGAAAATCCCAAAGTAGTTACACTCAAAGTTTCTGTGTAAGTGACAGATGTTTTTAAGAAGACAAAACTCCCAAGTGTAGCATGCAGCCATTAGTGACTAATACAGGATTAATCCTAGTTCAGAATTGTAGTTTTCCACTTAAACCACGTTGAATAATGCAGGCTTATTTTAAAATCTAGCTGGGTGAGATATTTAGAGAAGTAAAATACCTTCTGGTTTTTGGTCAAGTGCCAAGTAGAAACTGAACTCTCTGCTCGAACTGAAGCAGTAATGTCTGCCTCAAATCTTTTGGAATGCATGAGGTAAACATTCAAACCACATTCAAAATGTGTAGGAAGGAACTGCAGATGCTGGTTTACACCAGAGATAGACACAAAGTTCTGGAGTAACTCAGCAGGACAGGCAGCATCTCTGGAGAGAAGGAATGAATGAGTTTTCGGATCGAGACACTTTGTGGGTTTGGTGACCCCAGTAGACTGCTCCATTTAGTTTGTGCAAATCGGGCCATTTGGCCCCACTGACCTGTGCCTCCTATCCTACTTGCCAAGGTTAATGGTGGCAGGAGAAGTGAATGAATATTTTTCCTTCTTTGGGTTCCTTTTACCAATCTGTTACAAGAACAGCTGTGTCTAGCATTTATATATGCCTGAAGTAATCGAACTCCGCAATTGAATCTACAATGTTGTACACGTTCTTCTTCCTAACGTGTCTAATCTGATGTGCAACTATTTGGGCGGCACGGTGACGCATGGGTGGAGTTGCTGCCTTACAGCGCCAGAGACCCGGGATCAATCCTGACCGGGGATGCTGCCTGTACCTTCTCCCTGTGACAGCGTGGGTTTTCTCCGGGTGCTTCGGTTTCCTCCCACACTCCACAGACCTGCAGGTTTTCTAGGTTAATTGGCTTTGGAAAATTTGTAAATTGTCCCTAGTGCGTAGGGTAGTGCTAGCGTACGGGGTGATCGCTGGTCGGTGCGGTCTCGGTGGGCCGAAGGGCCTGTTTCCGAGCTATATCCCTAAAGTTTAAGTCAGCTTGTCTTAACTCATCTCATTCCCTTCCCCGCTAAACCCTTTGTTAAAGTTAAAGATTGATATTCTGAGGTATAGAACATAGAACAGTACAACACAGGAACAGGCCCTTCAGCCCACAATGCCTGTGCTAAACGTGACACCACTGCCAACTCTTATCCATCTGCACATTATCATTATCCCTCCATTCCCTGCCTATCCAAAAATCTGTTAAATGCCACTGTTGTATCTACCTCCACCACCCCTGGCAACACACTCAAGGTGCACTCTAACCTCTTATAACTTGCTCCACACATCTTTAAACTTTGCTCCACTCTCGTTAAAGCGATGCCTCTAGTATTCTATCTCTGTCCTGGGAAAAAGGGGCGGGCACGGTGGCGCAGCAGTAGAGTTCCTGGCTTACACTGCTTGCCGTGCCAGAGACCGGGTTCGATCCTGACTACAGGTGCTGTCAGTACAGATTTGTATGTTTTCCCCTTGACCTGCGTAGGTTTTTTTCCGAGATCTTCAGTCTCCCCCCACAATCCAAAGACATGCAGGTTTGCAGGTTAATTTGGTATAAATGTAAATTGTCCCTAGTGTGTGCGGGGTAGTTTAATGCGCGGGTATCGCTGCTTGACATGGACTCGGTGGGCTGAAGGGCCTGATTCTGTGCTGTATCTCTAAACTAAACTAAAAAAGGTTCTGACTGTCTGGTAAGATATGAGCACATGGGCTCACTGGTCTGAGGGCTATAGAAAGAATCTTGCACTTTGCTGACTTTCACAAGCAATGTTAAACTGAGACCAACGAGGTAACGCCAATAGTTTGTTTTAGAGAGATGGTGTGAAAACAGGCCCTTCCTCCCACCGAGTCCACGCCAACGAACGATCACCCATACACTAGTCCTATATTCCTCACACTAGGGGCAAATTACAGATGTCAATTAACCTACAAACCGGCACATCTCTAGAATGTGGGAGGAAACCAGAGCACCCGAAGGAAACCCACGCGGGTCACAGAGAGAATGTACAAACTACAAGCACGCGTAGTCAGGATCGAACCCGGGTCTCTGGCACTGTAAGGCAGCAACTCTTAGTCTATCGCTGCGCCATCATGCCGATCAATTCACTTGATGCTAAGGAAGTTGTATGTTAGCCCTCTGCAAACTTCAAAACCCAATGAGATGTTCCTTCTCCATTTGGCACATCAAGTCCTCTCCATCATTCAACCATATCTGGATTGGCATGGCTTAGAACATCAGAACAACCCTCTGCCACTGCCACTGATTTCTCAGGGACTACAAAGGGAAAATGCACTCCAGTAATCCCTCTGTGTGCTTTATATCTGTCTGTTAAGGTGTTCAGATTTGTCAAATATTGAATTGCATTCCAACAGTGGAGTCTTTAGGTTTATAGAGTTAAGTGTGAAACTGATAAAGCAGAAGTATTTTTGTGCCAGGAACAAACTACACACACTTTGACTATGGACAACTCTCATTTGGTAAATGTCAAAAATATTCTGCTGCTTTTTAAATATTTTTCCCCAACAAGGTAGTGTGGCTCAGTATTAGAGTTGCTGCCTCAGAGCGCCGGAGGCCCGGGTGCTGTCTGTACAGAGTTTGTACGTTCTCCCCGTGACCCGCGTGGGTTTTCTACAGGTGCTCCGGTTTCGTCCCACACACCAAAGACGTGCAGGTTTGTAGGTTAATTGGCTTTGGTAAAAAGTCCCCAGTGTGTAGGATAGTGCGGGTGTACAGGTGAATACTGGTCTGCGTGGACTCGGTGGGCCAAAGGGCCCGTTGCCACACTGTATCTCAAAATGAAAACACTTGAGATTTAATATTGTTTGCCTTTTATTTCTTGACAGATCTAAGTAGATTAAGCCAACCCCTTGTCCCCTGTGTTGATCAAATGAAGGGGTGTAATTGCCTTAGACTCTCCCGCACCTGGAGTAATAGAATCAAACTCATAACTTTTGGAAACATCGTCCTTTAGTTTACTTTCTACAAGTGGGGTTTAATTCAATGCAGATTTAACTTTCTCCTGTGAAGCATTATCTTGTCCATTACTCGGGTTTCATCAACGTATTTCATTTCTTGAACTGTCAACAGTTTCATGTTGACAGCAAAGTTGGAGCTTGTGTACATTGGCAATGTAGCTCTTTCATATAAGCAAGACACCAGCCAGACCATGAAGGAACAGAGTGCTGGAGTAACTCAGCGAGACCCTTCTTCAGGACCAGACATCAACGAGTGCTGGACTCACCATGATGTAGAAACATAGAAAATAGGTGCAGGAGTAGGCCATTCGGCCCTTCGAGCCAGCACCGCCTTTCAATATGATCTTGGCTCATCATCCAAAATCAATACCCCATTCCTGCTATCTCCCCATATCCCTTGATTCTGTTAGCCCTAAGAGCCACATCCAACTCTCTCTTGAAAACATCCAGTGAATTGGCCTCCACTGCCTGTGTCAGAGAATTCCACAGATTTTCTGCGTGAAAACGTTTTCCCTCTTCTGAGTCCTAAATGGTCTAACCCGTTATTTTTAAACTGTGACCCCTGGTTCTGGACTCCCCCAACATTGGGAACATTGATCCTGCATCTAGCCTTCACTCTTTTAAGAATTTTATATGTTTCTATAAGATCCTCTCTTATCCTTCTCAATTCCAGTAAAATACAACCCCAGTCGACCCATTCTTTCATCATATGTCAGTCCAGCCATCCGAGGAATTAACCTGCTTAACCTACGCTGCACTCCCTCAATAGCAAGAATGTCCTTCCTCAAATTAGGAAAGGTACAGAAGTGTGAAAACGCGCATCTCCATATTCAGGGACAGTTTCTTTCCAGCTGTTATCAGGCAACTGAAGCATCCTACCACAACCAGATAGCAGCGCTGAACTACTATCTACCTCATTGGTGACCCTCGGACTATCCTTGATCGGACTTTGCTGGCTTTATCTTGCACTAAACGTTATTCCCTTACCAAGTATCTATACTCATAACTCATCAATTGTAATCATGCATTGTCTTTCTGCTGACTATTTTTAACACGTGAGAAAAAGCATTTCTCTGTACACGTGACAATAAACTCAACTGAACTGAGTTCCTTGTATCTAACACTTGAGTCCAGTTGGTTATAACCACTGTGACCTGTGGTCATATGGGGAAGTGGTTCATTCCCTTCAGGGCCGCCCTTCCATTCGTAAGATCGCAAGTTTGTAAACCATCATAATCAGAGGTGACCTCATAATGTGCCTGGCAGGTGACCTCACAGTGAACTGCATCCGTAACCATGAGAGACGGGCTCCATTCCATCCGTCAACTTGAAGTGGGTTCACCAAACCCATTCTGCCAGGCATTGAAACAGCTGGTAGCTACTAGAGATCGAAACTCTAACCTTCTCTGTGTGGATTAATAACCAAAGAAAGGAGTATCGAGAATGCCGGTGAAAAAGGACAGCGCCAAGCAGGCTTACAAAAGGAGATCTAAGGTAGATCTGAATCTGTTAATAGACCAAGATAAAAGGTGGAGTGACTCAGCGGGTCTTATTCTTAAACTGTGACCCCTGGTTCTGGACTCCCCCTACATTGGGAACATAGGGACGTGGGGCTCTTCTGCCACCTCTGAGCTTTTCTTTATGGGACAGAATCCTATCCATCCAGTGACAATCCTGTCACCAATCTCCATCATTCCCCCACCTATCCCCTCCTCCCAGCCCCTACCCAGCCTTCTACCCTCTCTGGACCCTTTTATATCCACTGTTGGTGCAACAGTGGCTTCTCTACTCCACTGGCCCACTCAAACCGGAAGGGTCCCAATCTGAAACGACAAATGTTAGGGAGCATCTCTGGAGAACATGGATAGGTGACGTTTCACAGAGTGCTGGAGTAACTCAGCGGGTCAGGCAGCATCTCTGGAGAACATGGATAGGACAGGACAGTGAAGCTAGTGGGAGAACTAGGTGGGGTAGGGATGGAGAGAGAGGGAACGCAAGGGTTACTTGAAGTTGGAGAAATCAATATTCATATCGCTGAGTTGTAATCTGCCTGTCCCGCTGAGTTTCTCCAGTATTTTGTGTCTATCTTCAATGTAAACCAGCATCTGCTGTTCCTGCACATTTTGTCTTGCCCACATTGACCAAGATGCTCCATCGACACTAGTTCCTCCAGCCTGCATTTGCTCCATATCTCTCCATAACTATCCTATCCATGTGCCTGTCAAGAGTCAAGAGTGTTTTATTGTCATATCTCACAAAATGAACAATTAAATAATGACTTACGATACGATAGAACTTTATCTATCCAAGGAGGGAAATTGATCTGGCAACATTCATAAAACACAAGATAAAGGCGGTCATGGTGGCGCAGCGGGAGTGTTGCTGCCTTACAGCGAATGCATGCTGGAGACCCAGGTTCTATCCCGATTACGGATGCTGTCTATACGGAGTTTGAACATTCTCCCCGTGACCTGCGTGGGTTTTCTCCGATATCTTCGGTTTCTCCCACACTCCAAAGACGTACAGGATTGTAGGTTAATTGGCTTTGGTAACATTGTAATTGTCTCTAGTGTGTGGAATAGTGCTGGTGTACGGAAGGGGATGGGGTTGTACAGTTTGATAGCCACGGGGAAGCAGGATCTCCTGAGGCGTTCTGTGCTGCATCTTGGTGGAACCAGTCTGTTGCTGAAGGTGCTCCTCAGTGTGTCATGGAGCGGGTTACGTAGCAGTACAACAGTAGTGTAAACATATTGCACTGTAAAACCCTTACTAAACAGCAACAAAAGTTCAGTGTATATTAGAGAAACAGACAATTAGTCCAAATAGTCCCATCCAAATGTCTTCTAAATGCCATTGTACCAGCCTCCACTACCTCCTCAGGCAGTTTGTTCCATATACCCACCTCCTGGGTGAAGGGAGTGAATTAATTATGGTAGACAAAAATGCTGGAGAAACTCAGCGGGTGATGCGTACTGCCTCATCCGCTGAGTTTCTCCAGCATTTATGTCAACCATCGATTTTTCCAGCATCTGCAGTTCTTTCTTAAACGAGTTAATTATGGTAGTGCTTTAGGAATGTTGGATTCAGCCGAGTCATAAACGAAGCCTCTGTAGAAGAATCTATTCAGTTTTGTACTAATTGTGCTTTTTTTGTTGATGGGGTGAGAAAACGTGAATCTTTGAGGCTGGGCAAATATCCATGGGTCAGGCAAACTAGTTTAAATTGGACAAATTGCATTTTCACTTCAAATGAAATAAATTGGCTTGTTCAACCGTTGCTTATTCTTCCACATGAACTCGTTTACAGCATCTGCAGACTCCTTTTAATTTAAAATTCTTTTAAAATAGGGTTTGACTTAGTCAAAGCTTCACTTGTAAACCCAACTTTTTGCATCTTTGAACCATGAATTGTAGGGACTGGGGTAGCTCTGTTGGTGAGCAATGAAATTCAGTCCCTTGCAAGGGGTGACATTGAAACAGGAAATGTAGAGTCAGTATGGACAGAACTAAGGAATTGTAAGGGTAAAAAGACCCCAAATGGGACATCCAAAGGCCCCCAAACAGTAGCCTGAATATTGGGTGCAAGTTGATACAGGAATTAAAATTGGCATGTAGTATAGGTAATGCTACAGTTGTTATGGGAGATTTCAACATGCAGGTAGACTGGGGAAATCAGGTTAGTACTGGACCCCAAGAAAGGGAGTTTGTGGAGTGCCTTCGTGATGGATTCTTAGAGCAGCTTGTGTTGGAGCCAACCAGGGAGAAGGCAATTCTGGCTTTAGTGTTATGTAATGACCCGGATTTTATAAAGGAACTTGAGGTTAATGAGCCATTAGGAGGTAATTAGTGACCATAATATGGTCAAGTATAATCTACAATTGGAGAGGGAGAAGGGTGGATCGGAGGTGTCAGTGTTACAGTTGAATAAAGGTGACTATGGAGCCATGAGGGAGGAGCTGGCCAAAGTTGACTGGAAAGATGCACTAGCAGGGATGACAGTGGAACAAAATGGTAGGTATTTATGGGAATAATACAGAAGGTGCAGGATCAGTTCATTCCAAATACGAAGAAAGATTCCAAGGGGAGTAAGGGGCGACCGTGGCTGGCAAGGGACGTCAGGGACAATTTAAATGTAAAAGAGAAGAAGTACAACATAACAAAGATGAGCGGGAAGCAAGAGGATTGGGTAATGTTTAAGGAGCAACAGAAGATAACTAAAAAGGCAATACGGGGACAAAAGATGAGGTACGAAAGTAAGCCAGCAAAGAATATAAAAGAGAATAGTAAAAGCTTCTTTAGGTATGTAAAGAGGAAAAAATTAGTAAAGACCAAAGTTGGACCATTGAAGACTGAAAAAGGTGAATTTATTATGGGGAACAAGGAAATGGCAGATCAGTTGAACAGGTACTTTGGATCCGTCTTCACTAAGGAGGACACTCCTGATGTACTAGTGGCCAGAGGATCTGGGGTGATGGAGGAACTGAAGGAAATCCACATTAGGCAGGAAATAGTGTTGGATAGACTGATGGGAATGAAGGCTGATAAATCCCCAGGGCCTGATAGTCTGCATCCTAGGGTACTTAAGGAAGTGGCTCTAGATATTGTGGATGCATTGGTGATCATTTTCCAATGTTCTTTAGATTCGGGATCAGTTCATGTGGATTGGAGGGTAGCTAATGTTATCCCACTTTTTAAGAAAGGCGGGAGAGAGAAAACAGGGAATTATAGACTAGTTAGCCTGACATCGGTGGTGGGGAAGATGCTGGAGTCAATCATTAAAAGATGAAATAGCGGCATTTGGATAGCAGTAACAGGATCGGTCCGAGTCAGCATGGATTTACGAAGGGGAAATCATGCTTGACTAATCTTCTGGAATTTATTGAGGATCTAACGAGGAAAATGGACAAGGGAGGGGGGCCAGTGGATGTGTTGTACTTGGACTTTCAGAAAGCATTTGATTAGGTCCCACATAGGAGATTAGTGGGCAAACATAGGGCACATGGTTTTGGGGGTAGAGTGCTGACATGGATAGAGAAGTGGTTGGCAGACAGGAAACACAGAGTAGGGATTAAAGGGTCCCTTTCAGAATGGCAGGCAGTGACTAGTGGGGTACCGCAAGGCTCGGTGCTGGGACCACAGATATTTACAATATACATCAATGATTTAGATGAAGGGGTTCAAAGTAACATTAGAAAATTTGCAGATGACACAAAGCTGGGTGGCAGTGTGAACTGTGAGGATGATGCCATGAGAATGCAGGGTGATTTCGACAGGTTGGGTGAGTGGGCAGATGCTTGGCAGATGCAGTTTAATGTGGATAAATGTGAGGTTATCCACTTTGGTAGCAAAACCAGGAAGACAGATTACTATCTAAATGGTGTCAATTTGGGAAAATGGAAAGTGCAACGGGATGTGGGTTTCCTTGCTCATCAGTCAATGAAAATAAGCATGCAGGTACAGCAGGCAGTGAAGAAAGTGAATGGCATGTTGGCCTACATAACAAGAGGAGTTGTGTATAGGAGCAAAGAGGTCCTTCTGCAGTTGTACAGGGCCGTAGTCAGACCATTGTGTACAGTATTGGTCCCTTAATTTGAGGAAGGACATTCTTGCTATTGAGGGAGTGCAGCGTAGGTTTACAAGGTTAATTCCCGGGATGGCGGGACTGTCGTATGCTGAGAGAATGGAGCGGCTGGGCTTGTACACTCTGGAGTTTAGAAGGATGAGAGGAGATCTTATTGAAACATATAAGATTATGTAGGGTTTGGACACGCTAGAGGCAGGAAACATGTTCCCAATGTTGGGGGAGTGCAGAACCAGGGGCCGCAGTTTGTGAATAAGGTGTAAGCCATGTACAACGGAGACGAGGAATCACTTCTTCACACAGAGAGTTATGAATTCTGTGGAAGTCTCTACATCAGAGCGCTGTGGAGGCTGGTGCTCTGGATGATTTCAAGAGAGAGCTAGATAGGGCTCAAAGATGGTGGAGCCAGGGGATATGGGGAGAAGGCAGGAACTAGGTACTGATTGAGGATGATCAGCCATGATCTCATTGAATGGCGGTGCTGGCTCGAAGGGCCAAATGGCCTTCTCCTGCACCTATTGTCTATTGTCAATTGGCTCATCCCCGGATTGCGACTGGGTTCTCTTCCCGGGAGCTCTTTGTGACAAGAACGGTTTGCAAATGGGAAATGCCGAGGTAAGGACCGATTTCTCACTTGGTAGAAGATGCCTCCTGTCCCATAGCAACGGCCAAATGCATCTGCTGAACTCCCAAACTCTCTATTGGATGGATGGGCCGTACATAAAGAGAGTGACCACGCAGTGGGGAGGATCTGTATCTAAATGTAGAGCAGACAAAATGTATAGGAAAAAACAGCAGATGCTGATTTACACCAATGATCGACTCAAAATGCTGGAGTAACTTAGCGGGACAGGCGGCATCTCTGGATAGAAGGAATGGGTGATGTTTTGGGCCTATCTTCATTGTAAACCAGCATCTGCAGTCCTTATATCACCCTCTCTATCTCTCGTTTGCCTCACTCCTGACTCTCAGTCTGAAGAAGGGTCTTGACCCATAACGTCACCTACTCCAGCATTTTGTGACTATCTTAAATGTAGAGCAAGATGGGGCAAATGGCCTGAAAGAAAGACCAGAATAAGATGCAATGTCAAATTACCATCTACAGGGGATCAGTTCTTCTCATTATGGTGGTGATTAGTTTGTGCCCAGTCTGTATTGGAGATCTATATGTGTAGGCTTATTATTGTCACGTGTACTGAGATAAAGTGAAAAGCTTTGTTTTCAAAGGTTTAAAAGGTCTTTTATTGTCACCTGTACCAATTAAGGTACAGTGATATTCGAATTACCAATACGCCGTACAAAAAAAGTAACAAGACACACAACTACATAAAAGTTACCATAAACATCCACCACAGCGGATTCCTCGCTATGATGGAAGGCAATAAAGTCTAACCTTCTTCCCTCATTTTTCTCCTGCAGTCGGGGCAGATGATCCATCTATCGGGGCAATTGGAGCTCCCGCAGCCGGCGGTCGAAGCCCCCGCGTCGGGGCGATCCAAGCTCCAGCGTCGGGGCAATTCAAGCTCCCGCGTCGGGGCGCTCCAAGCGCCCGCAGCCTGCGGTCGAAGTATGGTGAAGCGTCTCAGGCTGTGAGTAGAATAAAATAACACTGCATCTGGTTAACCCAGAGAACACGGTCCCTCATTGATGTGTGGGAAGGAGCAGAACTGCAGATGCTGGTTTGAACCAAAGTTAGACACAAAATCTGGAATATCTCAGTGGGTCAGGCAGCATCTGTGGAGAAAAGGAATGGGTGACGTTTAGGGTCGAGAACCTTCTTCAGACAGAGTCAGGGGTGAGGGAAACGAGAGATATGGAAGACATTTGAAAGCAGACGATGATCAAGGAATAGTAGATTGCTTCATTCGAAGGTAGACATAAAATGCTGGAGTAACTCAGCGGGTCAGACAGCATCTCTGGAGAGAAGGAATGGGTGACATTTCGGTTCGGGACCCTTCTGCAGACAAGAATGGTTCATTGTTGGCAGGGGAGAAGCTGACAACAAGGCATACAATCAGTAAAACTAATCAGGACAGTGTAATCAAACCCGAAACGTCACCTGCCCCTTTCGCCAGGGATGCTGTCAGTCCCACTGAGTTCCTCCAGCCTTTTGTGTCTATCTTCGGTTTTTCATTGATCTTTGACATTGCCCTCCATGGTGAATAGAGCTTTTGGTATACAGGCCTTGTTTTCTCAGGACCATATGATGGTGGGGAGGTCAGTACCCGTGATGGACAGGGCAGTGTCCACCACCTTTTATAATCTCCTTCTTACCTGGGCTTTCGAGTTGCCGAAAATGGCCGTGATGCAACCAGTCAAATGTACAGATCCACCACCGAATTTCCGGCACCCTTGGTTCCAGAGCCTTTCTGGATTATTCTTTTTGCTGGACAAAAAGAGGTCATGGTCTCGAGGGGAGTTCAATGGTACTGGAACGGTCCACCTAGGCCGCCGGTGGACTGAGATATCGGCCTGCAAGGTTGGCCGTGGAAGTGGGCAATTGGAACAGATCTGCCGGCTCTGGCCGCCGGGGGCATATTCATCCCGCCGATCGGCACAGAAGTCCCGATGAGGTTAAGATCAGCCGCCTCACCCGGCCTGGGTACCACATTTTCACGGGAGAGTTCCGGGGGCATTTCAAGAGTGCACTCGTAATTTTGTCTGGACCACCAGTTGCCGCAGAATCGGTGGTGGACCTGTACATTGTGTTTGTTTGCGTATGTGCACTGCTTGATGTTAGTGTTTGAGGTACTTTTCCCGGGGTTGGGATGAATAGCCAATCATGGATTCAGTCGACACTGGATAACTATCTCTCCTGCCTAGAGTCACACAACATGCAAGCAGGTCATTCGGCCCAACTTACTCAAACCGACCAACATGTCCCATCTACACTAGTCCCACCTGCCTGTGTTTGGCCCATAACCTTCCTAAACCGTTCCTATCCATGTACCCGTCCATTAGGCTTCACATATGAACCCTGTTAGAGGAAAGATGTTGTCAATCTGGAGGAGAGGGAGCAGAGAAGATTTACGAGATGTTTCCAGGACTCGAGGGCCTGAGCTATAGGGAGAGGTTGGGCAGGCTAGGACTTTATTCCATGGAGTGCAGGAGGCTGATCTTATAGAAGTGTATAATATCATGAAAGGAATAGATTGGATAAATGCACAGTCTTTTACCCAGAATTGAGGAAATCCAGAACCAGAGGACATAGGCTTCAGGTGTGGGGGGAAAGATTTAATAGGAACCTGAGGGGCCACGTTTTTACACAGAGGATAGAAGGTGTGTGGAGCGAGCTGCCAGAGGAGGTAATGGACTATAACAATATTTAAAACACATTTGGATGGATAGGGCAGATTTAGAGGGATATGTACCAAATACAGGCAGGTGGGACTAGTGTAGCAGGGACATTTTGGTCGGTGTGGGCAAGTTGAGTTGAGAAGCCTGTTTCCACGTTGTATCTCTCTTTGACCAGGTCCTTCGAGTTATAAATTCACCGCTACTATCGAACTATCCATGTGAAACCACAGCCTTACTATTTTAAGCTATTTCCGTACATCACACAGAGGTGAAATAATGCAGAGCTCAGGCAACCGATGAAGTAATCAATTATTCCTACTCCGCAGCACGCCCCATGTAATAATTAATTAATAGACGCTCTGTTCCATTATGTGGCCATTTAGAATGCGCAAGGCATTTTTGGCTGCAATCTTTCGTAAGTAACGACTGCGCCACATTCTCGACAAAGGGTTTTGTGCAGCAGCATTAATTATATCCTGCCACTTCACCTTCCAAATGCCAAATTAAACTTTACGGCCTTGTCGATTTATGTGCTTTTGATTTGTATCGAGATTTACTTTGGTAGTCTGAAGAAGGGTCACCCAAAACGTCACCCAATCCTTCTCTCCAGAGATACTGCCTGTCCCGCTGAGTTACTCCAGCTTTTTGTGTCTATTTACGATGGATGTTGCCAGGACTTGAGGGCCTGAGCCATAGGGAGAGGTTGAGCAGGTTTGGTGTGCAGGAGGGTGAGGGCTGACTTTAGAGAGACGTACAAGACCGTGAGGGGAATAGATAAAATGAATGCAGTATGTTACGCAGGGTTTGGGAACCAAGAACCAGAGGACATAGGTTGAAGGTGAGATGGGAAAGATTTACTTTCAGACCCGAAACGTCACCTGCCCCTTTTCTCCAGAGATGCTGTCTGTCCCGCTGAGTTCCTCCAGCCTTTTGTGTCTTTAGTTTTTCATTGATCTTTGACATTGCCCTCCATGATGAGTAGAGCATTTTGGTTCCAGAGCCTTTCTGGATTATCCTCCGATACTTTACTGGAGAACCTACCTGATCTCCCGGTTGCTCAACACTTAATTCTCCTCCCATTCCCACACTGACCTTTCTGTCGTTGGCCTCATCCATTGTCAGAGTGAAGCCCAGCGCAAATTGGAGGTAGTGTTTGGACGATCAAATTGAAATTAGCTTCCTTGAAGTTGTTGCCAGGCGATCTGTTTAAAGAAGATTAAATAATTGAGTGGGTTTAGCGTGAGCATTGGCTGCAGCTCACTGCATTGGTCATAATTAGCAATGTTGGATACATGTAAACATGTATAATTCCTGAGGCCTGACATTAGGGTGGTTGGAGGTACCCAGTTGTCTGAGACTGGTTTCACAATTGCTGCTAGTCAGAGGTTGGTGATTGTGTGGAATTCTTTGCCACAGAAGGCTGTGGAGGCTGTCAATGGATATTTCAAAGGCAGAGATAGATAGATTTTTGTTTAAGAAAGCAACTGCAGATGCTGGAAAAATCCAAGGTAGACAAAAATGCGGGAGGAACTGAGCGTGTGAGGCAGCATTTATGGAGAGAAGGAATAGGCGACGTTTCGGGTCGAGACCCTTCTTCAGACTAATAGATAGAAAGATTTTTGATTAGTGCGGGTGTCAGGGGTTATGTGGAGAATGCAGGAGAACAGGGTTAGGAGGGAGAGATAGATCAGCCATGATTGAATGGCGGAGGAGACTTGTTGAGACGAATAGCCCAATTCGGCTCCTATCACTTATGAACTTATGAACAGCACCTCAAATCTTGCCTGGGCAGCTTACACCCCAGTGGTATGAACATTGACTTCTCTAACTTCAAGTAGCCCTTGCTTTCCCTCTCTCTCCAGCCCTCCCCTTCCCAGTTCTCTCACTAGTCTCACTGTCTCTGACTACATTTTATCTCTGTGCCCACTCTCGTCATCACTCTGAAGAAGGGTCTCAACATGAAACATCACCCATTCCTTCTCTCCAGAGATGCTGCCCGTCCCGCTGAGTTACTCCAGCATTTTGTGTCTTATCTTCGATTTAAAAGACATTTTGACAGGTCTGGAAATAGGAAAGGTTGAGAGGGATATGGGCCAAATGCAGGCAGGTGGGACTAGAGTTTGTACGTTCTCTCTGTGACTGTTTGTGTTTTCTCCGGGTGCTCCGATTTCCCCCCTCATTCCAAAGGCGTGCAGGTGTGTAGATTAATTCTGAAAATTGTCCCCAGTGAGTAGGGTAGACATAGTGTACGGGTGATCGCTGGTTGGCGCGTACTTGGTGGGCCGAACGGCCTGTTTCCATGCTGTATCTCTAAAGTAAGCTTAGAAGGAATGGGAGTGCATAATTTCACCATGTTGAGCAATACTCTCTGTATCGTGGACATCACCACAATCCCATTTACTTGTCCATATGTTAACACCTCAGGTAACATTGACCCCTCGCTCATAAGTTACAGGAGCAGAATTAGGCCATTCGGCCGCCAAGTCTCTCCTGACTTCTCCCCATAACCCCTGACACTCGTTCTAATCAAGAATCTATCCTTAAAAATATCCAGTGACTTGGCCTCCACGGCCGCCTGTGGCAATGAATTCCACAGATTCATCACCCTCTGACTAAGGACATTCCTCATCTCCTTCTTAAAGGAATGTCCTTTAATACTGAGGCTCTGGTCCTAGACCAGGGGTTGCCAACCTTTTTCATCCCATTTACCCTGGCAACTTTAATAACACATTACAATATTATTTCACTTATTTATGAACAACTAATGGTGAACAGATACCAGAACCAAACACAGTCAGTCAATGAGAAAAAATATGTACAAATCCAGAATCAATACATTTGCACCCTGGGTAGGCAAAATGGACCCTATGGGGGGGTATATTTACCCCAGGCTGGGAACCCTTGTCCGAGACTCTCCCATGACTGGAAACATCCTATCCACATCCATACTGTCCAAACCTTTCACTATTTGGTGCATTTCAATGAACTCCAGCGAGTACAGGCCCACTGCCGTCATAAACGCTCATCATAGGTTAACCCGCTCATTCCTGGGATCATTCTCGTAAATCTCCTCTGGACCCTCTCCATAGCCAGCACATCCTTCTTCAGATATGGTGCACGAAATTGCTCACAATACTCCAAATGTGGCCTGACCAGCGCCTTATAGAGCCTCAGCATTACATCCCTGTTTTTGTATTCTAGCCCTCTTTAAATAAATGCTACTATTGCGTTTGCCTTCTTTATCACCGATTTGTCTTGCTGATTACCTTTTTGGGAATCCTGCACCAGAACTCCCAAGTCCTTTTGCACCTCCGATTTCTGGATTCTCACCCCATTTAGAAATTAGTCTACGCCTTTTTCCCCCATTCATCTTTCTCTCAAACTATGTTTTATTCCATCCATTGAACTCCAGTTTTTAAACATCTGTTCATTATTCATTCTGCCATAATTTGTTTCTGGCATCCTTATCCATCTCAATTAGCTCCCATCCCCCACATATGCTGAATCCTCCTTAGCTTAGTTTTAGAGCTACTGCGTGGAAACTGGCCCTTTGGCCCACCGAGTCTACGCTGACCAACGATCACCCGCACGCTAGTTCTATGTTATTCTACACGCTCGGGGACAATTCAAAGAAGCCAATTTACATTAGAGCTGCTGCCTCACAGCGCCAGAGACCCGGGTCAGTTTAGTTTATTGTCACGTTTACCGAGGTACAGAGAAAAGTTTTTTTGTTGCGTGCTATCCAGTCAGTGGACAGACAATACATGATTACAGTCGAGCCATTTACAGTGTACAGATGCATGATAAGGGAATAATGTTTAGTGCAAGATAAACCCAGTAAAGTCCGATCAAATATAGACCAAGGGCCATCAAGTTCAAGTTCAAGTGAGTTTATTGTCATGTGTCCCTGATAGGACAATGACATTCTTGCTTTGCTTCAGCACACAGAACATAATAGGCATTTACTACAAAACAGATCAGTGTGTCCATATACTATACTATAAATATATACACACATGAATAAATAAAATGATAAAGTGCAAATAACAGATGATTGGTTATTAATAATCAGAGTTTTGTCCAAGCCAGGTTTAATAGCCTGATGGCTGTCGGGTAGTAGCTATTCCTGAACCTAGTTGTTGCAGTCTTCAGGCTCCTTCCTGTACCTTCTACCTGAAGGAAGCAGGGAGATGAGTGTGTGGCCAGGATGGTGTGGGTCTTTGATGATACTTCCAGCCTTTTTGAGGCAGCGACTGCGATAAATCCCCTCGATAGAAGGGAGGTCAGAGCCGATGATGGACTGGGCAGTGTTTACTACTTTATGTAGTCTTTTCCTCTCCAGGGCGCTCAAGTTGCCGTACCAAGCCACGATGCAACCGGTCAGCATGCTCTCTACTGTGCACCTGTAGAAGTTAGAGAGAGTCCTCCTTAACACACCGACTCTCCATAGTCTTCTCAGGAAGTAGAGGCGCTGATGAGCTTTCTTGATGATTGCATTAGTGTTCTCAGACCAGGAAAGATACATAGATACATAGAAAATAGGTGCAGGAGTAGGCCATTCGAGCCTGCACCGCCATTCAATATGATCATGGCTGATCATCCAACTCAGTATCCCGTACCTGCCTTCTCTCCATACCCCCTGATCCCTTTAGCCACAAGGGCCACATCTAACTCCCTCTTAAATATAGACAATGAACTGGCCTCAACTACCCTCTGTGGCAGAGAGTTCCAGAGATTCACCACTCTCTGTGTGAAAAAGTTTTTCCTCATCTCGGTCTTAAAGGATTTCCCCCTTATCCTTAAGCTATGACCCCTTGTCCTGGACTTCCCCAACATCGGGAACAATCTTCCTGCATCTAGCCTGTCCAACCCCTTAAGAAATTTGTACGTTTCTATAAGATCCCCTCTCACTCTCCTAAATTCCAGCGAGTATAAGCCAAGTCTATCCAGTCTTTCTTCATATGAAAGTCCTGACATCCCAGGAATCAGTGTGGTGAACCTTCTCTGCACTCCCTCTATGGGTATAATGTCCTTCCTCAGATTTGGAGACCAAAACTGTACGCAATACTCCAGGTGTGGGCTCACCAAGACCCTGTACAACTGCAGTAGAACCTCCCTGCTCCTATACTCAAATCCTTTTGCTATGAAAGCTAACATACCATTCGCTTTCTTCACTGCCTGCTGCACATGCATGCCTACTTTCAATGACTGGTGTACCATGACACCCAGGTCTCGCAGCATCTCCCCATTTCCTAATCGGCCACCATTTTGATCTTCAGATATGTGCACGCCCAGGAATTTGAAGCTCTTGACCCTTTCAACCATCGACCCGTGGATATAAACGGGGCTGTGGGACCCCATCCTACTCCTTCCAAAGTCCACAATCAGTTCCTTGGTTTTGCTGGTGTTGAGGGCCAGGTTATTGTGCTGGCACCATATCGACAGTCGCTCGATCTCACTTTTATACTCTGACTCAACCCCATCAGTGATACGTCCCACAACAGTGGTGTCGTCAGCGAACTTGATGATGGAGATCGCACTGTGACCGGCTACGCAGTCATGAGTAGAGAGGGAGTACTATCAATGAGGTAGTTAGTAGTTCAGCACTGCTCTCTGGTTGGGGTAGGATAGTTCAGTTGCCTGACAACTGCTGGGAAGAAACTGTCCCTGAATCTGTGCATTTTCACATTTCTATACCTGTTGCCTGATGGGAGAGGGTAAAAGAGGGAGTGGCCAGTATGTGACTTGTCCTTGATTATGCTGATGGCCTTGCCGAGGCTGGGAATGAGTTTGATGCTGAACTCGAGTGCTGTGTGTGTGTGTGTGTGTGTGTGTGTGTGTGTGTGTGTGGAGTTCACACGTTCTCCCTGTGACCGTGTGCCTTCTCCTTCGGCTGTTTGTGTGTGTGTGTGTGTGTGTGGAGTTCGCACGTTCTCCCTGTGACCGTGCCTTCTCCTTCGGCTGTGTGTGTGTGTGAGTGTGTGTGTGGAGTTTGCATGTTCTCTCCGTGACCCATCCGGAAAGGCACGACTTCTCCGGATGGGTGTGCTGATGGATTGTGCTCCCTACTTGCAGGCTCTTTTCAGACACGGCCACCAACACCACCAACGCAGCCGCAGCCGCAGACACCATCGCCACCGACAAAATCTCCACCACAACATCGCTGTCGACAACATCGCCATCGACAACATCGCCACCAACAACATCTCCACCGTCAACATCGCCGTCGACAACATCGCCGCCGACCACATCGCCACCGACCACATCGCCACCGACAACATCACCACCGACAACATCACCACAGACACCATCACCACCAACAGAGCCACAGACACGGATACCGACATGGCCACAGAAACCGCCGGCGATATGGCCGCTCACACCGCCGCTCACACCGCCGATATGGCCGCTCACACCGCCGATGACACCGCCGATCACACCGCCGATATGGCCGCTCACACCGCCGATATGGCCGCTCACACCGCCGATATGGCTGCTCACACCGCCGATATGGCTGCTCACACCGCCGATGACACCACCGATATGGCCGCTCACACCGCCGATATGGCCGCTCACACCGCCGATGACACCGCCGATCACACCGCCGATATGGCCGCTCACACCGCCGATATGGCTGCTCACACCGCCGATCACGCCGCCGATGACACCGCCGCTCACACCGCCGATATGGCCGCTCACACCGCCGATATGGCCGCTCACACCGCCGATATGGCCGCTCACACCGCCGATATGGCCGTTCACACCGCCGATATGGTCGCTCACACTGCCGATGACACCGCCGATATGGCCGCTCACACCGCCCTTATGGCCGCTCACACCGCCCTTATGGCCGCTCACACCGCCGCTCACACCGCCAACATGGCCGCTCACATCGCCGATATGGCCGCTCACACCGCTGATGACACCGCTGCAGACGTGGTTGACGCCACAACTGACGATTCACCTGAGGAGCTGCAAAGAAAGGTAATGGAGACCCTCTGCCTCATGCACAGCATGGTGGCGCAGCAGTAGCATCGGTGGTACCAATATCCTGGCGGGGAGATTTGCAAAGATTTGCAGAGACTTTAAACTAGAACGGTTGGGGGGAGGGACTCAAATAGAGAAAGCTAGTAAGTGTGTGAGGCAGGAGGCAGAGAAGAGAAGCAATCAGACCCAACATGTAGGGGGGAAAGAAGAAAAATATAATAAACAGAAAATAAGAGGTGGTGGGTTTCTTAAATGTGTGAGCAGACAGACATAGGAATGTAAAATGGGGGTAGAAGCAATAGGTAGCAAGGTGAAAAGTAAACATGGCAGGCAGACAAATCCAGGGCAAAAATCAAAAAGGGCCACTTTTCAACATAATTGTATAAGGGGTAAGAGCGTTGTAAAAACAAGCCTGAAGGCTTTGTGTCTCAATGCAAGGAGCATTCGTAATAAGGTGGATGAGTTGAATGTGCAGATAGCTATTAATGACTATGATATAGTTGGGATCACGGAGACATGGCTCCAGGGTGACCAAGGCTGGGAGCTGAACATCCAGGGATATTGAATATTCAGGAGGGATAGACAGAAAGGAAAAGGAGGTGGGGTAGCGTTGCTGGTTAGAGAGGAGATTAACGCAATAGAAAGGAAGGACATTAGCTTGGAGGATGTGTAATAGTAAGATTAAACGAGATCTTTATTTTATGAGGAGTTACGTTGGTGATTACGTGAAGAACCCCGCCAGTGCGCCTGCGCGTCAATCTTCAAAGCAGCGGTGTGAAATCACAAAAAACAACAACCGAAGTAATATAGTCTCATAATAAAACGAGTGATACAAGAACTTCCATCTGACCTTTATGATAGAGGGTAGGGTCGTGGCGGGCACGTAATCACCTACGTAACTCCTCATAAAATAAAGATCAAACTTCAAACTTAGGTAAGTTCTCGTTTAATGTTACTATTTTACTTCGGAGTCACGTGAGTGACTACGTGAAGATTTTAAAGCTTTGTGATTTCATGCCGTGGATCAATCCCGGCTTCTCACTGCACTGATTGACTCGGAACGAGAAATAATCAATCATGCATTCATAATAACATTTGTACCACAAATGCAGTAATTCATTTCAATAATGAAATTAATCAGATCCCCTTTAAACCAGAGGAATTTACTCAGAACTTAAAATAGTTTCTGCAAACAATCCCGCATTAACAATAGGCCGATGGTAAAAATGTTGAAACATCAACTCATTGGCTGCGAGGATATGGTCGACGGGGACGTCTTTTGCCCTGGCCGCCGACGTTTCTGCTGCCCTAGGCGAGTGAGACGTAAAAACATAAGTGTTAATACCAGCAGCAGTTAAGACTTCTTTTATCCATCTGGAAATAGTCTGTGTTGAAACTGTATTGTGGTTTCTTGTGTGTGATCAACAACCCAGTTTCCGTATTTCTCAAATTCTTTGTGACTCCAATGTATTGTAACAAATATGTCTCAACACAGAGACAAGGATCATTTGGATATGCTGCTAGCATAATTTAAAATCCTGTCACACCTGGCCTAATTTGCTTTAGTAGGTCATAGATATAGAATGTAACCTTGTCTTCAGTTACTTCCATACTGTCTATTTGTAATTTTCCAAGTGTTTGCACTCGTTGTGCTGTCACTCATGCCATAAGCATGAATACTTTCATACTGAGCTTGGCCAAAGGTAAAGACACACTTGGTGACCATTCACAAAGTAGTTTCAGTACCACACTTACATCCCAGATTGTCATGTACCTAGGTTTCGGTGGTTTGGAATTAAAGATTCCTTTCATTGGTCTGGAAACAATTGGGTGTGACCCAATTGGGTTTCCTTCTGAATCCAGAACCAAATATGAGGACAATGCACTTCTGGCTGAATTAATTGCACTACAACTCAGACCTTCATCATAATAAAGTTTTGACAGAAATTCTAAACATTTGAAATATCTGCAGTACTATATTGCACATTCTTTTGTACACAGAACTCTTCCCATTTCTTAATATAAGAAAGGTACTGTTTTTGAGTGCTCTTCCTCCAGGCTGCCGTAAGCATGTCCACAGTACGCTCAGACAGTCCTCGCCCCAGAAAAGGCCTTCTTAAAACCTGCAAATCAACAAATCCAAACGATCATATAATGGATGTTGTTCCCCTGTTACAGGGTGCAGCAATAAATTACCCCTTTTTGGGACTTTCATCAACATTTGTGTTGTTAATTCTAATATCAACAGATACCATGGCTGTGTAGGCCAATCTGGTACTACCAATACCCCTGGAGCAGCATCTTGCCTGATTTTAAGCAAACATTGGCTTATGAGGCAGAAAAGTGGAAATATATATGAAAACATACCACCACAATGTAGCGAGAAAGCATCAATCGCCACTGCTCCTGGATCTGATTCCCATGAGACATATCTCGATAGCTGATGATTCAGTCTAGATGCAAACAAGTCGATGTCGGTCATTCCAAATCTGATTACTATATCATTCAATACCTCTCGATTCAACATCCATTCTTATTATCATGGAACTTTCGTGACCTGGTGTCTGCTATCGTGTTGATTCTACCTGGTAGATAGATAGCTGAAATCCAAATGTTCTTTTCAATACACCCAGACCAAAGTTGATTAGCCATTTTGTCACATGACCCCGACTTGATTCCACCCATATCATTAATATAGGCAACTGCTGTTGTTTTTATCAATTTGAACTTGAACATGCCTTTTAGTTGTGTTAGAACAATAAGCTTGGAGTCCATAGAAACATCCTAAAACTCCAAATAGTTAACTCCCCATGTCTGCAGTAACAATGACTCTTCCTGATTCCATCTGCCTCCGCAGCTAGATGCTAAGTCAGTTGCACCCCATCCTAGTGCACTGGCATCAGTTTGTAATATCATGGAAGGTTGTTCAATCAGCACTTTGCTGGAACTGCTTGAGACATGTAGAATCCACCACTGCAGATCAGAAACAGCATTTGTTGTAAGTTGCATGGTTCTATCAAAATGACCAGCATGCATTCTCAGTGCCTGTTCTTTAACTCTCTGCAGCTGTTGATAATGTAATGGTCCGTATTGGACTGCTGGGAACTCTGCTGCTAATTTTCCCCAGTATTCGAGCCACCTGTCTGAATGAGGGTTTTTGCTCGTTTAACAGATTACTGCAATCTTTAATCAACTCCGCCCTTTTTTCACTGGGCGAAGTAATTTTCATTTGGACTGAATCAATTGTGAACCCCAAATAATCAATCGAGGTACATGGTGTTAACCTTGATTTCTTTGGATGAATTAGAAACCCCAAACTTTCAAAAGTTGATTTCACAACTGCAACAGATGCTTCTGTTGACTGTTTTGTCCTTCCTATAATCAGGACATCATCCAAGAATGCCATTAGTACATGTCCCTGGCTTCTCACCAACCCCAGAATTAGTTTTAACAATTTTGTGAATATTCTGGGAGCGGACGTTAACCCTTTAGTCAAAGCTTTGAACTGCCATAACTAGTTCATCCATGTAAATCTATAGTTCCCATATGACATGCTTCTGAAATAAGTTGTTTGGCAGTCACAAATGTCTCCCTTTTAAAATGTTTAAATTAAACAAAAGGATTCAGATTTGTCAAGTCTAGAATAATCCTCCATCCTCCATCCTTTTTTGATCGAGGGAATATATTTGACCCAAATTGGTGAATTTGGTAGACTGATTCTTCAATAACACCGTTTATATATAGGGTTTTGAAGCTTGAACCTCCATTACTTCGCAAAGTGGAGAGTTCTGCTAGGAACATGCTGGACAGGCAAATCATCATTTGGATTGAATTCAATTCGAAATCCTTGTATATTATTCAGAATTACCACATCTGAAGTAATCTTCTTCCAATGTTTATAGAAGAGACGTAATCTGCCTCCAACTTTTGGACTTAATCCAGTTAGTATGTTCCCATGAGAACCAGGTCCACCTACCTCTTGAGTGATTTGAGTATTCTGAGATCCCTGGATTCTCCCGGAAGCACCACCACTGGTTCTTACTCCCGCTGCAGGCCGCCAGCTACGTCCCTGCGTTGATGAGCGACTTGGTCCTGGTCTAGGATCCGTATGACGTCTGAAAGGATACTTCCTCTTTACAGACTTTGCAACCATTGATGTTTTTATCAATCCTGTTTTCGCTTCATCTTCCAACTCTTTAATACGTCTCCCGAGATCCTCTCCAAAGAGTAAGTTGGGTAATTGTATATTACTTGGTTTGCAGAGTGCTGCGAATTTCGGATTCATAGTAGGCCGTATAGCACCGTCCTCAGATAATTGATCTCGAAGTGGGTGCTGCATAGCAACCCCAGTGCTTCCTGATGCAACTTCGTCATCTCTTGGCTGTTATCTGCTATTCTGGTAAAAGCAGTTATTCCAGAACCCAGCAGCTTTAATATTCTCTGCAACTGATTCCAGATAATTTGGTTCACTGCTGCTGCTTTCAGCAACCCACAGTTACTTGGGGTCTCCTGCTTTCTTGCAGTCTCATCCATCTCCTGCTGTTCCAGCTGATGGTAAACCAAGTAATTTATTAAGGAGGCCAGTTCTTCTCCTAATGGCTCTCCTGACCCTGACGGGGCAGCGAATCCTACTGCCAGGGGTGGAACATCTGGCAGCTGCCGTTCGTCGCCTTGTACAGCCTCACCGTCAGAGTCGGGGTCTGAAATCTCATGACCCGTAGCACGCTCCTCATCCCTGAGGGTGCATTCCATCAGCCCTGTGCCAGGTGCTGTTGAGCTGCTTCCAGCAGCTTGGATTTCAGTACACTCCTTCCTGAGTGAACTTTGCTCCAAGAGCCTATGTAAAAGGAGTATCTAGCCCTGGAGCTACTTCCATTGCCTGGGACTCCCTCCGTGGGCCGTTCGGATTTAAACTTCATCTTTTGCCCGACAGGCGCTGACTGTGTTTTCACCAGCCCCAGGTCCACAGTCGCTATGCTCACCGCTGGTGAATGTACCGGGGTTTAGAGGCGGTTGGTCGCTAACCGCAGACTCCCGACTTTCCCGACTTTCTGTCGGCTGTGTCGCTCGCCTCTTCCCCCTGTCCGTTTTTTCCCATGGCGTCTGTGGAAAAAAATCCCCATAGACCCACCGTAAACGGACCTGGAAAACATGAAAAAAGTTTCTACTTACCTTGTAGTTGAAAAACTACAAACCACTGGAGGAGCTCTGCTCCTCACGTCCGTTTGCGTCAAGGCGTCTGACGTAATGACGCGCAGGCGCAATGGCGGGGTTCTTCACGTAGTCACTCACGTGACTCCGAAGTAAAATCAATATGGGTAGAGCTGCGAAACACTAAGGGGCAGAAAACGCTAGTGGGAGTTGTGAACAGGCCACCTAACAGTAATAGTGGAGTTGGGGATGGCATCAAACAGGAAATTAGAAATGCGTGCAACAAAGGTAAAACAGTTATAATGGGTGACTTCAATCTACATATAGATTGGGTGAATCATATTGGCAGGGGTGCTGAGGGAGAGGATTTCTTGGAATGTATGCGGGATAGCTTTCTAAACCAACATGTAGAGGAACCAACGAGAGAGCAGGCTATTCTAGACTGGGTATTGAATAATGAGGATGGCTTAGTTAGCAGTCTTGTTGTGCCTGGCCCCTTGGGCAAGAGTGACCATAATATGGTTGAGTTCTTCATTAGGATGGAGAGTGACATAATTAATTCAGAAACAAGGGTTCTGAACTTAAAGAAAGGTAACTTTGAGGGTATGAGACGTGAATTGGCCAAGATACACTGGCAATTGATTCTTAAAGGGTTGACGGTGGATATGCAATGGAAGGCATTTAAAGACTGCATGGATGAACTACAACAATTTTGTAAATCCCAGTTTGGCAAAAGAATAAATCAGGGAAGGTAGTGCATCCGTGGATAACAAGGGAAATCAGGGATAGTATCAAAACAAAAGATGAAGCATACAAATTAGCCAGAAAAAGCAGCCTACTAGAGGACTGGGAGAAATTCAGAGTCCAGCAGAGGAGGACAAAGGTCTTAATTAGGAAAGGGAAAATAGATTAAGAAAGAAAACTGGCAGGGAACATAAATACTGACTGTAAAAGTTTGTATAGATATGTGAAGAGAAAACGATTAGTTAAAACAAATGTAGGTCCCTTGCAGTCAGAAACAGGTGAATTGATCATGGGGAACAAGGTCATGGCAGACCAATTGAATAACTACTTTGGTTCTGTCTTCACTTAGGAAGACTTAAATAATCTGCCGGAAATAGCAGGGGACCGGGGGTCAAATGAGATGGAACTGAGTGAAATCCAGGTTAGCCGGGAAGTGGTGTTAGATAAATTGAATGGATTAAAGGCCGATAAATCCCCAGGGCCAGACAGGCTGCATCCCAGAGTACTTAAGGAAGTAGCCCCAGAAATAGTGGTTGCATTAGTGATAATTTTTCAAAACTCTTTAGATTCCGGAGTAGTTCCTGAGGATTGGTGGGTAACTAATGTAACCCCACTTTTTAAAAAAGGCAGGGAGAGAGAAAATGGGGAATTACAGACCAGTTAGTCTAACATCAGTAGTGGGGAAACTGCTGGAGTCAGTTATTAAAGATGGGATAGCAGCACAATTGAAAAGTAGTGAAATCATTGGACAAAGTCAGCATGGATTTATGAAAGGTAAATCATGTCTGACGAATCTTATAGAATTTGTCGAGGATGTAACTAGTGGAGTGGATAAGGGAGAACCAGTGGATGTGTTATATCTAGACTTTCAGAAGACTTTCGACAAGGTCCGACATAAGAGATTAGTATACAAACTTAACGCACATGGTATTGGGTGTTCAGTATTGATGTGGATAGAGAACTGGCTGGCAGACAGGAAGCAAAGAGTAGGAGTAAACGGGTCCTTTTCAGAATGGCAGGCAGTGACTAGTGGGGTACCGCAAGGCTCAGTGCTGGGACCCCAGCTATTTACAATATATATTAATGATTTGGACGAGGGAATTGAATGCAACATCTCCAAGTTTGCGGATGACACAAAGCTGGGGGGCAGTGTTAGCTGTGAGGGGATGCTAGGAGGCTGCAAGGTGACTTGGATAGGCTGGGTGAGTGGGCAAATGCATGGCAGATGCAGTATAATGTGGATTAATGTGGTAAAAACAGGAAAGTAGACTATTAACTGAATGGTGGCCGATTAGAAAAAGGGAGGCAACGAGACATGGGTGTCATGGTACACCAGTCCTTGAAAGTAGGCATGCAGGTGCAGCAGGCAGTGAAGAAAGCGAATGATATGTTAGCATTCATAGTAAAAGGATTTGATTATAGGAGCAGGGAGGTTCTACTGCAGTTGTGCAGGGTCTTGGTGAGACCACACCTGGAGTATTGCGTACAGTTTTGGTCTCCTATTCTGAGGAAGGACATTCTTGCCATAGAGGGAGTACAGAGAATTTATAAGATTGAGGGGGGATCTTATAGAAACTTACAAAATTCTTAACGGGTTGGACAGGCTAGATGCAGGAAGATTGTTCCCGATGTTGGGGAAGTCGAGAACAAGGGGTCACAGTTTAAGGATAAAGGGGAAATCTTTTAGGACCGAAATGAGAAAAACATTTTTCACACAGAGAGTGGTGAATCTCCGGAATTCTCTGCCACAGAATGTAGTTGAGGCCAGTTCATTGGCTATATTTAAGAGGGAGTTAAATGTGGCCCTTGTGGCTAAAGGGATCAGGGGGTATGGAGAGGAGGTAGGTACAGGATTCTGAGTTGGCCTACTCCTGCACCTATTCTCTATGTTTCTATGTGCCTTACTGCACTTGCAGCGCCACAGACCTGGGTTCGATCCCAACAATGGGTACTGTCTGTACAGAGTTTGTACGTTCTCCCCGTGACTTGCGTGGGTTTTCTACCACACTCCAAAGACATACAGGTTTGTAGGTTAATTGACTTGGTATAAATGTAAATTGTCTCTAGTGTATGTGGGGCAGTGTAATGTGCGGGGATTAAAACTAAAAAAATGAAAACATAGCCATGAGGAACTGTAGATGCCTGCGTACTTTTTTTAAAAGACGCAAAGTGCTGGAGTAACTCAGCGGGGTGCAAGTGTCCCAGCCTAACGTTTCAAGCACAAAATGTTTTACGACGTGACTGTTCTAACTTTGTGAAAACAAAATGTTTTCCCAGAATACTGCCTGGATTAGACGTCTTCAGCTACAGGGAGATGGTCGGATAGACGGATTGTTTTCTGTACCATGTCAGATGATGAGAGGAGACTTGGCAGATGTATATAAAATGATGAGTGGTCCAGATAGGGCAGACTGTCAGAATCTTTCTCCCCCAGGCTGCAAATGTCCAAGACAACACCTATCCACATCCTCCAGAAATGCTGCCTGACCTGCTGAGAGTATAGTTCAGTTTATTATTGTCACGTGTACCGAGGTACAGTGTAAAGCTTTTTTGTTGTGTGCTATCCAGTTAGCAGAAGGACAATACAGGATTACAATCAAGCCATCCACAGTGTACAGATATAGGATTAAGGGAATAATGTTTAGTGCAAGGTAAAGTCTGATTTAAGATAGTCTGAGGGATAGTTTAATACATTTAGGACGGAGATGAGGAAAAACTTTTTCACACAGAGAGTTGAGAGTCTGTGAAATTCTCTGCATCAGATGGTGGTCGAGGCCGGTTCTCTGGATGCTTTCAAGAGAGAGCTGGACAGAGCGCTTAAAAATAGCGCAGTCAAGGGATATGGGGAGAAGGCAGGAACAGGGGTATTGATTGTGGATGATCAGCCATGATCACGGTGCTGGCTCGAGGGGCCGAATGGCCTACTCCTGCACCTATTCTCTATTGTCTTCAATGAATATTAATGAATGAATACAATTGTTATTAGCCAAGTATGTCCACATACAAGGAATTTACATTGGTGCTTGGCTTGCAGGTAACAACAAGATATTCAGTAGACAATTAAAAATAAAACATTCTAATTTAAACATGTGAAAATAAAGTACTGGAGTAAAAAGAGGCTAGTCTTTCAGCTATTGAATAGAGCTACTGCTCGTGGGAAGAAGCTGCTTTTATGTCTGACTGTGGCAGCTTTGATAGTTCGCAGTCGCCTCCCAGAAGGAAGTGATTCAAAGAGTTTGTGGCCGGAGGTGAGAGCGGCAGAAAACATCTGCCAATGCGGTAGATGGTAGGTGGGGACTGCTCGCTGGTTGGTGATAGGATGCTTAGAACGTAGGACAGTACAGCACAGGAATGGGCCCTTCGGCCCACAATGTTTGTGCCGAACATGACGCCAGGCTAAACTGTCATCTGCCTGTACATGATCCATATCCCTCTCTCCCCTCTACTTCCACATGCCCACCTAAAAGCTTCTTAAACACTCCTGTCAGATCTGCCTCCACCACCTCCCCAGGTCAGGCATACCAGGCCCCCACCACTGCCCCGCGCATTCCCATTAAACTTCCCCCCACTCTCCTTATAGCGGTACCCTCCAGTCTTGGACATTTCCAGCCTGGCGTAAAAAGATTCTGAGTGTCTACCCTAACTGTGCCTCTCATAATTTTATATACTTCTAACTGGTCTCCTCTCAACCTCCGATATTGCAGAAAAAACAATACAGGTCTATCCAACCTCTCCCTGTAGCTGAAGCCCTCGAAATCCAGGCCGCTTTCTGGTAAAACATTTTGTTTACAAAAAGTTAGAACCTTTTCCTCGTAAAACATTTTGTGCTGCGCACGTCCGTCTAACGCATTCTAATGAGGGGTGGACGCAAGGAACTGCAGATGCTCGTTTACATAAAAAAGATAAAGTGCTGGAGTAACTCCGCAGTTGCTGGGGGGCCTGGTCTGGAGAAAGGCAGGTTTGTGATCCTTAGTGGAGGTCAGGTAAGTGGAGGACCTTTGATTGAGTGTGTGGATCCTGAGGAAGGATAAAGTGAAGCTGAGATCTATGGAGTGAGCTGACCTATTCCAGCACTTTGTAGCGCAGCAGTAGAGTTGCTGCAAGTCGTAAATTGTCCCTGGTGTGTAGGATAGTGTGTGGGGATGGCTGGTCGGTGTGGACTCCGTGGGCTGAAGAACCTGTTTCCGCACTGTATCTGTAAAGTCACTCAAATAAGACTTGGCTGCTTTTTAAGCAGTCGTTGTGTTATGCAGAAGCAATACAGTACAAGTGAAGCTTTGCATGTTGCAAGTGCATCACATCAATATTTAGTTTAGTTTACGTTAGAGAAACAGTCCCTTCGGCCCACTGAGTCTGTGCCGACCAGCGATCACCCCATTCATTAGTTCTATGCTACACACTAAGGACACTTTACAGAAGCTAAATAACCAATAACCCTGCACATCTTTGGGATGTGAGAGGAAATGGGATATGACAATAAAACATTACTGACTCTTGAAACCGGAGGAAACCCACGTGTTCACAGGGCGAATGTGCAAACTCCGCAAGGACAGCTCCTGAGGTCAGGATCGAACCCTGGTCTTTGGATCTGTGAGGCAGCAACTAATCTCATGATTTTATACACGTCTATAAGATCACCACTCATCCTATATAGAGGATGGGAGCAGCCTGGATTGATGATAGAACTGAAAAGTTGGATTGGAAATATCTAAATTCCCATCCTTACTGTTTTGTTTTCCAGCCGAATGAATCGTTACCATCTACCCACTCGATGGACAAGGCCTCTTCCCGACTTTCTTCATTTATCCGCACCTTTTTTTGCTTGCCTTGCTGCCTCAACAATCGCAAGGACCACAACGACATCATCTCGGGGACTTCCCGCAGCTCCACAACGTCACTTCCTCAGCACATCAAGGGGAACGAAGAAAATGTCGTCATCCGCGTCAGCCTCGAGAACGGCCATAGGAATGTGTACGAAAGCATTGTGGTAAGTGCATGGCATTCTTCCACGGCTCAAATACTATTTTATAGCAGAGACACAGCATGGAAACAGGCCCTTCGGCCCACTGATTCTGTGCCAACCAACCATTGGATAGGATGCACTAGTTCCTGCATGCTAGGGACAATTTACTGAAGCCAATTAACCTAAAATCCCATATATCTTTGGTGTGGGAGGAAACCGGGGCACTGGTGTTAGTCAGGGGTTATGGGGAGAAGGCAGGAAAATGGGGTTCGGAGGGAGATAAAGATCGGCCATGATTGAGTGGCGGATTAAGCTTGATGGGCCGAATGGCCTAACTCTGCTTCTATGACCGTATGAGCACCCGAAGAAAATCCCATGCGGTCACGGGGAGAACATACAAACTCCCCACAGACAGCACCAACAGTCAGGATGGAACCCGGGTCTCTGGCGCTGTATGGCAGCAGATCTACCATTGCTGCAATATATTTGTGACTTCTGAATAAAACATTTGGAAATGTGAAAAGTTGAAAACACAGGAGCTTGTTTCCGTGCTGTTTAGTTCAAAGTCTACAACAGACGCAAACTTTAATGAGATTCTGGTTTCTCTCATAAGGGGCAAGAGTCAGCGGATATAGAGTGATGCAGTGTAGCCCTTTAGCCCATCTTGCCCACACCGGCCACGTGTCCCACCTGCCTGCATTTGGCCCATATCCCTCCAAACTTGTCATATCCATGTACCTGTCCAATTGCTTCTTAAACATTGCGATTGTCCCTGCCTCAACTTCCTCCTCTGGCAACTCGTTCCATACACCCACCTCAATGTGAGAGGGGAAAGATTTAGAAACATAGAAACATAGAAAATAGGTGCAGTAGTAGGCCATTCGGCCCTTCGAGCCTGCACCATCATTCAATATGATCATGGCTGATCATCCAACTCAGTATCCTGTACCTGCCTTCTCCATACCCCCTGATCCCTTTAGCCACAAGGGCCACATCTAACGCCCTCTTAAATAATGCCAATGAACTAGCCTCAACTACCTTCTGTGGCAGGGAATTCCAGAGATTCACCACTTTCTGTGTGGGACCTGTAATAGGGAACTGAGGGGCAGCTTTTTCACACTGAAGGTGGTGGGTGTAGTGGTACAGAAGGCTGAGAGGTGATCATATAGATGTGTATAAAATCATGAGCGGAATAGAAAGAGTGAATGCAGAGGGTGTTTTATCCCGGGAGGGGAATCAAGACCAGAGGACATGGGTTTAAGGTGAGAGGGGCAAGATTTAATAGGAATCTGAGGGGTGTTGGGTTTTGGGTGCGAGCTGCCAGAGGAGGTAGTTGTGGCAGGAACTACACAATATTTAGAAGTCAACTGAACAGGTACATGGATAGAAAATGTTTCAAGGGATATGGGCCAAACGTGGGCAGGTAGGACTGGCGTAAAAAATGGGCATCTTGGCCGGTTTGGGCAAGTTGGGTTGAAAGGCCTGTTTCTGTGGTGCATGGTGCTAAGGGTATAATGATTTGAAAGATGCTCTGTATATGATTCCTGGAATGTCCTTGGGGACACTCTTATCTTTGATTGCCTTGGACTCCCTGTAGTTTGAAATGGAAGAGAGAATATAGATCCTAATATCAATTAGGGTTGATTATTTGTTCAAAAGATGATCTTTTGCCAAACAGGGTGTAAAAGCATCAGAAAGATCAATCTAAATATAAATAATTTAAAATTAATGAAACCTTTGCCTACTGCAGTGGATGTTGTAACTACTTTAGACTTACAGTGTTGGAAACCGGTCCTTTGGCCCACCGAGTCCACGCCAATCATAAATCACCCCGTACACTAGCACTATCCTACACACTAGGGACAATGTACAATTTACAGAAGCCAATTAACCTGCAAACATGCACATCTTTGGAGTGTGGGAGGAAACCAGGGCACCGGGAGAAAACCCACACGGTCCCAGGGAAAACGTACAAACTCCATGCAAACAGTACCTGTAGTCAGGATTGAACCGGGTCTCAGGCGCTGTAAGGCGGCAGCTTTGTACTGCCCAATTGTTAGCAACCTTATCCGCATCTGTTGCAGACCAATTAAACAATAGAAAGATTTCAACTCCACCCGATTAGTTTCTTTGTAATACAGTCCACTTAAATTCTATTGCCACAGAAGGCTGTAGATAGCAATATTACAAAATTTTGCGATTTTGAAAATCAAGTCTGCAATTTATCCCATCAGATAAAGCATAAAAAGAAGTTTAATTTGACACCTAATTCACTTTCATATCTTCAGTATTAAATAAGTTAAGGCCATTTTCATACTCGGAAATTAGCATCTTGTTTCCTATTGCTTTTACATTGACTTAACTCAAAAGCTGTGATCGAGGACAGTCAAAAGCCCGTAACATTCTTAAAAATTAAGAGAACTGAATGAAAATTTCAGTTATTATAGATTGAAGCATTCTGAAACAAATATGAAACAATCTTACTTGGATGACTTGAAATTAAAGCATATAATTAGTTAGTTACCTAATTGTAGCTAATTACAAAATTCAATTACTAGATCTAAACACCTATCCATTTCTTAAGAACATCTTAACATTTTTAAATAGCCTAAGTGTCCAAATAACATTCACACAAGAATTCAAAATATAACATGATTTTTAAATCTCATTGTCATTAATTTATAGGCCAAATGGAAGGAATTCAATGTTTAATTCCCGTAAATTAATGGGCATTTAAATCATCTTGCGAGTGGGTTTTTATGGAACGCGATCGATTGGATCGATTGGAATGTTGCGGTTGCAGTGAATTTCATCCCCATATCGGGAGGAAAAACACTGCTGGTTCGTATGGAGCCAAAATCACATTTTCGTCAATTACTTTGGTTTAAAGTCATTGTAAGAAGCACGTTTATATGTAAAATAGACGACTTACTTTATGTTTTGTCCCCTACTTGAGATCTGTCCCGTTGTAGGTGTTGACAGCGTTAGAAGTATCTTTTTATTTTACTCCAGCGATTGAATTGTCCCGCGATTTTTTTTAAAAACTTCCGTGAATGGAAGTCCGTTCGATTGTTCTGCAGCAGCTGGCAGCCTGAGGAAGTTTGCCTCCGACAGGCAGGGGGAAACGGCAATTTAATCCGCCCCCCCCCCCTCAAAGGCGCCAAAGTCGCTCACACGGCCAGTGGCAGAACTGCAGCGCCGCTGACGGTAAGTATTGTAACATCGCTAACTTAGAGGCCAAGTCAGTGGATATTTTTAAGGCATAGAAACATAGAAACATAGAAAATAGGTGCAGGAGTTGGCCATTCGTCCCTTCGAGCCTGCACCGCCATTTGATATGATCATGGCTGATCATCTAACTCAGTATCCCATCCCTGCCTTCTCTCCATACCCCCTGATACCTTTAGCCACAAGGGCCACATCTAACACCCTCTTAAATATAGCCAATGAACTGGCCTCAACTACCTTCTGTGGCAGAGAATTCCACAGATTCACCACTCTCTGTGTAAAAAATGATTTCGTCATCTCGGTCCTAAAAGTCTTCCCTCTTATCCTTAAACTGTGACCCCTAGTTCTGGACTTCCCCAACATCGGGAATAATCTTCCTGCATCTAGCCTGTCCA
Organism: Malacoraja senta; assembly: GCA_038087875.1. Classification (NCBI taxonomy): domain Eukaryota; kingdom Metazoa; phylum Chordata; class Chondrichthyes; order Rajiformes; family Rajidae; genus Malacoraja; species Malacoraja senta. Next base: position 34,790 of record JAXLNO010004005.1, on the reverse strand, counting down.
ACCCCTTAAGAATTTTGTAAGTTTCTATAAGATCCCCCCTCAGTCTTCTGAATTCCAACGTGTACAAGCCGAGTCTACCCAGTCTTTCCTCATATGAAAGTCCTGCTATCCCAGGAATCAGTCTGGTGAATCTTCTCTGTACTCCCTCTATGGCAAGAATGTCTTTCCTCAGATTAGGTAGATAGATTCTTGATTAGTATGGGTGTCAGAGATTATGGAGAGAGGGCAGGAGAATGGAGTTAGGAGAGAGAGATGATCAGCCATGACTGAATGGCCTAATTCTACTCCTATTCTTATGAACACGGCAGCAGACAGCATCCGTAGTCGGGGTCAAACCCAGGTCTCTGGTGCTGTACGGCAGCAACTCTGCTGCTGCGCCACCGTGACTCCCTACATTTCCTTTTTTTCTGCCTTGTGGCTCTTTTGAAAGATTACTGGTATATTATCTAGTTACAAACTGAAGCCAAGAACCCTGAAGAGGATCCAGGGATGTCGTCTTGGTTCGCTAATTGAATACCCTTTTTTGCCGATTTTTCAGAGTAAATTGCTTCTACTTTGCAGGAAGCTTAGTTTAATTTATTGTCATGTGTCCAGTAAAAAGCTTTTGTTGTGTGCTAACCAGTCAACAGAAAGACAATACATGATTACAATCGAGCCATCCACAGGGTAAAGAAACATGATAAAGGGAATAAAGTGAATAACGTTTAGTGCAAGATAAAGTTCACTAAAATCCAATTGAAGATAGTCCGATTTAAAAAATATTTACATTAAGACTGGACCCAAATACAGAATTGATTATTTTCGGAGCAAGGGAAGCCTGTTCTGAACTAACTATATTTCAAAGATGTTTCCTAAACTATGGTTTGATAACGGCAAAAAAACTTATACTTAAATTCTGGAAAAACGCTCCTATCCCACGTTTAAAATGTGGATCACAAATATGTCGGAAATATTACCTCTCGAGGAAATGAGACGTTCTAGCAGGAAAACAAGAACAATTCTTAAGAATATGGTCACCTTTTATTGATTTGCTACAAGTGTAATATGGTGCAGCATAACCCGAGAAAGTTATTGTTTTAGAACTAGGTGATGGGTGTGAATCGATATGAATTAGGCACATTCCTTTCCTTTTTCGTTTAGCTTTACCTTCTTTGGATTTTTTACTTATTTCCTTTCCCATCTTAAGGCCTTCTTCTCTTTGGAGCCTTGGTTTCTTTTCTTTTTTCTTTCTTTATTTTTATTTTTTTCACATTCTCAAGCACGCAGTCTACTTAAACATCAACATTCATTTAACGCCAACTACTGCGGACTACATTTCACTACTATCCTCATTCTTCTCTTTCTCTTTTCTCTTTTTCTATTACAGGTTAAAGTTAAAAAAAAAGAGAATTTGTACACAAAATGTATTATGTTGCATATCATGATTAAGATGTATGTACAATGCTTCTAATAAAAAAATAAAATAATAAACAAATAAATAATTTTTTAAAAGAAGTTCTTCCGAGCATCTGCAATGAGGAAGCGAGTAGCTCAAGGCCGCTCTCTGGTTGTTGGTGGAATGGTTCAGTTGCCTGATAACAGAAAGTGGGATAACATTGAGCTGGTGTGAAAGGGTATTCAAAGGATGGTGTGAACTCGATGGTCCGAAGGGCATGTTTCCATTCTGTATCTCTAAACTTAACTGAAGTAAATACTTTTTCCCTTCCTCTCCAGGTGACCAACGAAGAGAGATCCCCGGTCGTCATCCAGAGAGCCATGGCTAAGTACAATCTGGATGACGATTGGAAGGAATATAATCTTGTCCTGATCGTCTCCAACGACAGAGGTGAGGAATAACACATAGGTTCCTTGAGGCTAGAAGATGTACAGTATTCCTCCTAAACTCAATGTGTTGGAGGAGCTCAGCAGATCAGGTGGCACAGTGGTAGAGTTGCTGCCTTACAGCATTAGAGACCCCAGTTCCATCCTGACTCCAGGTGTTGTCTGTACGGAGTTTGTACGTTCTCCCATGACCGCATGAGTTTTCTCCGGGTGCTCCGGTTTCCTCCCACACTGCAAAGACATGCAGGTTTGTAGGTTAATTAGCTTCCATAAAATATTTGTCTATGCTGTGTAGGATAGTGCTAGTGTACAGGTGATCGCTGGTCCGCGTGTACAGGTGGGCCGAAGAGCCTGTTTCCAATCTGTGTACACTAAAATACTGAACAAAACAAAACTAAATTATCTGTGAAGGGAATGGGCAGGCGACATTTCAAGTTGCAACCTTTCATACTGGATATGGAAACCATATACAGCTAGGGTTGAGTCTGAAGAAGGGCCCCAACACAAAACGTCGCCTGTCCATGCCTTCCAATTTGTGGAAGCAGGCACTTCGGCCCTACATGCCCATGCCGACCAACATGCCCCATCTACACTATTCCCACCTGCCTGCGTTTGGCCCATGGCCCTGTAAACCAATGCTATCCATCCAGCTGTCCAAAGGTTTTTAATCATTGTGATAGTTTTCTTTAGAGATACAGCATAGAAACCACTGGCCCATTGAGTCCACGCCAACCATCCTTCACACCACTTCTATGTGATCCCACTTTCTCACCCACACCATACACAATAGTGACCATTTTTACAGGCCCATTAACCTACAATTGTAGATGGGATATGAAGGAATCGGGAGCACCCGGAGGAAACGCATGCGGTCACGGGGTGCACGTGCAAACTCCACACATACAACACCCGTGGTCAGGAACCCGGGTCTCTGCCACTGTGAGGCAGTGGCTCTGCCTGCTGAGCCTCTGTGCCGTGCTACGGATACAGCACGGAAACAGGCCTTTCAGCCCACCGAATCCACGCTGACCATCGATCACCTGTCCACACTAGTTCCATGTTATCCCACTTTGTCATCCACTTCCTACTCACTAGGGGCAATTTACAGAGACCAATTAAACAATTATTGACATAATATTATTGAGTGTAAATCCAAGTGAGGTAAACACTTTTGTAGTGTGCTGCAAGATTTGAGACGGTATTGCAACTAAGCCCCACTCTGAATTCTATAACTTCTACAGTACATACCATTAGAAAGGAGATGAGGAGGATTTTATTTAGCCAGAAAGTGGTGAATCTGTGGAATTCATTGCCACAGATGACTGGAAAGGCCAAGTCAAGGGATATTTTTAAAACAGAGATTGCCAGATTCTTGATTAGTGCAGGTGTCAGGGGTTATGAGGAGAAGGCAGGGGAATGGGGTTGAGATGGAAAGATAGATTAGCGATTATTGAAGGGCAGAGTAAACCCGATGGGCCGAATAGCCTAATTCTGCTCCTGTGATTTACAAACTTATTCACTGGATATGTAGCTTTCTATTCACAAAGCAAGACTGCAATGTAAGTATATGTAAAAACAAAGAACTGCAGATGCTGGTTTAATATCAAAGATAGACACAAAGTTCTGGAGTAACACAGCGGGTCAGGCAACATCTCTGGAGAAAATGAATGGGTAACATTTCGAGTCGGGACCCTTCTTCAGACTGAATGTAGGTGGGGTGGGGGGAAGGAAGAGGTGAAGAGCTGGAGGTGAGAAAATCAGGAGCCATCAGGGTCGGCCACAAATGAGCTCAGATGGGGTGGTGCCTGGTAGGTCCATTGTTGACTGGCTGAAGGTGTGATCTCAAGAGAAACAATGTGGAGAACTGTGGTAAAATGACTAGGGAGGAGGAAGGGGGGCAAGGGTGGAGGAGGAGTGGGTGTAAGATGAAGTTAGTTAAAATGAGACAATTCAATGTTCATAGAGCAGTCCTGAACTATCTACCTCATTGGTGACCCTCGGACTATCCTTGATCGGACTTTCTTGCTTTACCTTGCACGAACAATATTCCCTTATCATGTATCTATACATTGTAAATGGATCATCATGTATTGTCTTTCTGCTGCTGGTTAGCATGCAACAAAAAGCTTTTTGCTTTGCCTCGGTACACGTGGCAATAAACTAAACTGTAAAATAAAGCTATGTACAAGTTGCCCAAGTGAAATATGAGGTGCTGTTCCTCCAGCTTGCGTTTGGCCTCACTCTGGCAATGGAGGAGACCCAGGACAGAAAGCTCAGTGTGGGTCAGGAATAGGAGTAGGATAAGACCATTCGGCCCATCAAGTCATACTCCGCCATTCAATCACGGTTGATCTACCTCCCTCCAAACCCCATTCCCCTGCCTTCTCCCCATAACCCCTGACACATGTACTAATCAAGAATCTATCTCTGCCTTGTTCATTGATTTGGCCTCAACAGCCTTCAGTGGGAAAGGATTCCACAGATTCACCATCCTCTGACTAAAGAAATGTCTCCTCATCTCCTTCCTAAAAGAACATCCTTTAATTCTGAAGGGGTGTTCAAAGCAGGGATGAAGGTATAAGTTATTTGCCTTCTATCACAGTGGGGAACGTGGGGTTGCCGAAAACAACAAGATGGTCGTGCTGCCTGCACTGGTGAGGATTCGGAGGGAGTGCCGTGTGTGCGGTGATCTCGGTGTTTATCAGGTCATGGCGCCATGTGAACATCCCCGAGTCTGGTGCGAGTGTGGACGGCTTTCTGACTGTTCGGGTTGACAGGGACTGCAGAGAGAGTGGTAGCGGTCCGTACAACTCTGGTCACATTACGGTGAAGGAGCACGTGTGTGTGTGTGGCCCGAACATTAAACTGATGGCTGTGGATCTCCGCTTATGCTGTGTGGCCTGGGGATTCTCACACGCCGCTGTGGTGGGTGTTTATGTTTAATTTTTAAGTAGTTTTGTATCTTGTTGCTTTTTTGGTGTGACTATATAGTAAACCAAATGTCACTGTACCTCGGTACACGTGACAACAAAGGACCATTGAAATGTTTGTCAGACGGGCGATCACGTAAGCTTCGTAGGCCTAGTGTTCAGTGAAACGGTCGCCCAGTCTACGTTTGGAAATGTACTGATTTTTTTTTCTCTTCTGTCCCCAGCGGTGGTCATTCCAGACGACGGCAATATATACTACGCGATGGGCTCCTCTACCAACGTTGACGTTATCCTGAAGAAAAAGGAGCATCGCAGTCAGCTAGGAAACGTATCGGCCAACGGATGCCGAAATGTGATTGTGTAAAAGTGGTCTCAAAATGCTGGTCAGCTTCATATAGAATGGATATTTTGTGTCTACATGTGATCTGTGATCTGTGTCATGGAGGGGCAGTCTCAACTATCTGGAAGGTGACTTTTATAGCTTTTCTGTCCTTTTATTCTGGGATAATGTTGGTATGTTCTGCACAATTCTAACACACACTCACCCACTCACCCACTCTCTCACCCACTATCTGACCAACTCTCTCACTCACCCACTCACTCTCTCTCACTTACTCACATTCATCCATTCAATCTCACTCATTCTTCACTCACTCTCACTCACTCTCACTCACACACACACTGACATTCACCCACTCACTCTCACTCACTCTCTACACTCTTCACTCACTCTCACTCACCAGGGTTGCCAGATTGAAATTGTAATTTAAAGGCAAACAACACTGGGGAAAAAAACATAAAAAACCTAAACAACCCAAACTAGAAAAACTACAAAAAAAGGCCAAACAATCCTGCCTCACCAGTACAGCCGGACCTCACCACCTCTCCGGGCCTCGCTGCCTCACCGGGACCGCCGAACCTCTCCGCCTCACCGTGCCTCTCCACCTCACCGGGCCTCGCTGCCTCACCTGGACCGCCGATCCTCTCTGCCGTACCGGGGCTCGCTGCCTCACCGGGCTTCGCCAGCTCAATGGGACCACCTAATCTCTCTGCCTCACAGCCAAACTTTGTTGCCTCACCGGGCCACGCCGCCTCACCAGGACCACCGAAACTCTCCGCCTCACCGGGCCTCACCGGGACAGCCGAACCTCTCTGTCTAATTGCCGAACATTTTCGCCTCACCAGGCCTCGCCAACCCACCGGGCCTCACTGCCTCACTGGGCCACGCCCCCTCACCCGCACCGCCGAACCTCTCCGTCTAATTGCCCAACATTTTCGCCTCACCTGGACCACCGAACCTCACCGCCTCACTGGACATCGTCACCTCACCGTGACCGCCGTACCTCTCCGCCACACAGTACCTCGCCGCCTCACCGGGACTGCCGAAACACCCTCACCAGGACTGCCAAAGCTCTCCAGCTCACCGGGCCTCGTCACCTCACCGTGACCGCCGAACCTCCCCGCCTCACCGGGCCTCGCTGCCTCACCGGGACCACCGTACCTCGCCGCCTCACCGGGACCGCCGTACCTCTCCACCTAACTGGGCCTCGCCATCTCACAGGGACAGCTGAATCTCTCTGTCTCACCGGGCCTCGCCACCTCACCGTGACCGGCGAACCTCTCCGACTCACCGGGACCGCCGTACCTCGCCGCCTCTCCGGACCTCGCCGCCTCATGGGGACTGCCAAAGCTCTCCGCCTCACCAGGACTCGCAAAATCACCGGGACTGCCGAACCTCTCCACCTCACCGGGCCTCGCCATCTCACTGGGACTGCCGAACCTCTCTGCCTCACTGGGCCTCGTCGCCTCAAGGTGACCACCGAACCTCACCGCCTCACCGGGTCAGGCCGCCTCACTTGGACCGCCGAACCTCACCGCCTCAAGGTGACCGCCGAACCTCTCCACCTCACCGGGCCAGGCCGCTTCACTTGGACCGCCGAACCTCGCCGCCTCAACGTGACCGCCGAACCTCTCCACCTCACCGGACTCTTCCTTTACTCTTCCCATCCCCCCCTCCACCACCACATCAGCCTGAAGAAGGGTCTCGACCCAAAATGTCGCCTGTTTCCTTTGCTCCATAGATGCTGCCTCACCCGCTGAGTTTCTCCAGCATTTTTGCCTACCTTGGATTTTCCAGCATCAAACAAACAATTTTGAATATATTTTTCTACACATATCTCATGAAAAGCTCCAGAATCAGATCATTACTATCCTCCCCACTGGAATGAGTGGAACATATGGCATAAATCTTGTGACGTTTTTCAGCATTTATCGATATGCAGTGAAGTCTTAGAAACATTTAGCAATGTTACAACATTTTGAGATTTTAAAAATCAAGTCTGTAATTTCTCCCATCAGATAAAGTATAAAAAGAAGTTTAATTTGACACCTAATTCACTTTCATATCTTCAGTATTAAAAAGGTTATGGCCATTTTCATACTCTGAAATTAGCATCTTGTTCCCTATTGCTTTTCCATTGACTTAACTCAAAAGCTGTGATCAAGGACAGTCAAAAGCCCATAACTTTCTTAAAAATTAAGAGAACTGAATGAAATGTTCAGTTATTATAGATTGAAGCATTCTGAAACAAATATGAAACAATCTTACTTGGATGACCTAAAATTAAAGTATATAATTAGTTAGTTACCCAATTGTAGCTAATTACAAAATTCAATTACTAGATCTAAACATCTATCCATTCCTTAAGAAAAAGTTAACATTTATAAATAGCCTAAATGTTCAAATAACATTCACACAATAATTCACAATATAACATGATTTTTAAATCTCATGGTCATGAAATTATAGGCCAAATGGAAGGAATTTAGTGTTTAATTCCCGTAAATTAATGGCCATTTTAATCATCTTGCAAGTGGGTTTTTGTGGAATGCGCTGGTTTGGAACGTTGCATTTGCGGTGAATTTAAACCTCATACTGGCAGGAAAAATACTGCCAGTTCGTATATTTACATAATGACATTTTCGCAACGTGAAATTTTGATTAAAGGCATCCTTAGAAGCAAGTTTATATAAAGAATAAACGGCTTTCCTTTACCTGTCCCGTACATGAAATCCGTCCCCGTTGTCGGCGTTGACGGCTTTAGAAGATTATTTTTTAATTTACTCCTGTTCGTAAAATATTCAGTGCAGTTTAAAAGAAACGTAATAAAACGGCAGTCGAAGCGATTATTCTTTAGCAGCTAAACAGCCTGACAGAAATCGATTTGATCAGGCTGGAGAAACAAGGCATTTTAAACCCGCCCCCCCTCTCAAAGGCGCCAAAGTCGCGCACACGGACAGCGACAGATCTGCAGCGCCGCTGAAGGTAAGTTTTGTAACATACCTACAACATTGGCTTGAAAGCAATAGACTTTCACAACAGCATCAAGGAGATTCAGCTGCATTCTGTTTCTTGCCTTCGTTTTTACAGAGGATACAAGAGAAATATCCTCTCTACGACAGCATTGCTGACAGGGGTTATTAGGCAAGTAAGGGCAAAGGTGGCAAGCTCTTTAAATGCCCGATGCTGAAGTACACCGATCCCAAACTGTTCAGTGTCTGTCGGGAGTCTATCTTTCGTAAATGGAGCTTCTTCTTTCCATCTATATCTGCCATACGGTGTGTTAAATGTCGTAAGCTGAGAACTCTCATCATCCAGTTCCACATGCCAAAACCCATTCTTGACGTCAAACGTGCTAAAGACATTGGCTTCATTCAGGTCTGTGAGGACATCTTCAATCATTGTCATTGGGTAATGACTTCTTTTCAGCCCCTTGTTCAGATACCTCGGGTCGAAACACATTCTCAACTTTCCATTGGGCCTTTCTACAAACACAAGGCTGGATACCCTTGGAGCGTGGGTCTCTACTGGGGCAATTATTTCAGCTTCTGTTAGTCTGTCTATCTCCTGTTTCAGCTTATTCCGTAAGGCTACAGGGACTCTTCGTGGAGGATGGATCACCGGCGTTACGCTGTCATCTACCTGCAGACGGTACTTGCCCTCGAATTTACCTGTCCCTTCAAACACATCAGCATACTCAGCCATCATTCTTTCCTTGCTCAGAGAGATTTCACTGCCATTCAGTTCTCTGTACAGACTGAGATGAGTCCCATCTGCTGGGCTGCCCTGCTTCCCAGGATTGGAATGCAGTCTTCCTCCAGTACTACAAACTACTTTGTATCTCCTTCCATACTTTAGATTTACTAGTTTCACCTTGCTTTATTCCAAGAGGCACCACTGTCGTATTGTTGTACATCGACAATACTTGCTTGGTTTCATCCACATCCTTTGCATGCATCTTGGGAATGATGTTACATGTGGCTCCACTGTCTAGCTGGAAATCTACTTCCTTCTCTTCCAGCATCGTGGTCGCAAAGATTTTCTTTGGGAATTGAGTCTCCTCAACACCGTGAACACTCTGCTTTTGATGCTTCTGGTTGCAGTTCCACTGTTAGGCTGTGGGCCAAGGAGCTTTTTCGTTCAAGTTCGAGACCCAACTCACGATACTACCTGAATTTTTAACATATTGTGTAAAAATATTATATAAATCATACCTGAAACTCGTCAAGACCAAAATCTGCACATTTTTTACAAATATGAGAAAAAGCTCCGAGTTGTAATTGTCCAATCAATGCACGTTTGACATTGACGTCGGACGCAAATTGACCAATCCCGCGCTTTGTTTTATGGTCGCTAGGCAGCGATGATCCTGGGATCATGGCTGCCTCCTCATTACATCAAAACAATAACAAGGTTTCCAAGGAATGAAGGTTATGCTAACCTTGCTGATAATTTTGTTTTTCAATTGATTTATCTGTATAAAGTTAGGGTCAATCAGTGAGTCAGTCGGATATTCAGTCAGTCAGACGGTCGGTCGATCAATCGGTCAGTCTGTCGGTCGGGCTTGTCGGTAGGCCGATGGATGATGTGGAGGATCGGTCGGGCTGTCGGGCTGCCGGTGGGTGGTGAACGTTGGGGCGGGCCGCTGGTGGGTGGTGAGAGTGGTGACTGACAGGCAAGAAAGAAGACCAATCTGCTGATATAGCGATTTTTAAAACCTTCATAACTTTTGTAATCCTCCAACGATTGGAACAAAACTTGGTGCACGTGGAGGAGCGGAGAGCAGTGAATAAGGTGGCACAAAAATCCTAGCAATAAACGGTACAATTTTTGTTCAAATTTAAAGAAAGGCAAACCGGAAGTTGTCAAGATGAGAGTTTTAGTAATAGTATAGATAATTATACATATTATGTATGATTACAGTCATGTTCACGTCATATACATACATATATATACACATATATAGTATAATAATATATGGTTTAAATAGACCACAGCAGTGAATTAGGCTCCCCATGGTGTAATATGGGCATAGGACACTAAATGGGGCTTACTTTTACAATCTAATTTTCTAATTAGTTTAATTAATTAATGTGCAACTTTTGGCATTGATGAGTTATGACTTCCTTCTCAATTATATTTTATCTAAATCTGTGCAAAGTTTCATGTAGTTCCGAGACATGGGTCATGAAAGTTAAATTCTAGACACATTTCTGAAGCTCGGCCCACAGCCTATGTGTGAATTTCATCATACTCTTGAATGTCATTATACTCATCACTGGAGCTCTCCACTTCCCCCACTGCATGCACAGATTTGTTGCCTTTCTTTTCTTTCTTCTGGTTCTTCTGTTGCACCTGCTTTTCCATCCATTGTGATGCAAAATGATTTATCTTATGGCATTTGAAACACTCCTGGCCAGATGTTGGACATTTCTCCTTCTTCCTCTCATGTTTGTGTCCGCAGTATTTACACTGTATGGTTGGCTGGTATCTTGTCCCCTCTTGTCTTACTGCACAGACATCTTGTCGTTGGTCACCTAACAGGACATCAACTCTGGCCTTGGAAAGCCTGGCATGCCTTCACACACTTTTCATCTCTTATGCCTCATATTATGCTATCACTTATCAGTGAATCCTTCAACTCTCTGAAATTGCAATGAGCTACCAAGAGCTTCAGTTCTGTTTAGAACAAATGTTTCCCCTCTTCTTGGCACCTTGTAAAGAATCAATACCTGTCGATGGTCTCGTTCCTCACGGGTTAGCAATGCTGTTCAAAAGCATCGAGAGCCTGCATTAGCGTCACTTCTTGTACGTTGCCATCCGGTGTCCGTGTCCCTCGCGGTTTTATTGTTTGGTAGAGCTCTCTCCCTTGTGGTCCAACTAGGTACATGAGCATTTCCCTCTTTATCTTATCATCCTTCCCTGTCATGCTCAAATCAACATAGAGCTCAAACTCGTCCCTCCATTGGCTCCACTCCATTGGTATATCCGTCCATGATATATCCGCATTCAGACTTCTTCAGAGATTCTTCCATCTTCTAGAAGTAAGCATCATTTGGTTATTGGTCTTATTAAAACATTGTTTTTAGTTTGAAGTCGTACCGTGTGCACCAAACCCATAACATCAGGCATAATACCGTATATTGTCCAAAACACAAAGCCCAAAGTTTGACAGCATGAAACGTTTTCCTCCATGTCCAATCAACTCATGGATATGTTGTAACTATGATGTTGAAGCGTGAAAATCATTCGAGAGAATAATAGGATTTTTAGCAATAACGTTCACTGTGATGTTTTGTTTAATTTCTGGATCATTAGCAGAGGTTTCAAATCCCAGCTCATGTTTTGGCCCTTCCCTGTCTGGCTTACAGAGAAACTCTTGTCCATTGATCCATCTCTTATTGCTTAAGAAGCGGTCTGCTGTCAGTCCTCTGGAAGCTTCATCCGCAGGATTTTCTTTTGTGTTAAAATATTTCCATTAATGATACATCAGTTGCTCCCAATGCTCTTTCCATTGCCAAATTGTCTTTGTCCAAATCTAACTCTCTGGTCTCTTTGGCTCTATCATCTGGTAGAATGCTTCCAATACAACGCGACTGATGCTGATCCACTTGGAAAGCATGAATCCTCCCTTATTGCAGAGGGAAGTCAGATGTTTTACCATTTGAATTGCTTCCTGCTCGGTAGACATGGATTTTAAACAATCACCCACATAGAAATGATTCTTCAAAGTGGTTATCATTCCACTGTAAAATGAACTTTGTGGTGCTCTGCGGTCTTCTTTGATGCAAAGTTCACACAACTTGGTGATGACACTGCTCCAAAGAGATGTACCTTCATCTGGTATTCAACAAGATCTTGCTGTACATCCCCTTTAGGCCACCATACGAATCGCAGGTAATGTGTCTTTCTGATACTTTGACGATGAAACATCGCTCTGATATCAGCCATCAAAGCAATTGGTTCTTATCTGAATTTAATGAGAACTCCAATGAGTTGGGAAGGTCTGGACCTTACAGTAGTTGACAGTTAAGTGATGTTCCTTTGAAGACTGCAGCCCAGTCAAAGACCATCCTCAAAGTCCCTTTCTTCGAGTGATACACCCCATGGTGCGGAATGTATCATAGCTCTCCATCACTTCGATTCAGTTGGTTTGTTGGTACCAGTTCGGCATAATCTTTGTTAATCATATCCTTTTGGAAAGATGTATATTCCTCATGAAATTTCGTATTCTTGCCAAACTTGCGTTTCAAATTTTGGATGCGTTGCTCTGCCATATGACGATTATTTGGCAGACTAACACTTTCTTGTTTGAAAGGAAAGTCCAAACAATAGTGTCCGTCCATTATCTTTATTGAGTAGTTCATAATATCCAAAAACTTTAACTCTTCCCTGGACATTTCTTCAGATTCCTTACTAGTTCTTTCATTGCAGTCATGATTGTATTGCTTGATCAATAGCTTTTCTAATTTACCAGTAGATATTTGATTAACAGCAGCGGCAGGACAGTTCTTCTGGTTTCCGCTTTCATTGTTCCTTCTCAAGGAGCCATAGATAACCCATCCTAGTAGGGTTTTCACAGCAAACGGTCCATCACCTTGGCTCCTCACAATCTGTATCGGTTCCAATGCCTTCAATGCATTCGTTCCGATAAGTAGGTCAATATCAGAATCTATTTTAGATATTTTGACATCCTTCAAGTAAGGCCATTGTCTCAAGTCCTCATGTCTGGGTATATTTTGATGACCAATAGGCATGGTTTCATGTGTAAACACTTCAGATATTGGTATAAAATTATCTTCATCCAGACCAGATATTTCCCTACTTGTAATGTAATGATTAACGGACTCCTTCTCTTTATTCATGGTATGCAATCGAATCTTAATCTCCTCTCCTGTGATGTCCAGCCTTCTCATCAAGCCTTCTATGCAGAAGGTAGCCGAACTTCCGTGATCTACAAATGCAAATGTTTGCAACACTGTATTCGTCTTGCTATTCCTTACCTTTACTGGTAAGACAGAGAAGATACAGGCTTCTACCCTGGCCCCAATATGAGCAGTTACTTGAGGTGAGGTGACAGCATCACTAGTAGCTGGCTTCTCCTTCTGTTCTATTTGCTCCGGTTACCATTATTCGGCCTGCTTTATCTCACCACTTTTCTCTCAGTCGTCTGGGCAGTTTTAGAATGATGGCTCTAGTATTACTAACAAGATTCATCTCCCCCATGTGGTTGAGATTTTTCATCGAGCTACATCAACCTCTAAGAAATTTTGCAAAATCAATGCCGCCACATCTTCTGGCTTGATATCTTTCCAAGCGTAGGCCTTCTCCATGTATACGTTAGGAATCCTCTATTCAAAGTAACATTAGCAAATTTGCAGATGACACAAAGCTGGCAGTGTGAACTGTAAGGAGGATGCTATGAGAATGCAGGATGATTTGGACAGGTTGGAGGAGTGGACAGATGCGTGGCAGATGAAGTTTAATGTGGATAAATGTGAGGTTATCCACCTTGGTATCAAAAACAGGAAGGCAGATAACTATATAAATGGCGTCAAGTTGGGTAAAGGGGACGTACAATGGGATCTAGGGGTCCTTGTTTATCAGTCTATGAAAGTAAGCATGCAGGTACAGCAGGCAGTGAAGAAAGCGAATGGCATGTTGTCCTTTATAACAAGAGGAGTCAAATATAGGAGCAAAGAGGTCCGTCTGCAGTTGTACAGAGCCCTAGTGATACCATACCTGGAGTATTGTGTGCAGTTTTGGTCCCCTAATGTGAGGAAGGGCTTTCTTGCTATTGAGGGAATGCAACGTAGGTTTACAAGGATGGCGGGACTGTCATATGCTGAGAGAATGGAGCGGCTGGGCTTGTATACTCTGGAGTTTAGAAGAATGAGAGGGGATCTTATTGAAACATATAAGATTGTTAACGGTTTGGACATGCTAGAGGCAGGAAACATGTTCCCGATGTTGGGGGAGTCCAGAACCGGGGGCCACAGTTTAAGAATAAGGGGTAAACCGTTTAGAACGGAGATGAGTAAACACTTTTTCTCACAGAAAGTTGTGAATGTGGAATTCTCTGCCTCAAAGGGCAGTGGAGGCCGGTTCTCTGGATACTTTCAAGAGAGAGCTAGATAGGTCTCTTAAAGATAGCATAGTCAGGAAAAATGGGGAGAAGGCAGGAACGTGGTACTGATTGAGGATGATCAGCAATGATCATATTGAATGGCGGTGCTGGCACGGGGCCGAATGGCCAATTCCTCCACCTATTGTCTATAGTCTATTACCATAACGTTCTTCAAGTAACCTTCTTGCCTCTTGATAGCCTTGGTTTTTAGGCTTATCGTGACAACTTTGTACAAGTATCTTAGCACTTCCGCTTGTGTAATATGCCAGATATCATAAGCGCTCTTTTTCATCAGTAATTTTCATTTCTACTACTTTTTCAAACGCCATTATGAAAGCTTCATGCCGCAAAGGATCAACATTATATGTAGGAATTTCTATTGGTGATAGGGTGAAAGAGAGATTTTGTTTAGCTATGAGCTTGTTGAATTCAACTTGCTCCCCCGCCAATTCACGTAATCCATCTTGAGATTCTTGGCTTGTCGCAAACGAATGATAGACAGGTCTCTGATAATAATACTGGCTTGCTCGAGCCTGTGTATCAGGCCTCGGAATAGCGAGCGTACTGAGCTGTTGGTTTGTCCCAAGCCCCTACAGATGCCCCATAAGTAGTTTCCTTCGGTCTAGCACCCAGTTGCTGAGATGACGTTTGTCCATCTTTTGGCCATGTGCTAGTTCTGAGTCACGAGGCCGGATATCCTCTGGCTGCAGATTTGATTTAGCTGTTGTTTCCTTGTGAGCTGTTCCTTTTCTCAAATAAGAATTCATCGCATCAGATGCTTTCGAGCTGCATCTTGAACCCTGTTTATGATTAATCCACACTAACACACATGGTAAAAGATCAGTCTTTATTCCATAAGTAAGCAGGAACATTTAAACTGCCAGCCATTCTCATTCAGCTCAGCGTGGCTTGTGAGAGAGAGAGCGAGCGTAAACTGACCTTGCTAGTGTAAAGCTGTGTAGTACCGTAATACCATGTAATGGGTGGCATGCAAATATTATTATCTGAATGGTGGCCGATTAGGAAAAGGGGAGATGCAATGAGACCTGGGTGGCATGGTACACCAGTCATTGAAAGTAGGCATGCAGGTGCAGCAGGCAGTGAAGAAAGCGAATGGTATGTTAGCATTCAAAGCAAAAGGATTTGAGTATAGGAGCAGGGAGGTTCTACTGCAGTTGTACAGGGCCTTGGTGAGACCACACCTGGAGTATTGCGTACAGTTTTGGTCTCCTAATCTGAGGAAAGACATTCTTGCCATAGAGGGAGAGAAGGTTCACTGATTCCTGGGATGTCAGGACTTTCATATGAAGAATTACTGGATAGACTCGGCTTGTACTCGCTAGAAATTAAAAGATTGAGGGGGGATCTTATAGAAACTTACACAATTCTTAAGGGGTTGGACAGGCTAGATGCAGGGAGATTGTTCCCGATGTTGGGGAAGTCCAGAACAAGGGGTCACAGTTTAAGGATAACTGCCTTATGTACTTTCATTATAATGCCGTCTTGAATGACCAGTTCATCGCGGACAGGGTAGAATGGGTGGACAGCCTGCGGCATGTGGTGCTGATTGTCTGGCCAGCCGTAGCGGGCGACAGTGGCCAGCGATTGTAGCATTTCGTCTGCAGCTGTTTTTGCCACTTGGATGTCTAAGTCCGCAGATGGAAGGCAAGAGACCATCATAACCATGTACCCCTCTTGCTCATCATCAGACAGGTGGTTTTCGCAGGTTGGGTGAGGTGCCCATGAGAGGGTGTCAGCTAAGTGCATGTCCTTACCGCGTTTGTAGGTTAGTCTGATGCCATATCTCTGTAGTTCCATCGTCACGCGTTGTAAACTCGCTGGTGCCGTGTGCCGTTTACTGAGGATACTGACCAGGGCCTGGTGATCGGTTTCAACCGTGATCAGGTTGCCAAAGATAAACTCCTTGAATTTCTTGCAGGCAAAAGTTACTGCGAGTAGCTCCTTCCCAGTTAAAACGTAGCGCTGTTCAGTGTCGGTCATGGTGCGGGAGACATAGGCAATTGGTCTGTGACCTTTCCCGTCGTGTTGTAGGCAAGTGCTGCCCAGTCCATACTGGGAGGCATCACTCGTGAGGATAACGGGTAACTCGGCATCAAAGTATGTGAGGGTTGGAGCGCAAGACATTAGTTGTTTGCTGGTTTCAAATGCTGGTGCTGGTGCTGGTGCCAGGACCAGTGTGTATGATTGTGGGTCAGTTGTCACAGTGGGGCTGACAGCTCGCTGAAATTTGGGATGAATTTTCCCCGGTAGTTTACCGTGCCTAGAAATCGTTGTAGAGCAGTCACATCCCACCCGTAGCTGCTGGCATTTCGTTGATGGCAATGGTTTTAGATGGGTCTGGCCTGAGTCCGTTGTTGGTAAACACGTGTCCCACATAAGTCACTTCCTCAACCCGAAACCTGCACTTGAGGGGGTTGAGTTTGAGATTGACTTATCTGGCACGATCCAGGACCTGTTGCGCCCGGCGATCAGGATGTCATCCATGATTATGGTGCACGGGTAGCCAGTAAAGAGTTGTTCCATAGTACATTGGAAAACTTCACTGGCTAAATTGATGCCAAATGGCATTTGTAAGAATCAGTAGCGTCTGTAGGGCGTTACAAATGTGGTTAACATGGAGGATGCATGGTCTAGCGGTATTTGACAAAATGAGTTCTTTGCATCTAGGACAGAGAAAACTGTAGCTTTACCTGTAGCTTTGGCTGCGACCTCTTCCACCGTCCGCATCGGGTGGTGTGGTCATTTGATGGCAGTGTTTATGTCTTTAGGGTTAATACACATCCTTATTTCGTCTTTGTTCTTCTTGACTGCTGCGACCATGGTGGAGACCCAGGAGGAGGGGTCATTGACAGGGGCTATCACACCCAGTGTTTCCAATCTGTCAAGTTCAGCTTTGACGCGGTCCTTCATTGCGTGCGGGATTCGGTGAGGAGAACGAACGACAGGTATGACTTCCTTGTCGGTTACAATGCTGTATTCTGTGGGAATCTTGCCCAGCTTGTTATCACAAATGTCTTTGTATTATTCGAATAGTTGTTGGTTGGGACTTTGAGAGGTAGACAGCTGGTACAGTTTTGCCGAAGGAGACTAAGTTCATATCGCGGCATGCATCAATGCCCAGAAGGACCGGCACTTCCCCACTAACAAGTCAAGAGAGTTTATTGTCATAGAAACATAGAAAATAGGTGCAGTCGTAGGCCATTCGGCCCTTCAAGCCTGCACCGCCATTCAATATGATCATGGGCTGACCCAGATAGGACAATGAAATTCTTGCTTGTTGCAGCGCAACAGAATATTGTTGGCATGAATGCAGATCAGATCAGTGTGTCCATATACCATAGAATATACACACATAAATAAACAGATAAAGTGCAATAGGCTGTTATAGTTCAGAGCCTGTTTGAAGTTGTGTTTAATAGTCTGATGGCTGTGGGGAAGCAGCTGTTCCTGAACCTGGATGTTGCAGATTTCAGGCTCCTGTACCTTCTACCTGATGGCAGCGGAGAGATGAGTGAGTAGCCAGGATGGTGTGGGGTCCCTGATGATGCTGGCAGCCTTTTTGAAGCAGCGACTGCGATAGATGCCCTCGATGGTGGGGAGGTCAGAGCCGATGATGGACTGGGCAGTGTTTACTACTTTTTGCAGCCTCTTCAGCTCCTTGAAGCTCAGGTTGCCGTACCAAGCCAACAATGAAGAAATCCACATTGTAAACCTGAGATTGCAGATGGCATTGTAATGTGACCTTACCAACCGGTTGCAACTCCCCCCCACAAATGGATGTAACTTGGAGTTTGTTTTCATGACAGTTTCGTTGTTGTGAATCCTTTGGAAGTCTGATAAAGACATGACATTACATCTTTGCAGCAACTTTGGTATTGTTGACACTGAGCATTGTCATGGATTCACTGTTTGTGGACGATGAGTCGGGTACACAGGAATGTATGATTTGCCTGTCTTCCTGCAGGTGCTCCGGTCGTGGTTCTGCTGGAACGGCTGTTTCAGTCAGTGCCTTGTGGCAAATTGTGGGCTCGAGCGCATAGAGAGATTGTTGTGACCAAAGATTATAGAGGAGCAAGATAGACCACTCCTCCGAAATCCAATGGGCTGACGTGTCGTACGTAACGTAACGTCACGGCCGCCATTTGTTTAAACCAAACGCGGCTTCCGGTATGCCTCCTGCTGTGCACTCATTCTATCATCCTTGGTGTAATCAGTGTTGTAGGGAACAGTGTTTGATGTAGCACATCTATCACCTCACATATTTTAGTTAAATTTATTGTAAATGTTTTCCCCCTGTTCCCCCATTTCCCTCCCATCTTTCCTCCCCAGCCGCCACCTTTGCGTAGTTTCCCTTGCATTGTATTGTGCAGCTTCCCTTGTATTGTTTTAACACACACTGTGCACAAAATTAACTTTAACTTATATATATATATTTATATGAATGTGTGTTTGTGTGTGCCTGTGTGTGAGAGGCAAGTTAAGGGCCTGTCCCCACCAGCATGCGATTGCATGCGTCTAGCGCGACCAAACGTGGACGCTTGAAAATTCTTGCACTGTCCGAACATCCCGCGCGACAACGGCCTGTCGGCCCGCAGGCACATTGAGGGCGTACGCAGCGTCTCGACGGGCGTACGCAGCGTCTTGATGTCGTACGCAGCGTCTTGACGGCGTATGCCTAACGCGTGGCGTTGTGCGAGTTGATTTTTATGCTATATAAATAAGTGACTTGACTTGACATATTTCTCTAGTTTCTTCCCTCAGATTTCCTCTAATTTCTTTAGCAACCTTTTTCTTTCAATCTGTGTGTGTATATATATATTTGTGTGTGTGTGTGTGTATATCACAATATATATATACAAAAATATATATACTCTATATATATATATCACAATATATGTGTATATATATATACATACACATACATATTTGTATGCACACACATACAGTGGCCTGCAAAAGTATTCATACCCCTTGAACTTTTCCACATTTTCTCACGTTACAACCACAAACGTAAATGTATTTTATTGGGATTTTATGTGATAGACCAACACAAAGTGGCGCATAATTGTGAGGTGGAAGGAAAATGATACATGGTTTTCAAATCTTTTTACAAATAAAAAACTGAAAAGTGTGGCGTGCAAAGGTATTCAGCCCCCTTTACTCCGATACCCCTAAATATAATCCAGTGCAACCAATTGCCTTCAGAAGTCACCTAATTAGTAAATAGAGTCCACTTGTGTGTAATCTAATCTCAGTATAAATACAGCTGTTCTGTGAAGGCCTCAGAGGTTTGTTAGAGAACATTAGTGAACAAACAGCATCATGAAGCCCAAGGAACACACCAGACAGGTCAGGGATAAAGTTGTGGAGAAGTTTAAAGCAGGGTAAGGTTATAAAAAAATATCCCAAGCTTTGAACATCTCACGTAGGTAGCACTGTTCAATCCATCATCCGAAAATGGAAAGAGTATGGCACAACTGCAAACCTACCAAGACATGGCCGCCCACCTAAACTGACAGGCCGGGCAAGGAGAGCATTGATCAGAGAAGCAGCCAAGAGGGTAACTCTGGAGGAGCTGCAGAGATCCACAGCTCAGGTGGTAGAATCTGTCCACAGGACAACTATTAGTTGTGCACTCCACAAATCGGGCCTTTATGCAAGAGTGGCAAGAAGAAAGCCATTGTTGAAAAAAAGCCATAAGAAGTCCCGTTTGCAGTTTGCCACAAGCCATGTGGGGGACACAGCAAACATGTGGAGGAAGGTGCTCTGGTCAGATGAGACCAAAATTGAAGTTTTTGGCCTAAATGCAAAACGCTACGTGTGGCGGAAAACTAACACTGCACATCACCCTGAACACACCATCCCCACTGTGAAACATGGTGGTGGCAGCATCATGCTGTGGGGATGCTTTTCTACATCTGGGATAGGGAAGCTGGTCAGAGTTGATGGGAAGATGGATGGAGCCAAAAACAGGGCAATCTTGGAAGAAAACCTGTTAGAGTCTACAAAAGACTTGGACTGGGGCAGAGGTTCACCTTCCAGCAGGGCAACGATCCTAAACATACAGCCAGAGCTACAATGGAATGGTTTAGATCAAAGCATATTCATGTGTTAGAATGGCCCAGTCAAAGTCCAGACCTAAATCCAATTGAGAATCTCTGACAAGACTTGAAAATTGCTGTTCACAGATGCTCTCCATCCAATCTGACTGAGCTTGAGTTAGTTTGCAAAGAAGAATGGGCAGAAATTTCAGTCTCTAGATGTGCAAAGCTGGTAGAGACATACCCCAAAAGACTTGCAGCTGTAATTGCAGCGAAAGGTGGTTCTACAAAGTCTTGACTCAGGGGGGCTGAATACTTTTGTACGCCACACTTTTCAGTTTTTTATTTGTAAAAAAATTTGAAAACCATGTATCCTTTTCCTTCCACTTCACAATTAAGCACCACTTTGTGTTGGTCTATCACATAAAATCCGAATAAAATACATTTACGTTGGTGGTTGTAACGTGACAAAATGTGGAAAAATTCAAGGGGTATGAAAACCTTTGCAAGCCACTGTATATATATATATATATATACACATACACACACACACACACATATATATATATATATATATAAAATATATATGAAATCCTAATATTGTGAATAAAACATCCATGAACACTATATCAAAATATTTTTCCATTCTTTCATTCTATATTAGCGTAACACAATGTAGTGCATACATACCTACATATTTAAATTCAGTCGATAAGTTGGTCAAATAATATGGGGACCTTCTTGCTTTTTTTTGAGACATGGATTTTTAAAATGTGAATGTCTCATAACGACACATTTGTGGGTCAGCCCTATATTGCACTAACCTTCACAATTTCAAATAACTCTAAATTGAACTTTATAAACAATGAAAACACTTTCTATTTCCGTCATTTATGGTAATATTTACATAATTCACATCATTTTGTGCACGACATATACAGGGGGTTGCAGTGTTTTGAAAGTGATGTAAAATTCAACATATTTCAGACAATGATAGCCCCACCCCTTGCTTACCCCAAAGAACTAAATTTCCAACTTATATACAATAATAAATAAATCGTCATTTGCACAATTTTGTGTGGGTAACGGGAGGTTCTCATTCTTGCTCTCGAGTAACCGGATTTGGGAAAACAGACGTTTCGGCGTGTTCGTGATGTCAAATAGCGTTGGAACTGCATTGCAATTTAGCCTGTCATTGGTCTGCATGTTGGAAAACTAGTCAAGTTCAGTGTTCAGAAAAAAGACAGCAGGTGGTTGACAAGTACACCAGAGTTTGGTGGTGGAGATCTTGTCGACGAGTATTCTGGACCCGCTGTCGACATCTGAAATTACAGAAAATCTCATATTGGATTAACTAAGAAGGAAAAAATGTAGTTATAACTACATATCTGCAGAATGGATGATATATTATTTAAGTGCAATTGTTCAGTTGTGGGGAGAGACCTGTATATTGAAGATGCATTTTGCCACTAATGTAGTAGAGATTATTTAAAACTTCTAATGTAGACCATTTAAAGTATTTTCTTTCTATCCTCTTTTGGAAATAAGACACTAGCAGGACTTCCAACTCTCAGGCAGAGACAGACAGAGAGAGAGGGGAGGGAGAGAGAGAAAGGCAGATGGGGCAGAGACCGAGATAGAGAGAGACAGGGAGAGGAGAGAGAGAGAGAAGGGGCAGAGAGACAGGGAGAGAGGGAGAGAGAGATGGAGGGGGCAGAGGGAGAAGGGGAGAGAGAGGAACGATGGAACATTATAAAGCACAGCCGTCCCATTTTGACTGCCGCCGAACCCCGCACCGCACCATTGCACCCTTCTTCACGGCGGCCCAGCGATGTCTCGGCTCTGACAATTCGAGGGATCTAATTGGTAACTACACTGAGAGCAGCCCCGGGTCGCTGCGCTCCCCGACTCGAATCTGAGGTTAAAATCTCGTGATGGGCCTGATGTGTCTCTTTCCCCATCTATCTCTGCCCCTTCTCTCTCTCTCTCTCCCTCTCTCCCTACGGACCATATTTTGGAGACTCTTGCCGTACAGAAACAAAAACAAAAATGTACAGAAGAACAAAAATTGCTGACTTTATTATTGTGGTAAGTTTAGATCTATTAAAAAAAATCTAGTATCTTTCTAATGTACCAACAACCATAGTTTCCCAATGAGTGTTGATAGGGGAACAAAAAATAACATTTTCAGGACAAAATAATGTCGACAGAAAACAATAATATTTCCTTACCTTTCTTTGTTATTGGGGAACCTGAAGAAAGACAGGTTGAGTTGTCCACATCGGCGATTAGAGCAATTTACACCGAGCTGTAGATGTGGACGCCATGACAGTATGCGGGCAGCCCTATAAAATGCCCTATAAAATGGCGTCAACAATCACACACATCATACTACGCGTTTTTCACTGAGTGGCGCATCTTGCTCCTCTATAATCTTTGGTTGTGACTGGGCCCTGTTGCCACGAGCGTGGCAGCACCGGATAAAGAGGCCTTTCTTTTTACAGTAGTGGCAAGTTTTGTCATAAGTGGGGCATTGCTCACAGAATTTCGGGTGTGAGCCACAGCAGTTACGATAGTTATGGAGCAGTCCCTGGGTGGGCAGCATCTATGAAAATTCCGAATTCCACTTCGAAGATGTGCCTACGTTCGGCAAATTCGCTGTTGAACATTAAATGATCTGGTTTCGTAAAGACTCTGCCATAATAAGCGAGCGATGGTTCATTGTAAAAAAAAACTAAAATAAATTCAGGCAAAAGGGTCGTAGACATGGCTCAATCCCACTTCTGACACCATGTTTATGATTGATCCACACTAATACATATGGTAAAAGATCAGTCTTTATTCCATATGTATACAGGAACATTTAAACTGATAGCCATTCTCATTCAGCTCAGCATGGCTTGTGTGTGAGAGAGAGTGAGAGCAAGCTGACCTTGCTAATGTAAAGCTGTGTAGTACCGTAATACCATGTAAACGGTGGCATGCACATATGTGTAGTGGAGATTATAAATGGCATGGATCAATAAGGGTTAATCTACAAACCCTCACTTTTCATTATCTCCATCATCGATTTGGCAACCGCCAACTTTGTGGCTAGTTCCAGGTGTCCTTTTCGTTACCTTATCTCTTCTTCTTGTCGCCTCATCTCTTCTCTCAGCTGCTCTTCTTGTCGCTCAATCTCATGTTTCTTCTCCAAGGTATTTGATTCTATTGAGAGTGCAGCTAGTTCCATTCGAGCAGAGGCCCTTGATCCTTTACTGGCTATAGAACCAGATTTATGTCCTGATCTTTGTGTAGATACATTTGAAATATTATCTTGTGGTGTAATCACCTCTTCCATTCCAGCACCTTGTTGCGTGGCTTGTTTCCTGTTTTCCAGGCTGGCAAGCGAACAAGCTTCTTGGCTTCTTTCCAAACTTTAGCAGAACTAAATTTCTCCAGACTCTTCAGAAGCTGTTTGAAGTAAACATTCCAGCTTCTGAATTCAACATAGTAGAATAGTTGTTCTACACAAGATTCTGGGCAGTGGGCAGGTGCTATAGACCTGCACGGGAAGATAGACGCTCCCGTCCCCACGAGTCTTGGGCAGATGGGGCTTGTCAGCCTGGGAAGGTAGTCCATCTAGGAGAGGGAAAACTCTGATTTAAAACCTCCACTGCCTTGTGGCTATATCCAGTCATGGAAAAGGCTCCAGGAATAAACCTGGCTGGCTGAGATCTATTTTCTTCAGTTCCTCTTCCAAGGAACCAGTCTTCAGTTCCTCTTCTGGTACTAATTTTCGGGCGTAATCTCTCTCCAGAGATCCAGGCCAATCTGTCCCTCTTCTACCACCTCCTGACTGTAAGGTAGCTTTCGACTCGATATAATGGCAGATTATTATATTGTTCAAGGATTTGCTCCCTCTAGCCACTAGAAGACACGGCGTGAGGAGATAGCGTCGTTTTACGAATGGGAACTCTCCACGAGACATTCAAAGCCGTAGAAAGATAAATCATCAAAACAAACTCTCTTGATTAATAGTTTCTTTATTGTGAAAGTAAAACAGTCAGATATTCATCTAAACCTCTTCTTGATAAGTACATTTTAATCTTCGTCAAACTCCAGCATGTGGCTCCGAAACATTAGAAAACGTCTTTGGTGTTGGAAAGCTCTGACCATTGGTCGAAAGCTATACTGTCCCACCATGCTTCCTCCGAACTAAATAAAAACCTACAAGTTTCTTCCAAGAATCCCAGCAGCAAACACGCCTCCGACTACATAATATATCCCACCCACATAATTACAGGCAGACAACATTTAAAGGCAAATTCCATAATTTATGACACAAAAAATTAAGCCAAACGGCCACTACACTCACTCTCTCACTCACACTCTCACTCACTCATCTACTCACACTCACTCACACTCTCATTCACTCTCACTCACTCACTCACTCACATTCACTAACACACTCACACTCACTCTCTCACTGTCACACTCACTCACTCACTGTCACTCTCTCTCTCTTTCTGTCTCTCTCTCTTTCTTTCTCTCTCTCTCTCTCTCTCTCTCGGTAACCATGTGCCTATGATCTCCAGTGAGCAAGTGTTCGAAGAAGCTCACAAACAAAGATCTGGAGTTCCTACTCTTTTATCCCCTCTTTTCCTTCATCCGGTCCACCTTAGCTGAAACACCAGTAACTAATATGTTCATCAGACACGGACGGCCCCGAACCACCGCCTACATGAAAGTTTCAAAATCTCGGCGCTTTCTCTCAGCATTGAGTGCACTAATGTAAAAAGAAAATGTATCTACGGTATTGGACATAGATGTTAAACACAAATTGCCTGCGGTATCAGTGAAACCTTCTGTAATATACTTTTGTAAATAGTTTTGAATATTCCCTGTTTTTAATAATTTTTTAAGAAAATAGCTATTATTAATGAATTTCAGTGCATCAATTTGTTTTTTGAAATAAAGTTTTGAGATATTTAACGCACTAGGCTTTGGCGGCTGTTATTTTTCTGCTCTGACCTTAACCGCTGCTCTCTGCATGTTGTTTATTTGTTGTTCTGAGTTTGGTTCCATGGTATGGATTAGGTATTGGGAGTACAGCCATCTCTTACACATCACAGATCCAAGCACAAGTCTAATTTCCCACTAAGCTGTTCACGCACTATTTATGGTAACTCCCTTCAAGAACATTATCGAGGACTTCCGGTGGCGCTATGGAGGCTTGAGTCCAGCGCCAACTAGCTCCGTGCCGAAGAAAATTAAAAACGGGAGAAAATCGGGTCTTACCTGCAGCGATCTCGATCTGAACGGCTGCCTGCGGGACGTCATCAAGCGCGCTACTTTACGGTATGTCATTACAACGTACCCCCACCCGTGTGACACAAAAAAAAGCCACTAAAGGTAGAACGCAGATGGAAGAGGAAGGCCCTACAGAGGCCTCGGCCTCAGTTACAAAGACGCCCCAGGAAACCCAGGAAACCCAGGAAGACCCTCCGAAGAAAATGACAAAACAGAAAAAGTCTGAAATGGAGGACATTAAAGCCTTTCTCGCTGCCGAAATGAGAATCTTTGGAGAGAATTTTAAAGAGCAACTCGACTCTTTTAAGGTAGATTTTAAAGCAGAAATGCATTCTACCGTTCAACAAATGCTGGAAATCTGGAAGAGGACGAGGGAGGAAGAGGTCAAGGATCAGATGGAAGTGCTGGAAGCCAGGCTCGAATCGGTGGAAACGAAGGTTAAAACGGAGCTGGACCCCATTCGTCACGTACTTGATCAACATAGAACAGCGATAACCGAACTTGAGAAATGTGCGGCGACAAGTGAGGAAACTGTAAGTCGACTTCTTACTGAAAACCAACGCCTTACAGATATGGTGATCAAATTAAGTGATAAATGTATCGATTTGGAGGGGCGGCAAAGACGTAAAAAATTAAGAATTGTAGGGGTGAAAGAAGGAAGTGAGAGGGAAATGGGCACTCGGGATTTCGTGGCAGACCTATTACAAAAAGCCTTAAAATTGGATTACAAACCCTCACTCGGTCGAGCTCATAGAGCGCAGCGACGACGTAGTCAAGACGATGCCCATCCAAGACAAATTATTGTAAAGGTGCAAATGGATCAAGAATTTGACGATATAATGAAGAAAACTGTTCGAGGCGGACAACTCCATTTTGAAGGTGTGAGATTCAGTATTTACCGAGATTATCCGGCAGAAGTCTTCAAGAAAAGAGCGCTGTTCATTGAGACAAAAAGAATACTGAAGAATGTACCTGATTTGAGATATGGCTTGCTTTATCCCGCAAGATTAAGAGTCTCTTACAAGTCCAAGGAACACTTTTTTACAGACCACGAAAAAGCACTGCAATACGCCAAAGAAGTTGGTAACATGACCATAGACTGAAGGATTTACATTACTCCTTAGGAGTCAAGGACCAACAGGACTACCAGATTTAAAAGGACCTTTAAAGTTCTTTTAAGAGCTTTAAGGACATTCGGAAACCGAAATGGACGGAGGATATTGGACAAAACCGTGATCTTTGTAATTTTTAAAAAATATATATTATTTTATATATAAAAACTTGTTGTTTTTTTTATTTTTTTTTATTTTTTTTGTGTTTACTAATCATCATTATTATTTGTATATTCATATCTAACTATATAGGTGACAACTAATACTCATTAAAATCCATATTACCACTAAAATTATTAACATTAATATTTCTTAGAAAAATTTAATACGGGATATGATTGATAACAATGATTAATAATTAATAGTCTTCGATTAAGGTAGAAATGAATTACATACTTATATTATAAAGGAAGACATGTAAGAAGTAATTTAGCCTACGTCATAATAAAGTTTGACGGTTTTTCTCTTTATTTTTCAATTTAAAATTAGATTTATAGATTTAGTGAAAAAATTAATAGGATAGGTAGAGAATAATAACGTTGTGAATTTTTGCTGTTTTGCAGGGTTACGTGCTTATGTATGTATACATATGGGTATATATATATATATATATATATATATATATATATATGTGTATATTGTGTGTGTGTACGTATGGGTATGTAAATAAGTTTGTTACTCCCAAGAAGTTATTTGAATGTTAGAAATAATCTTTTTTCTTCTTCGGGCACGGAGCTGGGAAATTTTTTTTCTTACAAAAGCTACGGAAGTCTTTAGAATTCTAGCCACGTTAGTGTGGCTATCACTAACTGCACTAATTGTAGATGTAGTTCTTTTTCTTTCACCCTATACTAATCAACTCTATCACCTTTTTCACTTTAAATATTTTTATAATTTAATGTTTGAATGGAAAAATAAGACTAATACAAGGAGATGTGTTCGGAAGAGCGACGTATATGATTTTAAATTCATCTATTCGAGGTTCGGGAGTAGGGTCAGGTTCTCTGTGTTGTACTTTCTGCTCGGCTATAGACCACCTTAGAAATAATATGCAAGATGTTAATATGACAAGAGGGGGTCAGGGAATAACATTTTGTAGTTGGAATGTCAAGGGAATCAATGAACCAATTAAAAGAGGTAAAGTTTTGGCACATTTAAATTTAATCAAAACAGATGTAATATTTCTTCAAGAAACACACCTTAAAAAAGAATCTCAACATAGACTTAAAGCTAAGTGGATCGCTGAAGCATATCATTCCTCCTTTTCCCACAAGTCCAGAGGAGTTGCAATATTAATTCGTAAAGGAATACCTTTTACGAACTCTTCAACAATAGTGGATATTGATTGTAGATATATTATACTAGTTGGAGAGTTAAATGGAGAAAAAGTGATTCTTCTGAATGTATATGGGCCTAATTTTGATAACCCCATGTTTTTTAATAAAACATTTAATAAAATTCCAGAATTTACACAATATAAATTAATAATTGGAGGAGACTTCAATTGTACATTAGATTCATACTTAGATAGATCATCAAGGCAAAAAAAAGTAAAATCCCAATCAAGTGTATTTCTAAATTCATTTATTAATACCTCTAATATTAAGGATGTCTGGAGAATAAAAAACCCAACTGGACGGGAATATTCATTTTACTCACCAGTACATAAAACATACTCAAGAATAGATTATTTTTTAGTTGACTCTACGTTTACCCCATTTATTTATAATTTAAAATACCATAACATTATAATCTCAGATCACGCACCTGTAACATTCATGATTAAATTGAATGGAATGTCCGAGAAACAAGCATATTGGAGATTTAACCCACAAATTTTGAATGAAAGATCATGCCAGGAATATATTATTAAACAGATTCAAATATTTTTTGAGGTAAATGACAACCCTGACACACCTACTTCTCTTATGTGGGAAACGTTTAAAGCATATGTTCGAGGTACATTAATTTCTGCTCAAGCATTTTATAATAAAGAGAACAGGATTAAGCAACAAACATTGGAAAGCGAAATCAAGCAACTAGATATAGAAAATGCGAGAATGCCATCTACTTTAAAACATAATAAAATTGTTGTATTGAAATATAAATTAAATAAAATGTATTCAGAACAAGTAATAAAACTTTATCAAAAAACCAAACAATTACATTTTGAATTTGGAGACAAACCACAAAAACTATTTGCACGTCAGTTACGAAAAATGGAAGGGGAAAAAATAATTCATAAAATTAGAACAGAGACAGGAGAATTATTAAAAATGCCCAAGGACATAAATGATAGATTTCTCCAATACTATTATAACCTTTATTCAACTAAAACAGTAGTACAACCAGAAGGAATAGCAGATTTTTTACTAAAATGTAATTTAAAAGGTTTAGATTCAAACGATAGAGAATTATTAGAAAGGGAGATTACGATAAAGGATATTGAAGAGTCTATTGGTTCTTTAAAAAATGGTAAAGCAGTAGGACCAGATGGTTTAGGCTCCGAATTTTATTAAAAAAATTATGATTTGCTTTGCCCACGGTTACAAAGACTGTATGAATATATCTATACTCAACAGAAACTTCCAGACACTTTAAATGAATCTATAATAACACTTATTCCTAAAGCTGATAAAGATCCGGAAGACCCGGGATCATACAGAGCAATTGCACTTTTAAATACAGATCAGAAAATATTAACTAAAATACTAGCGCATAGATTAAGTACAGTGATGAATAAATTAATACACCCTGACCAAACAGGCTTTATTCAGAAACGGTATTCATATTATAATCTAAGAAGATTATTTAATATTATATATTCCAAGAGAATTATTAACGAAGATCTAGCAATAATCTCACTTGACGCTGAAAAAGCATTTGATCAGGTGGAATGGTCTTATCTATTTTCGGTGATGGAAAATATGCAGCTAGGGGAGAAATTCTGTATATGGATAAAACTGTTATATACAAATCCCACGGCTAGAATACTTACAAACCAAAGGTTGTCATCTAAATGTAGCCTATCTAGAGGTTGTAGACAAGGATGCCCGTTATCTCCATTATTATTTGCGCTTGCTATTGAGCCACTGGCAGAAAGAGTTAGGGGGCATCCGGAAATACATGGGTATAACACAAAGGACACAGTGAATAAAATTTCTCTATACGCAGATGATGTATTAATTTACATTACAAAACCAGACATTAGTATTCCAAACTTATTAAAGCTAATAACCCAATTTGGTTCACTTTCAGGATACAGAATAAATTGGAATAAAAGTGAAATTATGCCAATAAGGGAACATAACAAACAGATAATACAACAATTTCCATTTAAAATAGTAAATGAAAAATTTAAATATCTAGGTATTTATATAACTAAGAGATATACATCATTATTTAAAGCAAATTTCCCCCCATTACTGAACAAACTACATAAGAATATTCAATACTGGAAAACACTTCCTATCTCAATGGTTGGCAAAATTAATGCTATAAAAATGATTTTTTTACCGTAAATATTATACCTTTTTCAGACAATTCCGATATATCTGACAAAAAACTGTTTTAAAAAACTGGACTCTATTGTTAATGATTTTATCTGGGATTATAAGATTCATAGGATAAACAAAAGACACTTGTGTAAATCAAAAATAAATGGAGGCTTGGTTTTACCCAACTTTTTGTTTTATTTCTGGGCTGTTAATATTAAAAATATGAATTTCTGGTTGGAAGAAATAGATCATCAACCAGACTGGTTAAAAATGGAAAAGGAAGATTGTTTACCTTTTGATATCGGTTCGATATTATTTGCTACGTCTAAATTAAACAAAAAAATTTATAGGGAAAACCCTATAATATTTAGTGCTATACGAATTTGGAAACAATTAAAAAAGACATTAAAATTAGATAATTTATCACTTTTTCCAATTGTGAATAACCCTTTGTTTAAGCCTTCATGGTTGGACGGGGGTTTTACACAATGGAAGAATTATGGAATTAAAAATATGGGACAACTTTATAAGGAAGGCACCTTTCTGACATTTCAGGAGTTGCAACAGACTCGTGGACTTCGAGGAAATGATTATTTCAGATATCTTCAACTTAGAGATTATGTAAAATCGAACTCTCAAAATTTTCGATTTAGAAATTCAGAAATTCTTGATGAATGTTGGAACAAACATCCTAATACAGAAAAATTAATATCTTATATATATAATATCTTATTAGACAGTGACATTCCTTCGACGGAATTACACAGACAAACATGGGAAGAAGAATTAAATCAAGTAATAACGAAAGATACTTGGGAAGAAAGTTTGCAACACATACATCAGTGCTCACTAAACGCCAGACATTCTCTAATACAATTTAAAGTAATACATAGGTTACATTATTCAAAAACAAAACTACATAAAAATTTTCAACATATCTCACCTATATGTGATAAATGTCAACATTTAGAAGCTTCATTATCTCATATGTTTGCAAACTCTATAAAAATTAAAAAATTCTGGGTAAATATTTTCAGTATAATATCTAAAGTAACCGGCACACAAATGGACCCAGATCCAAAATTAATAATACTCGGAATATTAGAATTAAATCAAACATTTAGAACAACACAAAGAAACTTTATTGATTATAGTTTAATAACAGGAAAAAAATTAATTCTAAAATTTTGGAAAGGCCCTACGGCCCCCACAATCAAAATGTGGATTATAGAAATGACGGAGACCTTAAACGTGGAAAGAATCAGATTTTCCCTGTTGGACAAACAGGAATTATTCGTAGGAACATGGTCTCCTTTTATTGATTACTTAAAGGGTCAGAATAATTCAGCACAGGAACCTGACTAGCACTCGGTCTAAAGAATGGATGAAATGCTATATTCTGAAATGTACGAACATATCTCGAATGAAGTTTTTTATTTCAATAAATTTTTCCATTCTTCTTTAACTATTTTCTCTTTTATTTTAATTTTTTTTATTCTTCTTTTCTTTCTTTTCTTTCTTTACTTCATCTATCTCTTTAGTTCTATTTAGTTTAAAAACAAAAAAAAGGCAAAAGGTATTGGAGACAATGTAATAATAATTGATAATATTATCAATTTAAAAATGTCAGACTGTAATGATGTAAATAAATTGTGTACTTATCTCCAATAATAAAAAAATTAAAAAAACAAAAAAAAAAAGACACTTGAACAGGTTCATGGAAAGGAAAGGTTTCGAGGGATATGGGGCAAATGGAACTAAGTTTGATGAGGAAACTAGGTCAGCATGGACGTGTTGCAGCTGTTTCTGTGCTGTACGACTCTGTGGTTCCATGACTCTGATTAAGTCCTGATAGCTGTGTGAGAGCATCTTCACCAAAAGTATTGCAGAACTTCAAGAAGGCAGCTCACCGCCATCTTCTCCAAGGTAGTTAGGGATGGATAATACATATTGATGTTGATGCTGATATTAGTAAAAACTAATTGGAATAAATCTTCTCCTTTGCACCATACTGTAGATTATCTGCCACAATTTATCCCAATCACTGAGAAACACAGATACTTGAGCTGCTCTGTCTTTTAGTTACTATCCTTATAATAAATGCATCCTCAGCACACACAGATATGTTCTGTTCTCACGTATTAAAAAAAAATTACACAATAGAATTATACAGAATAACTTTTAAATGTAAAGGGTAAATAGAGAAGTTGTATCTGAAGATAACATCAGCGTAAAAGAGGAAGGATCTGTGTTATGCCATGTTTACACTTCTGCTTGCACCAGATAAGACAATGTGATGATCCCAGTGTTTAGAACGTGAGAGTGACAGACAGTGTGGGTTGGAGGGGGAGATGAGACAGATTCAGGAGCTGGGGAAAAATATCAAAACAGAGGGTTAGCAGCAATAAAAATGAATTGTATTTCTCTGCAGAATTCACACAATATGGGGGAATTCAGATTCAGATTCAGATTCAACTTTATTGTCGTTGTGCAGTGTACAGTACAGAGACAACGAAATGCAGTTAGCATCTCCCTAGAAGAGCGACATAAATATGAGCAATAAATAAATCTAATAAATCCTGGTGGGAGGAGTGTCTGGGGGGGGGAGGTGATCGGCAGTCACCGAGGTACAGTGTTGAGTAGTGTAACAGCCGCAGGGAAGAAGCTGTTCCTGAACCTGCTGGTCCGGCAACGGAGAGACCTGTAGCGCCTCCCGGATGGTAGGAGGGTAAACAGTCTGTGGTTGGGGTGAGAGCAGTCCTTGGCGATGCTGAGCGCCCTTCGCAGACAACGCTTGCTTTGGACACTCAATGGAGGGGAGTGAGGAACCGGTGATGCGTTGGGCAATTTTCACCAACCTCTGCAGTGCTTTCCGGTCGGAGACAGAGCAGTTGCCATACCATACTGTGATGCAGTTGGTAAGGATGCTCTCGATGGTGCAGCGGTAGAAGTTCACCAAAATCTGAGGAGACAGATGGACCTTCTTTAGTCTCCTCAGGAAGAAGAGACGCTGGTGAGCCTTCTTGACCAGAGTTGAGGTATTGTGGGTCCAAGAGAGGTCATCGGAGATGTTGATCCCCAGGAACCTGAAGCTGGAAATACGTTCCACCTCTGTCCTGTTAATGTGGATGGGGGTGTGCGTGCCGCCCCTAGACTTCCTGAAGTCTACAATGAGCTCCTTGGTCTTCTTGGAGTTAAGGGCCAGGTTGTTGTCAGCGCACCATGCTGCTAGGAGCTGGACCTCCTCCCTATAGGCCGACTCATCATTGTTAGTGATGAGGCCAATCACCGTTGTATCATCTGCATACTTGATGATGGTGTTAGTACCATGTACAGGTGTGCAGTCATAGGTGAATAGGGAGTAGAGGAGGGGACTCAGCACACAGGGTGAGGGTTGAAGAGGTGTGCTTGTCTAACCTAACAGACTGGGTTCGTTAGAAAGTCCAGTATGCAGTTGCAGAGGGAGGGGTCGATGCCTAGGTCACCGAGTTTGGTGATCAGTTTAGAGGGAATGATGGTGTTGAATGCTGAGCTGTAATCGATGAACAGCATTCTTACGTAAGTGTTCCTTTTTATTGTCTATAACTTTTATTTGGAGGTCTATTCTTTCTTTGTGGGGAGGTGGGGGGGGGGGGACTGTTTTAACCCCAGTTCTACCTGGTCGGAGATGCGGTTTTCCTCCAAATCGCATCTTCGCTCTCCCCATGCGGCCTTCCATCGGGCTGGAGCGGCGTTTTCTGCCGGGACCGCAGCTTCGGCGGCACAGCGCTGGGACACCAACAAGGAGCGGGCGATGTCTGCGGTCTGAGGGCGTCCCGCAGCGGGCGGGTGGGCGGCGCTGGATCGAAAACACCACGGAGTCAGAGTCGAAGCTCCAACGGGCGTCGCAGTCTCCGGGGAAGGAGCGGCCGCTCCAGACACTTCCAAGCCGCTGAGGACCTACCACCTGATGCCGGTGGTCCAGCTTCCCGGCAGGTGGGCCTACAACATCGGGCTGCCGTTGTGGCGACTCGCTGCGGAGGCCTCAAACTGGCCCCGAACTCGAGTGGAATAGGAGGAAGACTGGACATTTTGGTGCCCTTCCCTCACAGTGGAGAGTGTCGACTCTGCTGTGGGGGGATGTTCGTGTTGAATTTCTTATAGTGTGATGTGTCTTTTTTTCTACAGATAATTTTCTCTGTAAAGCACTTTGGCTTCATTGATTGAAATTGATTGAAAAGTGCTATATAAATAAATTTACTTTACTTTACTTTACTTTGCCACCCTTAAATTCCAACTATCACTCTAATCTCCCAGCTGTCCCTCTAACTCACTCTATTTCGCCACCCTTATTTTCCAGCTACAGTTAAAGGTTACACACCATAATATCATGTTTATTATTATAGAAGATTGAGGGGGGATCTTATAGAAACTTACAGAATTCTTATGGGGTTGG
This sequence comes from Malacoraja senta, assembly GCA_038087875.1. Classification (NCBI taxonomy): domain Eukaryota; kingdom Metazoa; phylum Chordata; class Chondrichthyes; order Rajiformes; family Rajidae; genus Malacoraja; species Malacoraja senta. The sequence goes on along the minus strand of JAXLNO010004005.1, from coordinate 174 downwards.
ACAGGCTAGATGCAGGAAGATTGTTCCTGATGTTGGGGAAGTCCAGAACAAGGGGTCACAGTTTAAGGATAAGGGGGAAATCTTTTAGGACCGAGATGAGAAAAACATTTTTCACACAGAGAGTGGTGAATCTCTGGAATTCTCTGCCACAGAAGGTAGTTGAGGCCAGTTCAT
>JAXLNO010004004.1:55000-201490 GCA_038087875.1 Malacoraja senta | reverse complement strand
TTGATCATCTGATTGAAGTTGTGCCAGAGCGTTAGCGATACATTCGATTTTGAGAGGTTATAAAGGAGATATGCAAGAATGGTTCCTGGATTAACGGAATCAGAAATGGTCGTATTAACCTAGACTAGGCAATAGCAAAAAATTGGACAAACGTCGGTTGTAGTCGTTGGGACATAAGAGGGTGAAGGCAGACATAATGCATGTAACACATAAAATTAATGGGAGGAATAGATAGAATAGACAGTTCGATTTTCCTTTCTCCAGGGTGAACATGTCAAAGACAAGAGGTGCGATGTGCGCTGCAAGTTTTTATTCGTAGCAGAGGATGATGGATGCGTGGAACGGACTGCTGGCTGGCTGATAGTCAGATATGATACTACCATTGTGAATATGCATACGAGAGGCAGGGAGTGAAGGCATACGGTCACGTGGAAGGATTTTATGTTTGCATTATGTTCGACGTGAGCATTGTTAGCTTTACGTCCAGTCCCGATGATTTAATTCAGTATGTAGCACGACAGATGAACTGATTGCTCATCTCAGCAGCGCAAGCCTTAGCATCAATCAACCTGACTCCATCGGTCGGACGGCTGTGGATGTAACCAATAATCTCAAATTCCTTGCGTGCACATTTCTGAAGATCTGCGCTGGAGACCGCATATTAATGGTGTCACGAAGACACGCTCATCAACACGTCTTCTTCATCGGAAGTGTGAGTAGATTTCTTATAACACCCAATATTCTCGTAAAGGCTTACACGCTAGCTGGCTAGTTTCATCATGTCCTGGTTCGGTAACGCAAATACTAAGAACGAAGGAGGCAGTAGAAAAAGATGCACATATTCTGCTATGTCTGCTATTGATCTACCTACATGCAATGGGATCCACGGAAAACATTACATCAGGAAGGCAGTTAATATCATGAAAACCCGACATGCGGGCGGCACGGTGGCGCAGCGGTAATGTTGCTGCCTTACAGCGGTTGTAGCGCCGGAGTCCCGGTTGCTGTCAATATGGAGTGTGTACATTTCTCCCCGTGACCGCGGAGGTTTTCTTCGATATCTTCGTTATCCACCGACACCAAAGAAGTTCATGTGTGTAGGTTAAATGGCTTGGTGTATGTGTACCCTACCCCCAGTGTGTGTAGGATAGTGTTAATGTGCGGGGATCGCTCGTCGGCGCGGATACGGTGGGCCTGTTTCCGCGCTTTATCACTAAACATCAATGTCGCTCTCAGCTCGCTGCTATCATCGAGAACAAGGCACTGAAGCCGTAGAACCGTTAACTCAATTCATAAACTCTCAGGCTCGTCAACCACACACTACAAACCCACGCACCCCCCCCCCACACACACACACACACACACCCCTGTAGATCAGTGTCACTCATGTTAAGAATCATACTTTCTATTTGGATGTTTATCACTGTGCGTGACTTAAGTTATTCCAACAGCAGAAGCTCAACATGGTGTCAGAGTGTAGACTCACTCCTTGCTTAATTATATTGCTTTTATTTTAGTTTTGTAGTGGCCTGGACAAGTTCAGAGGTCCTTTAATGAAGCATCACCAGAAACCGGGAAACCCCGCGGGCAGACTCCCGTCCCTGTCCCTCAAGAGCAGTGGGGGGTGACCCAAGGAGTGGCCTACTATACAGGGACCGCCGCAGGACAGCCCCCCCCCTCCCCAACAACCGGACGCACGATACGGACAGGAGGGCACACGCGGCGACCAGCCCGGGTGCGCATCATGCCAGGCGCAGGAACCGGCATCCTACCAACAGGTGCACGGGACGGCGTAGCCACTGGAGGAGGTACCCTAAACGGAGGTCGCCGCGCAACCGGCATCGGCCGATCTATGTCAACATTCGCCGGCTTCAGCCGCGCAACGTAAACTGTCTCACGCCGATCCCTCATATCCAGGACGAAAGTGGACGTGCATTGTTCAAGGGCCCGGAAGGGTCCCTCGTTCGGACGTTGGAGGGGTCCGATGAGCATTCCTACGCAAGAAGCGTAGGAATGCTCATCGGCACCCCTCCAGAACGTCCGAACGAAGGGACCCATGACGATACGTGTGCACCGGCGCCAGCTTGCCCACCGTCTGCCGAAAACGTTACACAGCTTCCGCAGTCTGCTCCACCTGACCCCGTGCCAACGCGGAGGGAGATCGGCTCCAGCGTGATGGAATGCTCCAGGTACTGCCGCTGGACTTCCACGAGGAGTGAATGCGCTCGAAGTAAATCGGCGCCCAGCAGCGGCTGGAAAACATCGGTGTTGACAAACTCCCACGAAGAGCATCCGTGGCCGAAGTTGAAGGACTCCGTAAGTAGGAATCGAGCTCCCGGTCGCCGCGGTAAGGAGGGAGCCGCGTTGGCCCGCACGGATGCCAGCGATCGACGGAGACAGCACACTGAGCTCCGCCCCGGTGTCCCCAAGGAATTGATCCCCGGTGCGGCGATCCCAAGCGAAGACGCGATGAATATGGCCGGCCGTCGAAGGAATCACTGCCGACCGGCCCCTGCGTTTCCCGGGAATGCACAGTGCGGGCTACATTGCCTGGCTGCAGCTCCCCAGCGGCGGTGAGAATAGCACCAGCCCCCTCTGCTGGCGTCTGGTGGAATAGGAGGTGATGTTGGCGGGGCTGAACACCAGCGACCACTGCTGTCGTCGGAGGGAACTGCCGACGGGCATTGCTGGAACGACGTGCTTGCGCTGGAATGCCCGATGGCGGCCGGATTTCGCAGCGGAGGTCGTTCGGGATCGGCCGAGACGCGGTCAATAGCGGCCCCGACCTGATCCGCGCTCCACGACGCCGCGGGAAGGACGGCCAGCGCTTCCAGGTCCCGCTGACGAAACGTCCACAGCTGGTCGGCGTGCTCAGCCAGCGCCTGCGTGTTGACAAAGGGATCGCATACGAGCTGCAGGCGGAAGTCGGTCGGGAGCTGCTGGAGGTAGGCATGTTTAGATAAAAAACAGGGCTCGTGGTCGTCCGTAAGGGCCAGCATTTCCTCCAGGAGGCCCGACGACCGGCGGTCACGTTTGCTATCCATGCGCAGAATCCGAGCTGCCCGCTCGGACTCGCTAAGTACAAACATCCTGATGAGCAGGGTCTTGAGGCGCTCATATTTGTTAGCTGTCGGAGGGGGCGCTGAGATAAGGTTTTCCTCGCCTCGCAGTCGCGTGGTCAAGAGCCCCGACAACTTAATAGTACTTAGTTTCAACCACCGTCGCCCCCCGCAAAGCAAACTGTGCCTCCGCCTGCTGGAACCAGATATCAGGTTCTTCGATCCACAAAGTCGGGAGCTTCAGCGCGACGGCGTGGAGTTTCTGGTCCACCACAATGCGAGAAGAACGTCGGATCACCAATGTAGTGGCCTGGACAAGGTCAGGAAAAGGCTGGACGCCAGGCTGGTCCAGAAGTCATTTTATGCAGCATCACAATACACCAGATAAAACACCCGACCAGAAACCGGGAAAACCCTTGTGCAGATTCCGTCCCTGTCCCTCAAGAGCCGAGGGTGATGACTCAAGGAGTGGCCTAATTTACAAGGATCGCCACAGTTTGTTGTTTTCTCTGGTATACTATGGCTTATGCTCTCCGAAAACCAGAGACCCTGGTGTATGACGAAGACCTCACAGGACGATGGCGCATATTTGAAGAAGAATTCTCAATTTGCATTGAAGCGGCTCACCCTACTGCTTTTCCCGGTGTTCGCGGGTCAATTCTTCTTAATCTAGCAGGCACAGAAGATGCTCGTCGTGCCAGAAGATTTCATTATGAACCTGTTATATTTGACCCGGCTGGTGTCCAGTGCGTTCCCGCTGAGTCTATCCGAGACCCTGACTGCCTACCATGCAAATTCCGACAGTTATTTGAGTTACGTACTAACTTGGTGATAGAAACATAGAACATTGAAAATAGGTGCAGGAATAGGCCATTCGGCCCTTCGAGCCTGCACCGCCATTCAATATGATCATGGAGAGGCACTTATTATTTTCCCGAAGCCATAGACAGGGTGCACCTGTGGAAATGTATGTCAGTGCGTTGAAGCACATTGCCAATCGATGCGATTTCACGGAGCCTAGTCCGTGACAGTTTGGTCTGTGGTCTCCGCAATGATAAATTACACGACGACTTACGGCGGGATGCTGAGCTTAACCTAGAGACTGCTGAAAACCGCTGTCGCATTGCTGAAATCGCCGACGCTCATACAAAAGTTTTAGGGCACTCTGCTGGTTGTGAAATTAATGTTGGTGGCAGGACTTATCAAATCTCTCGCCGTTCTCCTCAAGTGTCCGACAACTCTATCGTGAGATTAGAAGACAATTGTTTTAACTGTGGTGGTTCGCATGCTGCTGCTCGTGACCGTTGCCCTGCGTACGGAAAATTACATCGATTTTGTAACAAAAGGAACGATTTCTTCAGATGCTGTGGTTCACGGAGCAACAGAGTTCTAACAAGGCAATCTGTTAATTCACTTGGCCATGAGAACTTGCTTTCAGAATACTCTCAACCAGCTCCCACGGATTTGCAGGCTGCTAGCGAAAGTTTTGACGTCGGTGTGCATACTTTGTCTGATTTAGTGTACAAACAACTAGACCCTGAGATCGCTTTGCTCGTTAATGGCAAGTACTTTTATCTGAACGATGACACAGGGGCCAGGTGTAACGATATCTATCTAGCTGTGTTGCTATAGTTAAGAAAAACAGAAACTGTCACTCCTCAGGCTGCTTCCCTTCTTCCATTTGCAGGTGATCCAGTGCACCCTTTCGGCCAAGTCGAGTTAAGCTGCTGTCTTAACTCACGTGTCCACAACCTGAGTTTCTATGTAGTTCGTGAGGATGTGCCGTCTCTGCTGGATGCCAACGCATGTCACGACCTGGTACTTGTCTCTTTCAGTCCTTCTGTTTGTCATCTGACAACAACCTGTGACCATAAACAGCAAATCCGGACACAATAAACTGGGCAGGTTGCCTGTTAAGTACACAATTACCATTAACCTGAGGTAATTCCAATTGTTCATCCAGCTCTCAAGACTCGCCATGCTGTGCGTGACCGTGTTCAAAGTGAACTCAACATAATGGTGTCTCTAGGTGTGATTGCACCCGTCGCTGACCCCTTGGATAGGGTTTCCTCCATGGTTGTGGCAATGAAGATGAATAAAGACGAAATACGGATATGTATCAATCCTAAGGATTTAAACACAGCCATTAAACGACCTCACTATCCCGTGCGTACTGTGGACGAGATTGCAGCGCAGATGGATGAGGCAACTGTATTCACTCTTCTAGATGCCAAGGTTTCATTCTGGCAGATTTCGCTGGAACACAACTCTTCCAAGTTAACCATTTATTTCACCTCCGGCTCCTGCCTCCCCCCCAACCCCCCCCCCCCGTGGTCTACAGTGGCAACTGACATATTTGAATGGCATGGCAAGCAGGACCTGGTACTTGTCGATTCGTATTCTGGATGGTTTGACGTTGTTTTACTTAACAGTCCCACTTCTCGCGTGGTAGTTTCGAAACTTGCTCGCCATTTTACAGAGCACGGAGCTCCGTGCATACAATTATCTGATAACGGCAGTGAATTTACCAGCCAACACTTCAAAAAGTTTGCTGCACGCTGGGTTTTCGCAACATCACCAGCAGCCTTGAATATCTACAGTCCAATGGACTAGATGAGCGGGCTGCCAAGTGTGCCAAACAGCTCATGGAACGTTCGTACAGAGCTAATTCCGACGTGTTCCTGGATCTACTCAACTTACGCAACATATCCCGCGACCCCATTTTGGGTTCACCTGCTGAACGTTTACTGTCGAGGCAGACCCGAGCCACGGCGCCTATGGCGGAAAAGGCATTGATCCCACAGGTAATTTCACCATCGGAAGTCCAGTCCAGGTTGCAACAAAAGCGTGACATTCAAAAAGAGTGGTATGTCAAAACAAGCAGGCCGCTGCCATCATTCACCAAGGGGCAGATGATTCGTTTGCAAACTGACAAAGGCCATGACAATATCGAGGCATAAGCGAGGCAGGTAGGGGGAACCAGGAGGAGATGCGGCAGGAGCCACAGCCCTTGTCCCTGACGAGCATGACCGAGGCTCTTACTCAATGTGAGGACGGGATCAGGGGCTGTGGGAGGGATGAGCAACCTGGCTGCAGCACCGTGGATCAGGGGGCCATTCAAGAGGGGGGAGTTAGAAGAAATGCCGTGGTGAAAGGGGATAGTATTATTCGGGGGCTAGATAAGGTTCTCTGCGGCCAGCAGAACATGTCCCGAAGGCTGTGTTGCCTACCCGGTGCTAGGGTTAAGGATATCTCTGCGATGCTGGAGAGAAATTTGCAGAGTGAGGGGGAGGATCCAGTGGTCGTGGTCCATGTGGGGACCAATGACATAGGAAGGACTAGGAAGGAGGATCTGCTGAACGAGTTTGAGCAGTTAGGGAATAAATTAAAAAGCAGAACCTCGAGGGTACTGATCTCCGGATTGCTACCTGAGCCACGGGCCAAATCGGCGAGGGTACGAAAAATTAAAAAGCTGAATGCGTGGCTCAAAGACTGGTGTGGGAAAAATGGGTTTGGTTTCTTGGGCCACTGGCACCAGTACTGGGACAGGGGGGATCTGTTCTGTAAGGACGGACTTCACCTGAACGGTGCTGGGACTGGGGTCCTGGCAAATCATATAACTAGGGCAGTAGAGAGGTCTTTAAACTAAGTAGCGGGGGGGGAGGTATCAAGGGGGGTAATAACGGCAGGGGTAGAGGAAATAGAGCAGGGTATCAGTGGGGAAACGGAAAATCAAAATGTGACAGGAGGATCCAGAATGTGTGAAGATAAAGCTCTAGATGTAAAAGGGGCAAAAACAGAAAGGAAGGGTAGTAAAAATCATCTGAAAGTGCTGTATCTAAATGCACGGAGTATTCGAAATAAGATAAATGAATTAACGGTGCAATTAAGTACATATAGTTATGATATCGTGGCCATTACGGAGACATGGCTGCAAGGGGATCAGGATTGGGAGTTAAATATAGAGGGGTACTCGACAATTAGAAAAGATAGACAGGAAAGAAAGGGAGGAGGGGTGGCCCTTTTAATAAGGGAGGGAATAACGGCAATAGAGAGGAAGGATATTGCGTTGAAGGATCAGGATAGTGAAACAGCTTGGGTACAGATAGAGAATAACAAGGGGGAAAAAACACTAGTGGGTGTAATTTATAGACCTCCAAATAGCTGTGACGCTGTTAGTCAGAACATAAATCTGCAAATAGTTGACGCATGTAAAAAGGGAACTGCTGTAATCATGGGGGACTTCAATTTTCATATTAATTGGGCAAACCAAACTGGGCAGGGTAGACTAGAGGAAGAGTTTATAGAATGTATTAGAGACGGGTTCCTAGAACAGTATGTCACAGAACCGACAAGGAGGGAGGCAATCTTGGATCTGGTCCTGTGTAATGAAGCAGGATTAATTAAAAATGTCATAGTTAGGGACTCGTTGGGAACAAGTGACCACAATATGGTCGAATTCCATATTCAAATAGAAGGAGAGCAGGTTGAAACTCAGGCTAGGGTACTTAGTCTAAATAAAGGGGATTATGAAGGTATGAGGACTGAGCTGATCAAAGTTGACTGGGATAGCAGACTCGAGAATAAGACGGTACATGAGCAGTGGTGTACGTTTAAGGATCTACTGTATAACCTTCAAGAAAAATGTATTCCTATGAAGAAAAAAAGGGGTAAGGGAAAGAACAGTCAGCCATGGCTCAGTAAAACTATAAAGGATAGTATTCGGCTGAAGGCAAGGGCATATAAGGTAGCTAGAGATAGTGGGAGGGTAGAGGATTGGGAAGCATTTAAAGGTCAGCAAAAAATAACTAAGAGATTAATTAAGACGGGGAAAATAGACTATGAAAGGAATTTAGCGAACAACATAAAAACTAATAGTAAGAGTTTTTATAGCTATATAAAAAGAAAAAGGGTGGCTAAGGTGAACGTTGGTCCATTGGAGGGTGAGACTGGAGAGTTGTTGGTGGGGAACATGGAAATGGCAAAGGCATTAAACGAGTATTTTGTATCAGTCTTCACCATAGAAGACACAAAAAATATTCCAACGCTGGATAAACAGGGGGCGGTAGGAATGGAGGAGCTAAATACTATTAAGATCACCAAGGAGGTGGTATTAGGGAAATTAATGAGACTGAAGGAGGATAAATCCCCTGGGCCTGATGGATTACATCCAAGGGTCTTGAGGGAGATAGCGGTGGGGATTGTGGATGCATTGGTGATAATTTTCCAAAACTCCCTGGAGGCAGGAACGGTCCCAGTGGATTGGAAAATGGCCAATGTAACACCTATATTTAAAAAAGGAAGTAAACAGAAGGCGGGTAACTATAGACCGGTTAGTCTAACATCGGTGGTGGGTAAAATGTTAGAGAAAATTATTAAAGAAACACTAACGGGGCACTTGGATAAACATGACTTCATCGGACAGAACCAGCATGGTTTTGTGAAGGGGAAGTCCTGTTTAACGAATCTGCTCGAATTCTTTGAGGAAGTAACAACCCGGGTGGATAAAGGGGAACCGGTGGATGTGGTATACTTGGACTTCCAAAAGGCTTTTGACAAGGTGCCACATAAGAGACTATTGCTAAAAATAAAAAAATTATGGGATTGGGGGTAATATATTAGCATGGGTAGAGGATTGGCTAACAAATAGGAAGCAGAGAGTGGGGATAAATGGTTCATACTCGGGATGGCAACCGGTAACTAGCGGGGTTCCGCAAGGGTCGGTGCTGGGACCCCAGTTGTTCACAATTTATATAAATGATTTGGAGGAGGGAACCAAGTGTAATATATCAAAATTTGCGGACGATACAAAAATGGGAGGAAAAGTAGGGGATGAGGAGGATAGGAAGAATCTGCAAAAGGATATAGATAAGCTAGGTGAGTGGGCAACAACTTGGCAGATGAAATTTAATACTAATAAAGGGATCTAGGGGTAGTAGTACATGAATCACTAAAAGTTAGTATGCAGGTGCAGCAAGCAATCAGGAAGGCCAATGGAGTTTTGGCCTTTATTGCTAGGGGGATTGAGTATAAAAACACGGAGGTCTTGTGCAGCTGTACACAGTATTAGTGAGACCACATTTGGAATACTGTGTACAGTTCTGGGGTCCATACTTAAGAAAGGATGTACTGGCCCTGGAGGCAGTGCAGCGAAGGTTTACAAGATTAATTCCTGCAATGAGGGGATTGACATATGAGGAAAGGTTAAGTAGGCTGGAACTCTACTCTTTGGAGTTTAGAAGAATGAGAGGCGATCTCATTGAAACATATAAGATCGTGAGGGGCCTTGATCGGGTGGATGCACCGAGGATGTTCCCAATGATCGGGGAAACTAGAACTAGGGGACATAGTTGTAGAATAAGAGGGGGCTCTTTTCAAACTGAGATGAGGAAGAACTTCTTCACCCAGAGGGTGGTTAATTTATGGAATTCACTGCCCCAGGGAGCAGTGGAAGCAGAAACATTAAATATATTTAAGTCTAAAATAGATGTTTTTTTAGCTGCCAAGGGGATAAGGGGCTACGGGGAGAGGGCAGGGATATGGACCTAGGTATGGTTAGTATAGTAAGACCTGAGTGATCTCCTGGACAAGTGTCGATCGCCTGGATTGGGGTCGGAGAGGAATTTCCCGGATTTTTTTCCCGAATTGGACCTGGGTTTTTACCCGGTTTTTTGCCTCCCCCAGGAGATCACGCGGTTCTTGGGGTGGAGAGGGGTGATAGCGATATAAAGGGGAGGGTAGTGTCTTGTGTTCTGTGTCTTGTGTCTACTGTTTGTGGGTAAGGGTGTCTGTTTAGTGTTCAGCCATGAGCGAATGGCGGTGCGGGCTCGATGGGCCTGGTGGTCTACTCTCGCACCTACTTTCTATGTTTCTATGTTTCTATCGATGTAATTTGTGGAACTGCTTTGAGCCTCACTCATATCTGGTCAGTTTCGATGGCGTCACCAACAGGCATGATGTATCAATATACATTGCCGTACAGGCATGCCTGTGAATGAGCCAGCTCCTCCTCCGTATTATCCAGACCGTACAGGTGTACTTCCGTCCGTGTCCAGCGGCATTGATCTGCCTACACCAGCACAACAACTCACTTCTGGAGCGGCTGCTTTCAACTAGCGACGCCCCCTCCTATGCCGTAACGTGCTGGTCGTGTTTGCAAGCCCACCGTGAAGTACCCGTGCTATGTTTGACTTTCCTTCAGATGATTATCAATTGCTATGCATGCCTTATTCAGTGAATGGTTTTGTACTGACATTTAATTCTTTAGGAGGGAGGATGTAGCTCAGTGGCACTCATGTTATGTCATACATTTTAGCTATGCCCACTAGTTTAACAGAAAGCTTCCCTGCCCTTTCTCTCTCACTTTTGAGTTATGTGCTAAGGTGAAGTTACCTATGCCGTAACGGAAATAAAGTATTTAGAAATTTATCACTGTGCTTGATTTAAATTATTCAAGCAGCAGAAGCTCAACAACCCCCCTCCTCCACCCGTCAGCGAGTAACCACTGAGTACTTTGAATATGTTGGTCTGCTTACCTTCCATATTGTGTATTATTTTTTATTGTGTAATCATTTATTGTACCGTTATATCAATACGCATGGAACATCATGAATTGTCGGACCAACTGCATAACGGAAAAGTATGTTTTGCAATTAGATAGAATTAGATGTGCAATAGAATAACGCATGTGCAATTAGATACGCGTAATGTTCCTGTCACCATAGCTGTGGAGGTTATGATTTCACGGACTAGTTTTTTTTCTAGAACCTGCCTTAACCGCTTCTTCAGGTCTTCATATCACAAGACACTGCGAAATAAAGGAGCATATTGTGGAATTTTGAAATGTAAGATTGGTCTTGTTGAAAACCATAAACCCGGAGGTGAAGACGATAGCGATGTCTGCCGGCTTTTCAAAGAGGAAGGACCTCGAACCGAGATACGTGTGTACACGAAAAAGTGGAGTGAACTACCCTCGAATGTGGTGTTAATCTTATAGAATGTCCAACCACAAACAATTTGAGTTATTTAAAAATGAGTTAGATACATTTTGAAATATTAGGGAATTTAGGGATTTGAAGAATTGGGAAAGTAGAAGAGATGGCTGATGTGGCAGATGATGCGGGATCTACTTAATGGTCGGCGAGACTTGAAGGGTTAAATTTCCAACAATTATAGTGAAACATGTACTAAATGTCCAGATTTGCCCAATGGACTAGGCTAGGTTTGTAGGAGTAACACGTGGTAGATATATCAGAAGGATAAGTGACGTGCGAGTACTAGAGGCGGTTCAAACAAAAATAAATTTAAAAGCTGTCAGGCAAGGACAGTTATTATTACAAAAAGAAAGAAAACATGTTTAAAAGTTCAAAATGAAACATTGAAGGCAATGGAAAGCATGATGTTGTTGTTGAGATAAATTTCGAACAAATGTTACATTTATATGCCCTATAACCAGTGATGTGCTCCAACCAACACAATCAGAGGAAAGAATGTTTGATGCATTAAGCTGTTGAAATTAATATTGAAACACGAAGGCTGTGATTCTGCAGATTGACGGTATGGTACTGTTTTCAAGACTGCCGAAGTGAGTACAGGAACCCAATTCCTGTCCAGGAAAACGTTGGTTGAATTCAGGAGAACTGCATTAACAGGACACTGGAAATCGCAATAGGTGCTTCAAATTTAGCAGTTGGAGAACATAGAACAGTTTATACAATTTGTGTACCTTATTTTTCCCAAAACCTCATGCAAAAAGTTCAAACTAATCGACATATTACTATCAAATACTGGCTAGGGACCGACATAGTACAATTGAAATAGCCGAAATGACAGATATCGCATTTTCAAAGATTGCGGGGGTTGGGAATCCTTGAGAATGGGATGCTTAGAGGAGAATTAACAACTGAGCCAGGATGAATAAAAACACACAAAAATCCGTTCGATATTTTGAAATTCACAGGTACTCGTAAATGGGGCCCGACTTAGAACCCCGTTGAAAGGTAGATGAATTGGCGAAAAATTACCATTTGACAGCGGAGGCTATTTCCCGGTTTTCCCATGAAGATGGTCGATGTGAACAAAAATGCAGGGAATGATCAAAAGGTGATGGAAGGACTCGCCTGCTGTACAGATGCTAACGGTGGATCGGGGCGATGAAAAAAATGTCCGATATTTGGTAATTAGGCAGTTAACACGGAAGAAAGGCAAACGATAAAATGAAGTGGAGTCGTTAGACAAGACGGGATATGAGGATTGGGTACCCGGGCGTGGCGCCGACAGACAAGAAGCTGAGTGTCGAAGCTAAAGAACGAAATGGAAACGATGCCGCAACGACAATAAACCGAAAGTGTCCGAAGACGAAAGGCCTACCAACCGAAAGGATGGGACGCCTAAATGCAAACTATCCGAAAGGGCGGGACGCCTAAAAGTCAAGGAACCGAAAAGCTGCGTCGACTAAAAGCAAACTTACCGAATGACAGCTCTGTCGAAACGCCACCTACCCGAAAGGCGGCGTCGCCTTCAGACCAAAGGACCGACTGCCGCTCAACAGAAACGTCTAATAACGGACTTGACTTTGCCGGGAGGGGGGCGTGACTTGTCTGCGATTGGTCCAGAGCCCCGGGTCCATCACATCACTGTGAAGGCATGAACATTACCCCAAACCACCGCTCCACCAGACCCGCAGCCCGCGGTGGGTGGCCATGGGAGTGTGGGGGCTGTCCCGTGCCATGCACACATTCGGCCGCTTTCAACTTGTTGCTTTGGTTCAGATTGCCCAGTCACCGATGGCTTGTGTGGGAAAATGAAACCCCGCTCCCGTGTCCCCCTTCTCTCTCCCCTCTTCTCTCTCCGCCCTCTCTCTCCCCGTCTCTCTCTCTCCTCTCTCTCTCCCTTCTCACCCCTCTTCTCTCGCCCTCTCTCTCTCCTTTCTCCCCCTCTCTCTCTCCCTTTTCTCTCTCCCTTCTCTCTCCCTTCTCTCCGCTCTTCGCTCTCCCCTCTTCTCTCTCTCCTCCTCTCTCTCCAATCTTCTCCTTTCTCTTCCCCTCCTCTCTCCCCCTCTCTCTCCCTTCTCTCTCCCTCCTCTCTCTCCCCCTTATCTCTCTCCCCCTCTCTCTCTCCCCTCCCCTTCTCTCTCTTCCCCTCCCCCCTCCTCTCTCCCTTCTCTCTCTTCCTTCTCTCTCTCTCCCTTCCCTCGTCTCTCTCTGGCGTTTCAACAGAGCAGCCATACGCTAAGTTTGCTTTCAGGCGACGCAGCTTGTCGGTTCCTTGGGTTTTAGGCGTCCCGCCCTTTCGGTTAGATTGCATTTAGGCGACCCATCCTTTCGGTTAGTAGGCGTTTCGTCTTCGGACTCTTTCGGTTTATTGGCGTTTCGGCCTCCTTTCCATTCCGTTCTTTGGCTTCGACTTCTTTGCTTCGGCCTCTCGTCCGTCGGCGCAACGTCTGCAACACGGTGTTCTCGTGTGCCCCGGTTTCATTCCGCACTCTAGGATTACAATTCTAGGTAAATTGACTGAGTTAAAATTGTAAATCGTCCATAATGTGTACAATAGTGCTAATATATGATGTGATCGCTGGTCCAAACTCGGTGGTCCAAACGCCTTGTTTTTGCGCTCAATGTCTAAAATCTAAATCAACGTACTTCGGCACCATCAATGTGGATTGGGATTTGTGTATTGCATCGCCTACTGAAATCAATCATTATTTCCTTGTTCTTGATGACTTTGAGCGAGAACTTGTTGTCTCGGCACGACTGAATAACATTCGTGTCAGGGAAGGTGAACAGCCGGAAGAGGTTGTGCATGAAGCCACACATGACGTGGGTAAGTAAAGGAACGAGGTTCTGCAACGTGAGTATAGAGAACTAGGTAGGAGGCTGAAAAACAGGACTTCCAGGGAGCTTCTAGTACCTCGTACTAGTGATGGTAAAAACAGGGAGATAGTGGTTCGGAATTTGTGGCTGAGAAGTCGGTGCAGGGGGCAGAGATTTAATGTTTTAGATCACTGGAATCTCTGCTGGGGGAGGGATGTCCTCTACAAAAGGAACGGGTTGCACCTCAATTGGAAGGGGACCGACATTCTGGCAGGCTGGATTGCTAGTGCTACACGGGTGGGTTTAAACCAAAATGTGTGTGGGGGCGGGGGGAGTCAAAAACGTGGATGCGTATCCGTGCAGCTAACGGTAAAAAGAGTTTCGGGAAGTGCACGTTTAAACTAACAGGGTAGGACGATGGGACACAATGCAAGGAGAGAAGGGGCCATAAAAGGAGGACAGAAGCAAAAGGAAGAAGAGAAATAGGAAAAACGATCATGAAGGATTGTACCTTAATGCGAGGAGCATTCGAAATAAGGTGGATGCTTTGAATGCGGAGTAAGTGGGTAAGGGATATGATATAGTTGGAATTACGGAGACCTGGCTCCAGGGTGACCAAGGCTGGGAGCTAATCATGCAGGAGTATTCAATATTCAAGAATGATAGACATAAAGGAAGAGGAGGTGTGCTCGCATTGTGGTTAAAGAAAAGATTAATGCAATAGTATTGGGAGACATTAGCTTGGATGCAATAGGATCGTCATGGTTAGAACTGAGGAATAGCCAAGGGCGGAAACGGCTTGTTTGACTGGTTTATAGACCACCAAACAGCATTAGGCAGGTTGGGGATAGCATTAAGCAGGAAAATAGTGATGCGTGTAGCTAAGGTACAGCGGTTATCATGATTGACTTTAATCTATGTATATAGTTTGTGCCAACCAAATTGCTAACAGTGTTGAGGAGGAGGAGTTTTTCGAATATATACGAGATGCGTTTTTAAACCAATATTTAGAGGAACCGACTAAAGGACAGGCCATCCTAGAATGGGTATTGTATAATGAGGAACGATATGTAGCGATCTTGTTGTGCAAGCCCCTTGGGCAACAGTGACCAAACTATGGTGGATACTGCTTCTGGATGGATAGTGACACGATGTCTATAGAGACTAAAGTCCTGAACATGAACAGAGGAGAATTTGAAGGTATGAGTCGGGAGTTGGCTAGGATATACTGTCAGGTTATATTCAAATGGTTAATAGTGGAGATGCAATACCGGAGATTTAATGACCGCATGAATGAACTCCAGAAATTGTTCATCCGTGTCTGGCGAGAAAATAAAACTGGGAAGGCGGCTGAACTGTGACTGATGAGGGAAGCTAAGGATAGTGTTCAAGCCAAGAAAGAATCCTATAAATTTGCCAGAAGAACCGGCAAACCAGAGGACTGGGAAACATTTAGAACTCACCAGAGGAGTACAAGGGGGTTAATTAAGAGGGGGTGAGATCATGAAAGAAAGCTTGCGGGTATATAACAACTGACTGTAAACATTTATAAATGAATGTACAAAGGAAACGATTAGTGAAGACGAATGTAGGTCCCTTCCAATCAAAGAAAGGTGAATATATAATGGGAAACAAGGAAATGGCAGAACAGTTAAACGACTACATTGGTTGTGTCTTCACTATGGAAGAAACAAACAATCTCCCGGATATACGAGGCGACCGATGGGTCTAGTAGGAGGGAAGAACTGAAGGAAATTCACATTATTCAGAAATTGGTGTCAGGTAAACTGTTGGGACTGAAGACACTAAATCCCCAGGCCAGATGGTCTGCATCCCAAAGTACTGAAGGAGGTGACCTGAGAAATCGTGGCCGCATTGGTGATATTTATCCAATATCCTCTCAACTCTGGATCAGTTCCTGTGGACTGGAGTGTAATACCAATGTAACACCGCCTTTTAAGAAAGGGAGGAGTGAGAAAACGACGAATTACGGAACAGTTAGTCTTACATCGGTAGTGGGGTTGATGCAGGAGTCGATTTTTAAATATGTTATAGCAGCGTATTATGAAAGCAGCGAAGGGAACGGTGAAAGTCAGCAACGGTTTATGAAGAACAAATGATGCTTGACTGATCTTTTAGAATTTTTTGAGGCATTAACAAGTAGAATGGATAATGGAGTGCCAGTGGACGTGATGTATCTGGACTTTCAAAAAGCCTTTGACAAGGTCCCACACAAGAGATTAGTGTGCAGAATTATAGCACATAGTATTGGGGGTAGGGTATTGACATGGATAGGGAACAGGTGGGCAAACAGGAAGCAAAGAATATGCATTAACGGGACCTTTTCCGAATAGCTGGTAGTGATTAGTGGGGTGCCGGGAATCCAGTTGTTTAGAATATATATTTACGATATAGACGATCTATTTAAATGTAACATCTCTACGTTTGTGGATGAAACAAAGCTGGGTGGCAGTGTATGCTGCGAGGATTATGATATGAGGCTGCAGGTTGCCTTGGGTATGTTGAGTGAGTTGACAGAAGCATGGCAGATGTAATTTAATGTGGATAAGTGTAAGGATATCCACTTTGGTGGCAATAACCGGAAGGCAGATTATTATATGTATGGTGTCAGATTGGGAGAAGGGGAGGTGCAACGAGACCTGGGTGTGCTCGTACATCATTCAATGAAAGTGCAATAAACATGCAATTCAATTTACAGAAAAACATCCATCGCAGTGAATCTCCTCCTCACTGTGAAAGCCTCCATTGCGAGAGGATTTGCGTTTAGCAGCAAGGAGGCCCTACTGCAGTTGTACAGGGCCCGGGTGACACCGCACCTGGAGTAGTGTGTGCAATTTTGGTCTCCTAATTTGAGGACGGACATTATTGCTCTTGAGGAGGTGCAGTGTAGTTAGAGGTTAATTACCAGATTAATTACAGGATTATCGGGACAGACATATGCTGATATAATGGGTCGACTGGGCTTGTATCCGCTGGAATTTAGAAGGATGAGAGGGATACTTATAGAAAAATATAGCATTCTTTGAGGATTGGATAGCGTAGATGCGCGACAAATGTTCCCGATGTTGGGGGAGTCCAGAATCATGGTCACGGTTTAAAAATAAGGGGTGGTCCATTTGGGACTGAAATGACAAAAACACTTTTTCATCCATAGAGCAGTGAATCTGTGGAATTATCTGCCTCTGAAAGCAGTGGTTGCCAATTCCCTGGGTGTTTTCAAGAGTTAGATTTAGCTCAGAGCTAAGGGAATCAAGGGATATGGGGACAAAAGCAGGAGCGGGGTACTGATTTTGTATGATCAGCCATGATCATATTGAATGGCGGCGCTGGCTCGAAGGGGCGAATGGCCTACTCCGGCACCTATTTTCTCTGTTTCTATGATCCTAAGTTACCAGCTTCTCAGTTTCCTTTCTGCACTGCGTCTAGTCAGGCCATTTTCCGTATACTCGGGCTACTCTTGATGAATACTACTGAATTTGCCTTAATATAAGAGGGGGAAATTTAAAGCAGATATCCGGGCACGATCTTTTGGCGCAGAGAGTGGTGATTAGGAAGCCTAACGGCAGCGGCTCGACTGCAGTCCGTTTGTCTTTTTTTATTTTTGTCTAGTTAAGTGTAGCTGTCTGTTGGGTTTTTTATACTGTTTTTAACCGTGTATATGTGGGGGGCGGGGGGGGGAAACTTTAAAAATCTCTTCCCTGCACGGGAGACCCGACCTTTTCCCTGTCGGGTCTCCGTTGTCGTTGGGGCCTAGCTCCGTGGAGCGGACTCCGACCGGGACGACCTGGGGGCTCCAGTCGCGGAGCCTGTGGAGCTGCGGACTTACCATCGTGGGGCTGACCGGCCTCGGAGCGTGGGGAGCGGTGGTGGCTCCCTGCTGCGGCCCGACTCCGTAGCTCCAGCTGCAGACCTGTGGACTATGATATCGGGAGCACGAGGGTCCGGGTGAGAGACCGCTTTCCAGAGCTCCCGCAACGCAACTTTCCCGCCCGTATCTCGGGGTTGGAACTACCCGGAGCGGGGCCGAAAATCGCCCGGCGCGACTTTAATGGCTGCGGGATATTCCAGCGCCCGTCGGGGGCTCCAACTTTGGACTGGAGCGGGGCCGTACACCGCCCGGCGCGGACTCAACGGCCGTGGGACTCGCCATCGCCCGCCTGGGGCTTCAACATCGGGAGAAGGGTGGTGCAGGGGAGTGAAAAGACTTTGCCTTCCATCACAGTGAGGAGGAGATTCACTGCGATGGATGTTTTTCTGTAAATTGAATTGCTTGTGTGTCGTGTACGAATTGTTTTGTTTGTATGGCTGTGGAAATGGAATTTCGTTTGAGCCTCTTTGAGGGTCAAATGACAATAAAATCAATCAATCAATCAATCAATTACTTGAAGCACACTGCCTGTGGTATTAACAAAATTAAGCACGGCATTGCTATTTAGGAGTTATTTAGTTTGGCGTATGTGCAGGGAATGTGCGATTACGTATCTTGTGAGAGCAAAAGGGTGTCGTTTTATTTTCAAGCATGAACGCCACAGGTATCGCGGTCTGTTACAATGCCACACACTTCAATTTCTGTGTTTACTCTATGGATATATTTTGATGGGAGGAGACCATCTGACCCAATGTGCATTTGGAAGATTTAAGAAAATAGTAAAAGATGTAGGAACGATAATATATCTAAACATATGTTACAATACATCCAATTCTCAAGGTAACTAAGATGTTTCAGAACAAGAAATCCACTTTTTTCAAAAAATGTCATAATAATAATAATAATAATAATAATTATAATAATAATTATAATAATAATAATAATAATAATAATAATAATTATTATTATTATTATAATAATAATTTAAAATAATAATAATAATAATAATAATAATATATTTTATTGTCATAGCACATAGATGCAGCTTCCATCCGATGTCATAACTTAAACAACAAAAACAATTTTGATACCCCGAGAAAAATGGTTTATAAAAAAAAAGAACAGTAAAACAGTAAAACAGTCTAAAGTGCAAATATGTCTGTGCCGGGTCGATGTGCGACGTGACTATCCGAGGGAGACAGTTCATGGTGCACTCAGCATGGCCTGTTCAGAGCAGCGATAGCTCTGGGGATGAAGCTGTTCCTGAGTCTGGAGGTGCGGGCATCGAAGGCCTTGTAACGTCTGCCGGAAGGTAAGAGTTCGAACAGACAGTTAGAAGGGTGTGAGGAGTCTTAGTGGATGCTGACGGCCTTCCTGAGGCACCGTGTGTAGTAGATGCCCTCCATGGCTGGTAGCTGTGTCCCCATAATCTTCTGCGCCCTGTGGACGACCCGCTGAAGAGCTCTCCTCTCCGTCTCCGTGCAGCTGAGATACCACACAGAGATGCCATGTGTTAGTATGCGCTCTGTGGTGCAGCGGTAGAAGATTGTCAGCAGCTGTTGGGGGCAGATTCGTCTTTTTCAATGTTCTTAGGAAGAACAGTCGTTGCTGTGCCTTCTTGACCAGCGCAGCGGTGTTGGTGGACCATGTGAAGTCCTCCGAAATGTGTGTTCCCAGAAACGTAAAGCTGGACACACTCTCCACACTGTCCCCGTTGATAGAGATTGGGGCGTTTACCCCATTATGTGTCCTCCTGAAGTCGATAATCAGCTCCTTAGTCCTGGAGGTATTTAGGGACAAGTTGTTACCTGAGCACCAGTCCGCCAGGTTCTGCATCTCCGCTCTGTAGTTTGTTTCATCACCGTTGGTGATTAGCCCGATCACCGTTGTGTCGTATGCGAACTTGACGATGGCGTTGGTGTGGAATGCAGGAACACAGTCGTGTGTGAAGAGGAAGTAGAGCATGGGGCTCAGTACACAGCCCTCTGGTGTGCCGGTGCTCAGGGTGATAGTGGAGGACAGGTGCGGGCCCAGTCTCACTGCCTGCGGTTGCTCCGTCAGGAAAGTCAGGATCCAATCGCATATCGGCGAGCTGAGGCATAGCTGGTGGCGTTTGGTGGTGAGCTTGGTGGGGATGACCGTGTTGAAGGCAGAGCTATAGTCTATGAAGAGCATCCTCACGGACGTGCCCTGTCTTCCAGGTGAGTCAGGACAGTGCGAAGAGATGGCATCCTCTGTGGATCTATTTGCCCTGTATGCAAATTGATGTGAGTCCAGTGAGGCAGGAATGCGAGATTTGATGTGAGAGAGGATCAGCCTTGAAAAGCACTTTATGTTTATCGGAGTTAAGGCAACCGGACGGTAGTCGTTCAGGTTGGTGACTTTTGACTTTTTCGACACCGGCACTATGGTAGCTGTCTTCAGGCACTTGGGGACGGTTGCCAGAGATAGAGACAGGTTAAAGATCCTCGTGAATACCTCAGCCAGTTGTACAGCACAGTCCTTTAGGACCCTTCCTTGGGCTCCGTCCGGGCGTGCAGCCTGCTACTGATCTTTCTTCTCCTTAAATAAAGGTGGGTGACATATCCAAATTTCAGAATTTCAAAAAACCTCCGTCAGTTAAAAAGACCATTGCGTTCATGGCTCCACTTCATATTTAACCAATTAGAAGAATGGATAATAAGTATTCTACAGTCGTATATTTGCATAGTTGCCCACTCGACTATATTGGACATACCGCTATTCAATTATCTGAACCTATTTTTTTAAAGAGCACGACATTTTTTATCACAATAGTAATTGTTTGATATTAAGTGGCGCCGAACGCCAATTATTCCATCATGTGTGATGTTTTGAATAATATTTTATTGATCGCTTTAACAATATCTCATGCGTGCTGATGTAGACGGTGGATTTAATATCCCAGCCAGCCCAATTATACTTTGTTCACAAGAACTGCGACACGTTGGCGCAGTGGGATTGTTGTTGCTTTGCAACGCCAGCTACAGAACCCGGGTCGGTTCTTGTCTACGGGTGCTCTTTGTATGCAGTTTGTCCTTTCTCCTCGTGACCTGCGTGTGTTTTGTCCGAGATATTCGGTTTCCTCACACACTCCAAAGATGTAGGTTAATTGCCTTGGTATAAATGTTAATTGTCCAGAGTCTATGTGGGATAGTGTTAATATGCGGGACATCGCTGGTCGGCGTGGACTCGGTGGGCCAAAGGGCTTGTTTCCCCGCTGTATCTCTAAACAAACCTAGACTAAACTATAATTGGTCGACCTTATTCCAATGAATTGATTGACTCCCAAAAGTATAGATGGGAAAATGTTTTTATAATTATTTTGAAGCAACGGACTTACCGTCACTTCTTTCTTCTACTGAGTTAGCTATGAAAATAAATAAATCCTATTGAACATACAGAATTAATCACACCATAAGTCTGATTCAAATTAATATTCCATTTTATGCGCTTTCATCAATGACAAGAACCTAATACAATCAGAGAGGAATTTTTTTCGTAACCGGTTAAATCAAATCAGTTTTCGTAAACTATATCAAAAGCGCATTCGGGCGATCCGCACGCATAAGTACCGGAAGGCGAATCAAGTTATTTTTGCAGCACGTGCATTTTGTTGGCACAACATGATATATTTTACCGAAATTATCTCAGCCCGTGTGCGAACGAACACAGGTAGATTTGGTTTGCAATGCTGGTTTAAAAACGGTAATCTCAAATTGATTACATCTGTTTCCAAAGTATTGAGGAGCGATATCTAGCGGGCTATTGTTGTTATTTCCATCGGCATTAAAAGACTTTAAATATGCTGATGCTTTTTGATATGCTGATAAATGTGAGGTGCTACATCTTGGCAGGACAAATCAAAATAGGACGTACATGGTAAATGGTAGCGAATTGAGGAATGCAGTTGAACAGAGGGATCTAGGAATAACTGTGCATAGTTCCCTGAAGGTGGAATCTCATGTAGATAGGGTGGTAAAGAAAGCTTTTGGTGTGCTGGCCTTTATAAATCAGAGCATTGAGTATAGAAGTTGGGATGTAATGTTAAAATTGTACAAGGCATTGGTGAGGCCAATTATGGAGTATGGAGTACAATTTTGGTCGCCTAATTATAGGAAAGATGTCAACAAAATAGAGAGAGTACAGAGGAGATTTACGAGAATGTTGCCTGGATTTCAGCAACTAAATTACAGAGAAAGGCTGAACAAGTTAGGTCTTTATTCTTTGGAGCGCAGAAGGTTAAGGGGGGACTTGATAGAGGTCTTTAAAATGATGAGAGGGATAGACAGAGTTGACGTGGATAAGCTTTTCCCATTGAGAGTAGGGAAGATTCAAACAAGAGGACATGACTTGAGAATTAAGGGACAGAAGTTTAGGGGGAACATTAGGGGGAACTTCTTTACTCAGAGAGTGGTAGCTGTGTGGAATGAGCTTCCAGTGGAAGTGGTGGAGGCAGGTTCGATTTTATCAATTAAAAATAGATTGGATGGGTATATGGACGAGAACGGAATGGAGGGTTATGGTCTGAGTGCAGTTAGATGGGACTAGGGGAGAAAAAGTGTTCGGCATGGACTTGAAGGGCCGAGATGGCCTGTTTCCATGCTGTAATCGTTATATGGTTAAATGGTTATATGGTTATATGCATAGTTGAAAAGACACATATCTGGAAGTTATGGATTTACCTTCTCTTTTATGTATTGAATTTGCTGTGAAAATAAACGAAAGCCTATCAAATGAGTGCAGAACTAATCACTCGATCATTCTGTTGCACATGTTGTCTTCGCAACGAAGCACAGCTGCAAAGCCTATAAGAACATTTCGCACAATTTTATGGTTTCACATATCATCAAATATTGAACACATTGGTATACATCTTGCCTTGTTGATTTCTATAGCGGGGTTTTTGTTGCTTCCCAACAAAAACCTTCCGAGTGTTTCCTATCCAGAAGCCTTGGATGAACCAGGAGATCCGCATTTTTCTGAAGACCAGATCCCGGGCATTCAGGTCTGGAGATACAGGGGATGTCTACGAGAAGTCCACATACGACCTAGGTAAGACCAACAAAAGGGACAAAAATTACTTCTGCTCCAAGCTGGATGATGAGACGGATGTACGGCAACTGTGGCAGGGCTTGAACGGAATCACCTCCTACAAGTCGAAAACAGGAGGCAGCTCAAATGTCAGCGAAGCATCACTCCCTGACCAGCTCAATTAATTTTACGCACGCTTTGATACGGAGAACACTGGTGTGCCTTCCCGAGTCCCCATTCGCCGTGATGGTGTTTCGGTCATAGTCATAGAGGCCGACGTCAGAAGTTGCTTCAGAGGGGTGAACCCTCGGAAAGCGTCTGGACCTGATTGTATACCCGGTCGTGTTTTAAAAACCTGTGCGGACCAACTGGCTGGAGCATTTACGGACATTTTCAACCTCTCAATTCTGATGTCTGAGTTTCCCACCTGTTTTAAAAACGGCATCAATAATACCGGTGCCCAAGGAGAGCAAGGTGACGTGCTTCAATGACTATCGACCAGTGGCACTAATGTATGTGCTGATGAAGTGCTTTGAGAGGTTGAACATGGCGCATATCAACTCGTACCTCGACAAGAACCTGGACAGGATGCAAGCAGAAGCCTCCACGTGGCGCATCCCGGGCAATGCTGACGACAGGACCTGTACCACAGTGACTGACTGAAGTAGCCATTTCTGCAACCACCGACCGTCAACCGTAACTGAGCGACCGGAAATACGTGTTATAGAAGATAGCCGGACACGAGGAAGAAGAACCTGGAACAAATGCAGTTCGCTTACTGCCGGAACTGATCAACGGTGCGTGCGATCTCACTTGCTATCCACTCAGCTCTGCAAAACTTGGACAACAAAAACTCATATGTCAGGCTGTTATTCATTGACTACATCTCGGCATTTAATACCATCGTCCCCTCCAAGATGGTTACCCTCTCAGATCTGGGTCTCTGCGCATCCCTCTGCAATTGTATACTCGACTTCCATATTCACAGACCACAGTCTGTCCGTATTGGTGGGAATGCGTCATCTTCGATAACAAACAACACGGGAGCACCTCAAGGCTGCGTGCTCTTTCCCCTGCATTACTCACTCTATATTCATGACTGCGTACCCTGACATAGTGCGAACTCCATCATCAAGTTCGCCGACGTCACTACTATTGTAGGACGTATGACTGATGGGGACGATTCAGAGTGTAGAAGTGACATCGACCGATTGACCAAATGGTGCCAGCACAATAACCAGGCTCTCAACTCCAGCAAAACTAAGGAACTGACTGTGGACCTTGGAAGGTGTAGGATAGGAACTCACAATCCCGTTTATATCAACGGGTCGATGGTAGAAAGTGTCAAGAACTTCAAATTCTTGGGCGCGCATATTTCCGAAGATCTCTCTTGCTACCAGCCCACTGATGCAATTAAAAATAAAGCACATCAGCGCCTCTACTTCCTGAGAAGATTACGGAAAGTCGGTATGTCAAGGAGGACTCTCTCGAACCTCTACAGGTGCACAGTAGAAAGCATGCTGACCGGTTGTATCCTGGCTTGGTTCGGCAACTTGAGCGATAAAGGCTTGACAAGTTGGAAACACTTCCCAGGCCATCACAGCCTGTGACATCCCTACCAACGAGGGGATGTATAGCAGTCGTTGCCTCAAAAAGGCTGCCAACATCATCAAGGACCCACACCATCCTGGCCACATACTGATCTCTCCGCTGCCATCAGGTAGTAGGTACAGGTGCCTGAAATCTGCAACATCCAGGTTCAGGAACAGCTCCTTCCCCACAGCCTACAGACTATTAAACACATCTTCAAACAAACTCTGAACTAAAACAGCCTATTGCACGTTATCTGTTCATTTATGTGTATATATATATATGGTTTATGGTATATAGACACACTGATCTGTTCTGTATTTATGCCTACAATATTATGTTGTGCTGCAGCAAGCAAGAGTTCCATTGTCCTCTATGGGACTCATGACAATAAAACTCTCTTCACTCTCTTGACCCTTGGAATATCAGGGAAGCCGCATGAGAATGATAGATTCTCTAATCACGAGCAAATGTATACATCATTTATTTGGAAAGAAATGTTGCCTTTCCCACAATATTACTTCGGACGATTTTGCAGCAGATGATATAAAGAGTTTAAATCAGTCCAGATGCCAAAGTTAGAATGTATCGCAAACTACAACTTTTAATTCTGGTGCAAATAAGAAACTGTTGCAGACACTCAGCAGGCCCGGCCGCACGTGTGGTGGGAAACGGATAGACAACATATCTCGTCAGGACCTCTGTTTCCGACTTGTTCTGAAGAATACATCATCTGCCGACTTTCTCCGCCCATTTTAAATCCATTCAAAACGTTGATTCAGATAATGGCGCATTTTTAAGCTGTGACAAAACAGAATGGGTTATTAGACAAAGTTTGCTACTTCCCAATAACAAATGAAATCTAATGCTGTGGTACCGTAATGTTGCTGAATTTTCGTAATGTCAATCGTTTTCATTAAAACTGCAAATTACAAATTGTTCGTAAGCAGTAATCCGTCAAAAGGAACAGGTACGTACATAATTTCGGCAGAGTGTATTGTTTCTCTGTTTGGGGAAAAATACGCAATATGTTAATTAATTTCCAAATATGTA
The DNA here is from genome assembly GCA_038087875.1 of Malacoraja senta. Classification (NCBI taxonomy): domain Eukaryota; kingdom Metazoa; phylum Chordata; class Chondrichthyes; order Rajiformes; family Rajidae; genus Malacoraja; species Malacoraja senta. The sequence continues at coordinate 176,036 of JAXLNO010004004.1, read as the reverse complement.
TACTTGGGCAGTTCTCTAGCCCACACATACTTATATTTCACATGAAGGTAGACACAAAATGCTTGGGTGACTCAGCAGGAGAGGCAGCATCTCTGGAGAGATGGATTGCGGGACGGTTCGGATCGAGACACTTCTTCTGGCTGATGATATATTTTCCTTCATTTACCAAAATTACGAACGCAATTTCGGGTAAACAATTTTACTTTATAGTGAAGACACTACACAACGCCAAACGGTGTAGGTATTTATATTTCACATGTTTTCAAGAAATCCGTCCATCTTGTGACCGCAATGGCCCGCCACCACTTAGTCATTGGCAGCAGGTTTTGCAATCGATTCACTTTGTACATATAGAAGGCGCTGGAGTTCCTTAAAAGCGTTTTCATATATTTCAGACGGGTTTGAAACGCATGAAACATTTTAAGTCAGAGAAAGAATTAAGCCATTAACTTTTTAAAAGTTAAAATGAATACAAAAAAAATGTTTGTTAGTTCCGATTATGGCTGGCCAGTGTCAACATGAAATCGGAATCGAGTGCATTTAGCAGATATGTCGATAAACCAAAAGGTCCGAAATAGTCTTCAGAATAGTGATGAAATATTGTTCCGATTAACAAAGAAACCCATTGGGCTAACTAAAATGTGTCGATGTGTATTCATTATTTAATCATCTATACGCGATTGTTCAGCTAAGTCATTCACGAAACACTTTTGGATAAATGAACTCTTATTAAATGTAAGTTTCACGATCAAAACGAAATTTTGCAGGTCCATTCAAATGATCACTTTCCCAGGTTCTGCTCCGTTGTTACTAAGCAACTGAATTAAAGGAAATTGTGCCATGCTACAAATAGACGCTGGGCTTAAAACATAAGTTGAGAGTTATAGACAATAGAAAATATTTGCAGGTGTAGGCCATTCAACCCTTCGACCCAGCACCGCCATTCACTGTGATCATGGATGATCATGCACACTCAATACCCCTTTCCTGCCTTTTTCTCATATCTCCTGACTCCGCTATCTTCAAGAGATCTATCCAACTCGCTCTTGAAAGCATAGAGTATTGGCCTCAACTGCCTTTTGAGCCAGAGATTTCCATAGATTCCAAACACTATATGTGAAAACGTTTTTCCTCATCCTCGTTCCAAATGGCTTACATGTTTCCTGCATCTAGCTTGGACAAACGCTTAATAATCTTATATGTTTCAATAAGATCCCGTCTCATCCTTCTAAATTGCAGACTAAACAAGCTCAGCTGCTCCATTCAATCAACATATGACAGTCCCGCCATCCCGGGAATTAACCTCGTGAAGCTAGCTGTACACCCTCAACAGCAATAATATTCTTCATCGAATTTGGAGATCAAAACTGCGCACAATCCTCCAGAAGTGGTCTCACGAGGGCCTTGTACAACTGCAGAAGGACATCTTTGCTCCTATACTCAACTCCTCATGTTATGGACACCCGTGTGCGGACGTGGCGCCGACGGACGAGAAGCCGAAGCAAAGAAGTGGGAGCCAAATAACCGAATGGAAACGAAGCCGAAACGCCAAATAACAGAACTGAAACGAAGCCGAAACGTCAACTAACCGAAAGGGTAGGGCGTCTAAATGCAAACCAAGCTAAAGGGCGGAACGCCTAAAAGGCCACTAACCGAAAGGCTGCGTCGCCTTAAAGCAAACTCACCGAATGGGCGCTCTGCCGAAACTCCACCTACCCGAAAGGCGGCGTCGCGTACAAGCCAACGGACCGACTGCCGCTCAACAGAAAAGTCAAATAGCCGACATGACGTAGCCGGGGGGCGGGGGGCGGGGAGCGATTGGTCCAGACCTCCTCGTCCTTCACATCACTGTGGAGGGATGAACATTGTCTCACACCTCCGCTCCACCCGACCCACAGCCCGCGGAGCGTGGCCGTGGGAGAGTTGCGGCTCTCCCGATGGATGCGCACCTTCGGCCGTTTACAACTTGGTGCTTGGGTTCAGATTCCCCAGTCACCTATGGCTTGTGTGTGAAAATGACCCCCACGCTCCCGTCTCCCCCTAATCTCTCCCCTCTTCTCTCTCTCCCCATCTCTCTCTCCCTTCACTCTCTCCATTCTCTCTCACTCTCCCTTTCTCTCTCTCCCCCTCCCCTCTCTCTCCCCCTCTCTCTCTTCTCTCTCTCCCCCGTCCCTCTCTCTCCTCCTCTCTCTCTCCCTACTCTCTCTCCCTTCTCTCTCTCCCCTTCTCTCTTCCTCTCTCCTCTTCGCTATCGTCCCCTCTCCCTCCATTCTCTCTATCCCTTCTCTCTCTCCTCTCTCTCCACTTCCCTCTCTCCGCTCCCCTCTCTCCTCACTCTATCTCCCTCCTCTCTCTCATCCTCTCTCTCCCTCTCCTCTTTCTCCCATCGCTCTGTCCCCTTCTCTCTTTCTCTCCCCATCCTCTCTCCCTCCTCTCTCTTCTCCGTCTCCACCGGCGGGAGGGTAGTGGTCATTTTCCAACACAAGCCATAGGTGCGGAGGTTTGGGACAGGCTGCTCCCTCCGCCCACACAGAGTCAGTGACCGCGATGCACCGCCATCGGACCCCAACCCCACACCAAGATGACCCCCCTCCGACCCCCGGACACTGACACGCACACCGGGTGATTCAACGCCACCACGGCCGCTGGTACAGACGGCTCGGGGCATAGTAAATCGCTTTTAAAACATGGGGGGGACACACATTCCCTGGCGGGCCAACGACAAGTGCGCATGACACCGAACAATTTTATCTCATCCCACTCCCCCCCCCCTCCTTGACAATGAGAATCATGTTTATGTATTACCGTCTGGTTGCTTGCGGAACGCGCAAAAGCTCCCACGCACAAAAGACCAGAATGTGCAAACTGTTTGAACGGAAGATGGACACCAAAAGCTGCAGTAAATCAGCGGAATAGGCAGCATCTCTGGAGTGAAGGATTGGGTGACGTTTCGTGTCGAGACCATTCTTCAGACCTGAAGACCGTGTCTGAAGAGTCTCGACCGAAACGCCTCCCATTCCTTCTCTCCAGAGATGCTGCCTGTCCCACTGAGTTACTCCAGCATTTTGTGCCTGTCTTTATTGTTAGTGCCAGATTTCTCAACTTCCATAGCCGCTCTGCATAAGTGGGGGTGGGAGAGAAGGGTGGGGTGGAGAGAGAGAAGGGAGAGAGAGAAGGGAGAGGGATGGGGGGAGAGAGAAAAAATGTGAGAGAAAGAGAGAAGGGAAGAGAGAGGAGAGTGAGCAGGAGCAGAGAGAGGAGGGAAGAGAGAGTAAGGAGAGAGAGGGGGAGAGAGAGAGAGGGTGAGATAGAGAGAAGTGGGGAGAGAAAGAGAGAAAGGGAGAGAGAGGAGAGCGAGGAGGGAGAGAGAGGAGGGGGAGAGATGAGGGGATAGAGAATGGGGAGAGGGAGAAGAGAGAGAGAGAATGGAGAGAGAGAGTGTGTACAGAGATAAGAGGGGAGAGAGAAGGGGATACGGGAGCGTGGGGGTCATTTTCCCACACAAGAGATAGGTGACTGGGCAATCTGAACCCAAGCACCAATTTGTAAGCGGCTGAAGGTGCGCATCCCCCGGGACAGCCCCCACGCCCCTACGGTCACCTTCCGCGGGCTATGGGTCGGGTGGAGCGGAGGAGTGGGACAATGTCCAACCCTCCACAATGATGTGATGGACGCGGGTGTCTGGACCAATCTCTGACATTCCCACCCCAGGCAACATCATGTCCGTTATTTGACTGTCCTGTTGAGCGGCATGAGGTCCGTTGGCTTGTAGGTGACGCCAACTTTCGGTTAGGTGGCGTTTCGGCAGAGCGGCCATTCGGCGAGATTGCTTTTAGGCGACGCAGCCATTCGGTTAGTTGGCCTTTAGGCGTCCCGTCCTTTCGGTTAGTTTGCATTTAGGCGTCCCACCCTTTCGGTTAGTTGGCGGTTCGGCTTCGTTTCCATTCGGTTATTCGGCGTTTGGGATACGTTTCCATTCGGTTATTTGGCATCCACTTTTTGCTTCGGCTCCTCGTCCGTCGGCGCCACGTTCAGGTACCAGGAACACCAACATGCCATTCGTTTTCGTCAGTGCCTGCTGTACCTGCAAACTTACTTTCAGTGACTGGTTAACAAGGACCCCCCAGATCTTGACGTACTTCCCATTTTCCTAACTTGACAACCTCACATTTATCCACATTAAACTGCACCTGCCAGTTATCTGCCCACTCACCCAAACGGACATAGTCACCCTGCATTCTAGTCATGGGCGGAAATATCAGGGAGACAGGTGGCACGTCCCCTTCATATTTTGAGAGGTGGGGGAAAAGCCCTCCTCCCCATTTTTTGTAATCCGAATTTTAAAATTCGGTATCAAAATAACCTATTAAAAATCTCCGCGTCACGCAAAGCAGTGGCGGTGGGACTGATGATGGAGGGCGCCGATTGTACGAGAGAAACGTCGGTTAGCAGGCATTGAGGAGGGGGCAGGTCATGATGATTCCGCGCGATCATTGGAGAAGGGAGATGTCGGTCAGAGGCGGAAGTAGGGAACTAGGGGGGTAGGAGCGCGGTGATTCGAGGAGGGAGACGCCCTGGTGTTGCAAAGATCATAGAGCGGAGCTTGAATCGGCCCATTTGCGGGGCCTTTCATTGCCCGGCGCGGCATTAAATCAGTCGCGGGTTCATCCAACGTCAAATGATTTCGTCGACTCATTCGAGGCTCCTCATGTTGAAGCCCCCGCCGGGCGATGGAAGATCCGGCGGCCGGTTTTAAGCCGCGCCGGGCGATGAAATGCCGCGCGAACGAGCCGATTGAAGCCTCATGAATCGGGGCGGACGAAGCTGCTGTTGCTGGTGATCGGAATCGGTCACCTACCAGATCAGCTCCCGATGTTACCGTCCAAAGGGCCGAGGGCCGAAGCCTCCGAAGTCTCGCGTTTGTGTGTGTGTGTGTGCGCATGCACGCGCGAGCACCAAGAAATTCTTTCCCCCCATGTTCTGAAAGCTGTTCCTGCCTGATCCTAATAGCATCATCCTTACACTTCACACTGCCACCCAGCTTTGTGTCATCTGCAAATTTGCAAATGTCGCTTTTAATCCCTTCATCTATATTAATAATATATATTATAAATATCTGCTCTACCAGCACCGAGCCATGAGGTACCCCACTAGTCACGGCCTGCCATTCTGAAAGTAAACCGTTAATCCCTTATCTTTGTGTCCTGTCTGCCAACCTATTTTCTGTCCATGTCAGTAAACCACCCACAATAGCATGTGCTCTAATTTTGCGCACTAATCTCCTATGTTGGACCTTATCAAATGTATTTCTGAAAGTTCAGGTACACTACATCCAATGACTCTCCCTTGTCCATTATCGTCGGTGCATCCTCAAAATATTGCAGAAAATGAGTCAAGCATGATTTCCCATTCGGACGTCCATGCTGACTTGGACCGATCCTGCTACTGCTATCCAAATGTGCTGCTATTTCATTTTCTATAATTGACTCCAACATCTTCCTCACCACCGATATCAAGATAGATATTTAAGATAGATATTTATTTGTTGTCGTTTGAACCTAATTTCAAACGAAATTCTGTTTCTGCAGTCATACAAACAATTAAAAAAGACACAACACAATTTACACAAACATCCATCACAGTGAGTCTCCTCCTCACTGTGATGGAAGGCAAAGTCTTATCTCACCCCTGCACTCCATTCTCCTCCCGATGTCAAAGTCAAAGCCCCCGGCGGGCGACTGTAAACATATCCCGCGGCCACCAAAGCCGGCCGGGCGATGCCAGACCCCGCTCCGGGTCTCGATGTTGTAGCCCCCGGTAGCGCCAGCAAGTCTCACGGCCACCAATGCCGCAACGGGCGATGCCAGACCCCGCTCCAGGTTATCTTCAACCCCGCAACTCGGGCGGGAGTAGCTGCCGTTGCGGGAGGTCCGAAAAGCGATCTCCCACCATGGACCCGCGAGCTCCCGATGTCAACGTCCACCTGTCCCGCGGCTGAAGCCTCCGAATCTCCAGTGTCGGGTAGCAGCAGCGCGTCACCACAGCTCCACCACGCTCCGAACTCGGTCAGCTCCGTGATGGTGAGTAGTCCGCAGGCTCCGCGATTGGAGCCCCAGGTCGTTCCGGTTGGAGGCCTGTCCACGGTGCTAGGCCCCAACGACAACGGAGACCCAACAGAGAAAGGTCGGGTCTCCCGTGCAGGGAAAAGATTTTAAAAAAGCTAACTGGTCTATAATTCTCTTGTTTTCTCTCTCCCGCCATTCTTCAAATGTGGGATAATATTAGCAACCCTGCAATCCACAGAAACTGATCCTGAATGTACAGAACATTGGAAAATGATCAACAATGCTTCCACGATTTCAAGAGCTACATACTTAAATGCAGTGGGCTGCATACCATCAGGCCCTCGGGATTTATCAGCCTTTCCGTTCCATCAGTCTACCCAAAATGTTCTGCCTAATATGAATTTCCTTCAGTTCCTCCAATACCCTAAATCCTCTGGCCACTAGTACATCAGGCAGATTGTTTGTGTCTTCCTCAGTGAAGACCGATGCAAACTTCCTGTTCAACACGTCCGCCATTTCCTTCTTCCCCATAATAATTTCACCTGTTTCCGTCTTCAAGGGTCCAACTTTGCTCTTAAATATATTTTTTCCTCTTCACATACTATCCTCCTTTATATTCCTGGCCATCTTACCTTCCTACCTCATTTTTCTCCCATATTTCCATTTTAGTCATCTCCCGTTACTCTTTAAAATCTCCCCAATCCCCTGGCTTCCCGCTAATCTTTGCTATGTAATACTTCTTCTCTTTTTATTTTCACAATATCCATGACCTCCCGTGTCAGCCAGGGTCGGCCCTTACTCACCTTGTAATCTTTCATCCACTTTGTAATGAAGTGAACCTTCTGTATTATTCCCCAAAATACCTGCCATTGATGTTCCACTGTCATCCCTGCTAGGGTATATTTGCAGTCAACTTTGGCGGGCTCCTCCCTTATGTTTCCATAGTCCCCTTTGTTAATCTGTAATACTGATTCTTCCGATGTTCACATCTCCCTCTCAAATTGCAGATTACTACTTATCATATAATGTTTACAACCTCATATTGGCTACTTTACCTCCAGTTCCCCTCTCAAATTTGGTTCCTTACACAACAGTGCAAACCCAGAATTGCCTTCTCCATGGTATGCTCCAGGGAAAGCTGTTCTAAGAATCCGTCACGGAGGCACTCCACAAACTTCCTTCCTTGAGGTCAAGTACCAAACTATTTTCCCAGTCTACCTGCATGTTAAAATCTCCCAGAACAACCTTAGGATTTCCGTTTTGTCATGCCAGTTTTAACTTGATTCAACTTGCACCCATTATCCAGCTACTGTTTTGGGGTCTGTACATACCACCCATTGTTGTCTGTTTATCCTTACACTTCCTCAGTTCAATCCCTACTGACGTTACATCTACTGATTCTATGTCATCCCTCGCAAGGGACTGAATTTCATTCCTCACCAACTGAGCTACCCCAGCCCCTCTGCCCACCTGTCTGATTTTTCGTTCGGACGTATACCCTTGATAATTCAGATCCCAACCCTGGTCCTATTGCAGCAATGTCTCTGTAATTCCCACTATATCATACTTGCAAATTTTTAACTGAGCCTCAAGTTCTTATACTTCGCGCATTCAAATACAACAATTTAACCTCGGTATTCAGCTCCCCGCTCACACCGGTCACTATTCGCCCTGATCTTACTCCCTTATCCCTTCTCGAACTTTCCTTCCCATTAATTCGGGAGTCTTTTGTAACTGATTCTGTACTCACTTCCCCTTTAACTCCATCTTTATACTCCCAATTTGTCAATCCTCACACCTCCACCCCGCCCCCACTATTAAGTTTGAACCCACTCGTGTAGCACTAGCAAACCTGCCTGCGAGAACGTTAGTCCCCCTCCAATTAAGGTGTAACCCATCCCTTTTGTACAGGTCACCCCTACCCCAGACGAGGTCCCAGTGGTCTATAAAGTTAAATCCTTGCTCCCTGCACCAGCACTCCAGCCGCAAATTCAGATCCCTATCTCCCCGTTCTGGCCCTCACTAGCACGATGTATTGGAAGTAATCAGGGAAGGTAGTGCATCCGTGGATAACAAGGGAAATCAGGGATAGTAGCAAAACAAAAGACGAAGCGTACAAATTAGCCAGAAAAAGCAGCCTACCAGAGGACTGGGAGAAATTTAGAGTCCAGCAGAGGAGGACAAAGGGCTTAATTAGGAAAGGGAAAATAGATTATGAAAGAAAACTGGCTGGGAACATAAAAACTGACTGCAAAGGTTTTTATAGATAGGTGAATAGAAAGAGATTAGTTAAAACAAATGTAGGTCCCTTGCAGTCAGAAACAGGTGAATTTCTCATGGGGAACAAGGACATGGCAGACCAATTGAATAACTACTTTGGTTCTGTCTTCACTGAGGAAGACATAAATAATCTGCCGGAAATAGCAGGGGACCGCGGGTCAAATGAGATAGAGGAACTGAGTGAAATCCAGGTTAGCCGGGAAGTGGTGTTAGGTAAATTGAATGGATTAAAGGCCGCTAAATCCACAGGGCCAGATAGGCTGCATCCCAGAGTACTTAAGGAAGTAGCCCCAGAAATAGTGGATGCATTAGTGATAGTTTTTCAAAACTCCTTAGATTCTGGAGTAGTTCCTGAGGATTGGAGCGTAGCTAATGTAACCCCCCTTTTTTAAAAAGGGAGGGAGAGAGAAAACGGAGAATTACAGACCAGTTAGTCTAACATCGGTAGTGGCGAAACTGCTAGAGTCGGTTATTAAAGATGAGATAGCAGCACATTTAGAAAGTTGTGAAATCATTGGACAAAGTCAGCATGGATTTACGAAAGGTAAATCATGTCTGACGAATCTTATAGAATTTTTCGAGGATGTAACTAGTAGAGTGGATAAGGGAGAACCAGTGGATGTGTTAAATCTGGACTTTCAGAAGGCTTTCGACAAGGTCCCACATAAGAGTTTAGTATACAAACTTAAAGTACCCGGTATTGGGGGTTCAGTTTTGATGTGGATAGAGAACTGGCTGGCAAACAGGAAGCAAAGAGTAGGAGTAAACGGGTCCTTTTCAGAATGGCAGGCAGTGACTAGTGGGGTACTGCAAGGCTCAGTGCTGGGACCCCAGCTATTTACAATATATATTAATGATTTGGATGAGGGAAGTGAATGCAACATCTCCAAGTTTGCGGATGACATGAAGCTGGGGGGCGGTGTTAGCTGTGCGGAGGATGCTAGGAGGCTGCAAGTCGACTTGGATAGGCTGGGTGAGTGGGCAAATGCATGGCAGATGCAGTATAATGTGGATAAATGTGAGGTTATCCACTTTGGTGGCAAAAACAGGAAAGTAGACTATTATCTAAATGGTGGCCGATTAGGAAAAGGGGAGATGCAACGAGGCCTGGGTGTCATGGTACACCAGTCATTGAAAGTAGGCATGCAGGTGCAGCAGGCAGTGAAAAAAGAGAATGGTGTGTTAGCATTCATAGCAAAAGGATTTGAGTATAGGAGCAGGGAGGTTCTACTGCAGTTGTACAGGGTCTTGGTGAGACCACACCTGGAGTATTGCGTATAGTTTTGGTCTCCAAATCTGAGGAAAGACATTCTTGCCATAGAGGGAGTACAGATAAGGTTCACCAGATTGATTCCTGGGACGTCAGGACTTTCATATGAAGAAAGTCTGGATAGACTCGGTTTGTACTCGCTAGAATTTAGAAGATTGAGGGGGGATCTTATAGAAACTTACAAAATTCTTAAGGGGTTGGACAGGCTAGATGCAGGAAGATTGTTCCCGATGTTGGGGAAGTCCAGGACAAGGGGGCACAGTTTAAGGATTAAGGGGAAATCCTTTAGGACCGAGATGAGAAAAACATTTTTCACACAGAGAGTGGTGAATCTCTGGAACTCTCTGCCACAGAAGGTAGTTGAGGCCAGTTGATTGGCTATATTTAAGAGGGAGTTAGATGTGGCCCTTGTGGCTAAAGGGATCAGGGGGTATGGAGAGAAGGCAGGTACAGGATACTGAGTTGGATGATCAGCCATGATCATATTGAATGGTGGGGCAGGCTCGAAGTGCCGAATGGCCTATTCCTTCACCTATTTTCTATGTTTCTATGTTTCTATGTAATCCAGATAAAACCATCATAGCAGTCCCGCTTTTCAGTCGTCTTCCTAATTCTCTAAACTCGCTTTGCAGAACCTCCTTCCTCTTCCTCCCGATGACGTTTGTCTACTGCCGGTTGTTCACCTTCCCTCTCGAGGATGTTCTGAAGTCCGTTCGTGATATTCCATGATGATATAGGCCAGCGTCAATATATATCTTCTGATATAGCAAGAGTCCTGAATTGAAATAGGACATCAATGCGTGACATCAATGATTAACCAATCATCGGTTGGAATTCGACCGATCCAATTGAGATCAGAATTTCTGAGCATAATTTATAGAATAACTGCAAATGCTAAAATAGTAGGATGCAGAAACTAATAATACAGCGTATTCCTTAGGATTTGATAATACGGAGATTGCATGTACAGATAAGTGACTGTGTCTTCTTTTATGCTTTTGCTGTGTCAGTCATTCGTACAGCGAGAACGCACAACATTTATTTCCCACAACAATCTGATTATTTACGTTATATCGAACATTCTTGAATCTATACAATTGATATATGCACATTTTTAAGAGATGAAAACGATATTAACTCTGATCGTATTGTGTTTCAGTAATTGTGCCAACCCAGGACAAATATTGTTCAATGCTTCTGTGTGCTATTCGCCAATCTCGTTAGCGTTGAACATTCAAGTTATGGCTTGGTTACATTGCTCATCCAGAAAACAGATGCATTTCAAAGCATTTCGGAACCTACATTCTACTTCACCTTCTGCAATGTCGAGGGACTTCAACGTAGGATTGTTACACATCGTATGGATGTTGCCAACATCGGGTTATATCTCACTGCTCCTTGAAGTGATTAAGTGAATAACTTTCTTCAGAACAGGCAGGTGGTTAGTTCCTTCACTTCCCGTCGATGTCACGTGGTACTACATATTTCAACGAAATGCGATTATGTTTTTTTGTTTTAAGTCAAGGAAGAGAGTTATTTAAGCTGCATTTCTATGAACAATGGTGTTCCGCAGGGGTCTATACTGAAACCTCCGTTATTTTAAATCTATATTACTGAAAGTCTGATCTTGACCACATCCTGTTGTTCTCTCTATTGATTTTAGAAAAAACGCTGCCACTTGCGGCTGATATTTTTGGCCATCTTACTCAGAGTCCCCCTCCGCTGCGCAGGACAAGAGGATTTTCCCATCGATGAATAATAAAAGAGTTATTCGTGATTAAAACAATGTTGAGATTCTCTCTCCTGAAGGCCACGCCCCTTCCGGAGGGACTATAAAACCCGGAAGTGTTGAGTGCCTCAGTCAGTCTCTGCAAGATGGGGGGAGCGAGAGGGTCACGTCTCTCAGTCTGAGCTGTGAATAACACTGAACACATGTCTACTAAATTGTGAGTGGATTTCTTGACCTGTCAGAGCCCTTAATGCGGTTTGAAAATATAGTTTGTAAATGCTAAAGCTGTGTTGCCTTTGGTTTGTAAATGCTGAAGCTGTGTTGCCTTTGGATTGGAAATACTAAAGCTGTGTTAACTTCGGTCTGGAAATACTGAAGCTGTGTTGCCTTTGGTGTGGAAATGTTAAAGCTTTGTTGCCTAATTAAAGTTGCCTTGCCTAATTAAAGATGACTTGCCTAATTAAAGTTGCCTTGCCTAATTAAAGTTGCCTTGCCCAATTAATGTTGCCTTGCCATCTATATACTTAATAGTCTAATCTTGACTACTTCCTCTTTGCGCTTTATATTAATTTTAGAAAAAAACGCCACCACGTACGGCTGTGATTTTTGGCCATCTCACTCAGAGTCCGCCTCGGCTCATCAGGTGCCAAGGATTTTTCCCATCAATGCAAAATAAAAGAGTTATTAGTCTTTAAAAAAGTTGAGATTCTCTGTCCAATCATATTACCATATAACCATATAACAATTACAGCACGGAAACAGGCCATCTCGGCCCTTCTAGTCCGTGCCGAACACTTACTCTCACCTAGTCCCATCAACCTGCACTCAGAACATAACCCTCCATTCCTTTCCCGTCCATATACCGATCCCATTTATTTTTAAATGATAACATCGAACCTGCCTCCACCACTTCCACTGGAGGCTCATTCCACACAGCTACCACTCTCTGAGTAAAGAAGTTCCCCCTCATGTTACCCCTAAACATTTGCCCCTTAATTCTCAAATCATGTCCTCTTGTTTGAATCTTCCCTACTCTCAATGGAAAAAGGTTATCCACGTCAACTCTGTCTATCCCTCACATAAGTTTTAAGACTTCTATCAAGTCCCCCCTTAACATTCTGCGCTCCAAAGTATAAAGACCTATCTTGTTCGACCTTTCTCCGTAAATTAGGTGCTGAAACCCAGGCAACATTCTAGTAAATCTCGTCTGTACTCTCTCTATTTTGTTGACATGTTTCCTATCATTTGGCGACCAAAATTGTACACCATACTCCAGAATTGGCCTCACCAATGCCTTGTACAATTTTAACATTACATCACAACTTCTATACTCAATGCTCCGATTTACAAAGGCCAGCTCACCAAAAGCTTTCTTTACCACCCTATCTACATGAGATGCCACCTTTAGGGATTATGCACAATTATACCTAGATCCCTCTGTTCAACTGCATTCCTCAATTCGCTACCATTTACCATGTACGTCCTATTTTGATTTGTCCTGCCAAGATGTAGCACCCCACACTTATCAGCATTAAACTCCATCTGCCATCTTTCGGCCCACTCTTTCAAATGGCCTAAATCTCTCTGTAGACTTTGAAAATCTACTTCACTATCCACAACACCGCCTATCCTAGTAATAATCACGCCATAAAGGCCACGCCGCTTCTGGTGGGAGGGGGAGGGACTATAAAACCCAGAAGTTTGGGCGTGGCTCAGTATCTGCAAAATGAAAGAGGGAAAGGTTACGACTCGCTGTCTTTAGTGGCCTTGCAGCCTGCTTGAAATGGTGTGAAACTGCACTTGAATTTGGTAGTCTTGCACGCTGCTTGAAGTGGTAAGAAACAGCACTTGAATTTGGAGGCCTTGCACCCTGCTTGAAATGGAATTTCAAGGAATAGCCGTGAGTCAACTGCCAGCCCACAAGCCGTGAGTCGTGAGATGCCAGCACAACAGGCTTGAGTGACTGAGCAGCCAGCCCAAGAATCCATTTTGCCCACAATGTCCATACTAGCCCGCTGGAAACCAGTCCAGCCCACAACACCCATACTAGCGCTCCAGTAAGCCCCCCCCCCTCTGGGCACCAATATTGGAATTGGTGGAGAGGTGGAATATTGCGTTGAGGGACTAGCCCTCCCGTGTGATGCTTAGACTTACCATGATGCTTAGACGTAGTCTAAGTCTAGTATAAATATAAATGTCATTGAAATAAATGTAGATATGTTGATTAATAGAATTACAAAGAAGATCCAGATTGTTGGAATGGCAGAGAATGCTAAAACTGCCTTGATTGAGAGAGGGATATATATTAGTTTGAGGAGTGCGTGGAGAAATGACAGGTGATGTTCCCACAAAGTGTCAGGTGTACAATTTGGGAAATGAAATGTAAGGAGAAAGCAAACATTTCATACGACACTCAACAGCATTATTTATGCAAATGGACATTTGAGTCCAAATGTAGGGCTTCCTGAAAATGGCAACTCAATCGACAGAGCGATAGAGAAAACGTACGATGTATTCGCCTTTATTTGCAAGCACCAAGAGGTCGTGATGCATCTTCGTCGGTCGTTGATTCGATTGCATTTGGAGTATTGCGTACTTCTCTGATCGCAAATTACAGGAAATAAATAGAGCCCTTGGAGAGGGTGCGGAACATGTTTACCTGAATGCACTGTGATTTAGTGGGTATTAGCTATAGGGTAAAGCTGGAACTGTTTTCAACAGGGAATGGGTTTACTGGCATATGTCCCGAGCAACGGGATATATTTCCCCATCAAAATCATTACTTGCAGTAGCACAAGGGATGTGTAAACAATAGACGTTTGTAAAGAAAACAATAAACAACGAAATAAGATGTTCTGTAGATATATATTTTTAAATAATTATCAGTCCAAGACAAACAATGCCCCTATTATCTATTCCGTTTTATTATTTGAACGTTGGGGTGCCCAATAGCGTGATGATTGATGGAAAGATGTTTCTCCTGAAACTGGAGTCTACGACGACGAAGGTTATGTTTGTGGGGGGCGTTGGATGATACACATATAAACATGGTATAAGTATGATTGGCAATCAGAACCGTTTTCCCACAGTGGAAATGTAAAACACTAGCGGGCATAGCTTTAAGATGGAAAGAGCAATATTTAACCGAGATGTCCAGGACAAGTTGTTGGACATAGATGACGGTAGGTAACTGGAAAGCACTGCCAAGATTGTTGATGGACGCAGATACGTTAGTGGCTTGTAGGACGTAGTTAGTTAGCTAAATTGGTATGCAGGGAATATAGTGGTATGCATTATGTGCAGGCATTTGAGATGAGTTTTTCTTGGCATGATATTCGGCATAAACTTTCAGGCTCGAAATGCCTGCTACTGTGGTGTAATTCTCTATGATCTATGTCTAAAGCTCGGGACATGCGACCAGTTATATTAACAATAACTGGGATTCTCAGCATGTGAGGACAAAGGAGAAGTAAGCATTTTTTTATAAGAATGATCATCAGGCACATCTGCTTGACTCAAATTTGCATTATGAGATTCACACTGACGAGCCGGTCAAAGGATTGACTTCCCTTTATTGAAAATAACGTAGAGAGTGTAGCGTGACTAGATATTTGCAAGGTTATTAGCAGCACTTCTACAACAATATTATAGATTCCAGGAAATCAGGGACGTGCTGGATTGCTACCACAGAACAAGTTACAGTAGCTATTACAAATAAAAGCTGAGCCTTTCGTCAGATTGCTATTACACAGCAGTAGCATCGAATCTAAAAAAAAGTTAACATTTATTCCATCTCCGAAATACAGTTAAAGGTAGATAGAGTTCCTTATAATCCAACTGTTTTCTTTTGTCTGTCATATAATGGATCTATATTGCTGTACGATATCCTTCACATTTCTTTAATCACATATACCTCAATTTTGGTTTCGCTCAATCGAACTGACAAAATGTCAACATTCCTACATATTATACTGAATTTCAACTGCATTTTCAGAATGACATTACTGCATTATTGGCCCAATGCGGCTGCTTATGAAATTCACGTTAATCAATGTATAAGTTAAATGGCGTTAATATACAGCAGTAGATGGTATTGCTGAAATAATACATGTCACTTTGATCACCGTGAGACGGCTATGATCAAAACAAATGTATCCATGTAGGTAACTCACGTTAGTTGAGATATATGCGTTGTATTCTTGTCACTAATTTCCTCGTAACGGAAACAATGCAATAAAGTGCTCCAATCCGTACAACGCTTTACTAAAGTCCACGCTGCTATTCTTATAATGTCACGCCATTGTAAGTATTCAACATTCATGCAACACAGTGCATTACATGGTGAAAATTTCAAGATATTGATATTGCCATTTCTTTAACGTTGCTTTAATCGAAACTTCATTCAAGTGATGCACATATCCTTTTCAATCGACTTTTAAATGCCAGCGTTAATAGGTTTGGATCTTACCGACATATTCAAGGCGCATTGCCATTTTTGTGAGTTCTGAAACACAAACAAAAAATAAAATAATTAACAATGAGTCTGGAGAAAATCGAAATTCATAGCCATTAAATTGATCACAATGGGCCAAATGGCCTGCTCATGCATCTATTTCCTATGTTTCTTTGTAACAGCGCAATTCGATTACCTCCTCCACCGCCACAATGTCGAAAGAACTCCATCTAATTTAATCTCACTTAGTACACAAATAATTTTGTCTTTGTAAACAAGTGGAAACGCCGTTCCGATATTTTTGAGTGTGACATCAAATACCAGTATACGAACAGCCAAAGCTAACCGCAATTCGGAAAAACATAATGACTTACTACATTCAACATTCTGAGCAACGTTGGTCAGCAACTAAGTCTAATGTTCACGGAGACTCGTACCCAACAAAATAAGCTTAGTATTATGACCTTCTAAAATTGATACAGATTCCTGTCAGCATTCTTGACCATCATAAGCGGGAAATTGAGTTTAACCAAATCGGAACCTGGCTAAGAAGCTCAGAATGAAAAGTAAGCTATGTTCACAGAGCAGTAGGATGAAACGAAATACCAGATGAATCGAATTTCATACGTCGACTGCTTCCATCTAAAATCAACGACTGTATTAGGAACATATTTAATTAAAAAAATAACAAAAGTTCAAATATCGACACCATTCGTTGAAACCTGTTTGTATTCCCAAGGAAAATATATAAATAAAGGGAACTTTGCCTTGGCAGTGCGAATCAAAATTAAAACATAGAATTCTTCGTTAAATAGAGTGCTATTGCATCGTATTCTTTGACGATTGGATATATACAGTAGGACGATGTCTTACGATATATATGCACTCTATCTGACTTGTCAGCAATAGAAACATAATTTTAAGCACTGCACCTT
The DNA here is from genome assembly GCA_038087875.1 of Malacoraja senta. Classification (NCBI taxonomy): domain Eukaryota; kingdom Metazoa; phylum Chordata; class Chondrichthyes; order Rajiformes; family Rajidae; genus Malacoraja; species Malacoraja senta. The sequence continues at coordinate 159,304 of JAXLNO010004004.1, read as the reverse complement.
TGAGGGTTCGAGACACATTGCATAACACGTGGAAGGTGCAATTGTACCGTCTGAAGGAACCTTTCTTTATTTCTTTCTTTCAATCTTTCCTTTTTTCTTTCTTACTTTCTTTCTTTCTTTCTTTCTTTTTTCTTACTTATTTTCTTTCTTTCTTTCTTTCTTTCTTTCTTTTCTTTCTTTCTCTTTCTTTCTTTCTTTCTTTCTTTCTTTCTTTCTTTCTTTCTTTCTTTCTTTCTTTCTTTCCTACTCGCTTTCCTTCTGGCTTTATTTCCTTTATTCTTTATTTTCGTCATTTTGGTTTTGGTTTAGTTCTTTCTTCCTTTCCGTATTCTTTTATTTTCTTGCTGCTTTCTTTCTATTGTTGCGTTTGTATTCTTTCCTTCCCATTTTTCACGTTAGTGTTACTTGTTTATTTCATTCTTCACGCTTTGGTTTTATTTTTCTATGTGTGTGGAGTTGTCTGCCTGATTAGTTGTTAATGCCATTCGTCCTATGCTGCCAATGTTACAGTTCTCTGTGTCTCACATTTTCACACACAGAACCCTTGTTGAATAACTACTTTGATTAAATGGCCTCGTGTTTGGGGCATCACCTACCAAAGCAAATATATTTGCCTTGCTGCAGCAAAACACTCCAATCCAGGGTGCTAATTAAATCATCCACACGGTCATGACATTTCGAAGTATTATATATTCTTCAATTTGATATACAACACGCTGAAAGTACAAACCACAAAATGTCTGTGGCCCACTTGTTGACATTAATGCTGTGGGCACAATAGAGACAACAAAGTTTCACGACATGCCAATTTTTGCAAGGCCTCACGCAATTAGATGGATTGGTGGATAAGTTAAATTAATGTTATATATGTATATAGATTTAAATGTCCTTGACAAGAAAATGCATTTCAAAACTACGGGAAATATTAAAAACATTGTTCATTCCATCGAATCCAAAATCATCTTATCGCTGGAAGTAATACCGGAAATTGTAGGCTAGTGAGCCGCACGTCCGTAATTGGAAAGTGCTGGAGATAATCATTCGGGATAGTTTCTACTCGGATTTGGAACATAATGGAAACATTGACCACTGTCAGTCTGCGGCAGGCCATTACAAACGAACTTGATAAGAGTTGTTTTATTGACTTGGTTAAAAGACTGATTGATGAATTTAGGGGAATAGATATGTTCTACATCGGTTTTCGCAAGAAATGTAATATCAGTCAGCGTAAGCGGAATCCAATTATTACCATTGTTGGGATCCACAGTGATTTGGTCGTATATGTTCAGAACCAGTTTAAACATTGAAGTCGAAAATTTGCATGGCAGTATGTTATTTTGGCTGGAGATCTGTGACCAGAAGAACTACGTAGCAATCAGTGCTGGGGTTTCGGTTGCTTGTGATATAAATAAATGACACGGGAGCAGGTGGACCTGTCAGCGAGGTTGCAAAACATTTGCTACAGTTGCTGAGAGTGAGGAATGTTGTCAAAGAAAACAGCCGGATATAAATTAGCTACACAAAATGGACAGAAAAGTGGTAGATTAAGTATATGACGGACAAGAGTGAGGTGTGGCACACTTGGATGACGAATATAAGAGTAACTTGTGCAGTCAATTGTCAGACACTTAACAACAGTGATATATTTTCGATATATTTATAACAGTGATACATTTACTCCATCGGGTGACGCCACTGAAGTGGCTGCCTCGCCAGCAGCTCAATTATTCAATTCAATTATTATTTATTTGTCATTTGGACAAATTTGTCATTTGGACCGCTTGAGGTCCAAACGAAATATCGTTTCTGCAGCCATACATTACAAAACGAAGAAGACCCGAGACACAACACAATTGACACATACATCTATCACAGCGCTGTGATGGAAGGCAAAACAACGTATTTCTCCACTGCACTCCCCCCCCCCCCGATGTCAGAGGCAAAGTCAAAGCCCCCGGCGGGCGATGGTGATTATCCCGCGGCCACTAAAGCCACGCCGGTTAATGCAAGGTCGCGCACCGGGTCTTGGTGTTAGAGCCCCGGTGCGCGCTCGCAAAGGACTACGGCCACTCCAAGCCGCGCGGGGCGACGATGTAAAGCCCCGCTCCAGGTGCTCTTCAACTCCGCAACTCGGGCGGGAGAAGTCGGCGCTGCGGAAACCCCGAAAAGCGCCCCCCCCCCCAGGGACCCGCGGGCTTCCGGTGTTGCCGTCCGCCAGACCCGCGGTTGTAGCCTCCGAATCTCCGGGGGTCGGGTAGCAGCAGCGATTGTTTCCACCACAGCTCCACCCGCTCCGGACTCGGCCAGCCCCGTGACGGTGAGTAGTCCGCAGCTCTGCAACTGGAGCCCCAGGTCGTTCCTGCTGGAGGCCGCTCTAGGTTGCCCAGCCCCAACGACAACGGAGACCCGACAAAGAAAAGGTTGGGTCTCCCGTGCAGCTCGTCAGTCCTTTCACATTTATTGTCATTTTAGTGTGTCTAAATGTATGTTTTAATGTTTCTTAGTATGTCTTATGTGGTGGGTTGAATAGGGGAAAGCTTTTCAGTCACTTACCTGGTGGGATATGCGTCTTTTCTCCGTTTCGCATCTTTGCCTCCCCCCCCCTCGCGGCATACCAACTGGAATGGCGCGGCCAGTCCTACCGGAGACCGGCCCAGAGCTTCAGCAGCAGGCGCAGCGCTAAATTACCTTCGCGGAGCGGGGCGAACCCTTGCCAGGGATCGCCAGTGTGGGAGCCCCGGAGTGTTAGGGCTGCTGACTTTAACACCGTGGCGCTGTGGTTTGCGGAGTTTCTAGACGCGGGCGCGGCTCTGACTTTAACATCGCGGAGCGGGGCGATCCCTTGCCGAAGAGCGCCAGCGTTGGAGCTCCGTCCAGCTCGGCCTGTGGATTTCAGAAGCCGCTGTCTTCGCTACGAAGCGGCCGATTACGAAATTCCATGCTGCAGAATGTGTTCCGATCCGTTGCGATGCCGGAGTTTCGATCATCCCGGCGAGAGAGGCCTGTACATCGGCCGCCCTCGCCGTAGCGACGACTGCGGAGGATTCAATGTCCCCGACCACGGGTGAACAAAGAAAAAGAGTGACTGAAATGTATTGCCGTGTATCACAGTGAGAGACGTTGAATCCGTTGTGGTGGGTGTTTATGTTGGACTCTATTGGGTATTCTGTTCTTTTTATTCGTATGACTGTATGGTAACTCATTTTTCACTGCACAAATTGGTGCATGTGACAATAAACTTGAACTTGGATTTGAACTCGTACTTGAACTTGAACTGAAGATCTTAACCATAGCTGCTTATCTTCATGAAATAGAGAACATAAGTAAATAGAGACGTAAAGAGGGCGTATGGTGTAGTTTCCGTCATCGATCGGTGCATTGAGCTTATGAGTCCGGAAGTCATGATGTAGCGCTGTGAGACATGGGGTTGGCCGAGCTTGAGGCATTGTTTGCAGGTCTGATCGCGACATTACAGTAGCGATGTGGAGTATTTTAGAGGGTGCTGACAGGATTAGCAGAATGCTCGATAAGCGATAATCTCGATAAGCGTGCATTGCATTTTCTGGAAAGTCGAAGGCTTAGGGGCACCTGATAAATATAACACTATGATCAGCAAAGAATGGATAGGCAACCAGAGAACCATTTTCCCCTGGCTGAAAATGTTAATTATTGAAGGGTATAGCGTGAGATGGCAACGTTTCAAGAAGACGTGTGGCAGAGCGACTTTTATACAGAATAGCGCAGGTACCGTGAAAGGCCTGTTAGAGGTTGTGGCGTAAGCAAATATGATGTGATGTCAAATATAACATGTTTTATAACTGTGCACGAGGATATGCAGGGAATGTACATGTGTTTATGAAGTACTGGCAGAGGTTCAATGTAACTTTGAATTATGAGCAGAATTGAAATCGTGGACCGAAAGGTCTGATCCTTTGTTGTACTGATCCATGTGCTATATTTTCTATGCTAAGCGATTTAAACGAATTGAGATATAATAAGCCCTGAATATCATTAAATAAAAATGCAATTCAACAATATACTCAAATGCAACAGGCAACATTCTACGCCCTGCTGAAACGTGGTCTGAGTCTTTCATTCATAGTAATGCAAATTAACCATAACAATCCTTTGCATCTAAATTGTTTCTCGATTATATTTGTCTATTTTATCGCCCTTAATATTCTTCGATGTTCTTGCTTAGCCTACCATGCGTAATATATGTGTAAATTCCTATATGCGTAAATTCCTGATGAAAAAACGATATGAACTAAAAAAAAGATTGTCTTTCGTGAAACCAATCATTAGAACAAGAAAATATATTGTACAGATATAAGCAGAATGTACTACATCCATGACGATCTTATTTGCGTATTCGATGCTTCTACCTATAACACCGTCGAGTTTATTTAAATATCGCCCATTATGAGATTTAAACTGTTAATCGGCAATTCACCCCATGTTAACGCCAAGTCAGCAGCAATTCCCGTGAGCAGGGTTGATGTCAAGATTATTGAGAATAATGGGTACTATTATGTCGAACTGCAAACCTTTTACTTAAGTCTGAAGAAGGGTTTCGACCCGCAAATGTATGCATTCCTTCGCTCCACGGATGCTGCCTTTCACGCTGTTACTCCAGCATTTTGTGTCTAATTTCGATTTGAACCAGCATCTGTAGCTCTTTCCTGCACGCACCTTTTATTTTCATATCTCGTGTTACTTTCAGCCTCAATATTTCATTCAATATATTACCGAACATCCTCTCAACAAAAAACATCGGCATTATACACCATGACGCACCCAATGCTAAAATATCTCTTAACATCATTGCAAATAAATTTCTGTATCAAACATTTGGATTCCCGATAAACCAAGAGTTCGCATTATTATTTCGCTCATTTGTAAACATTAATACTTTGTCTCAATATCAGTTGTCTGTATTATTTTTTTCCAGTTACCTCACCACGGCATTTTCCAGAATGTCTCCCGGCATCTGACGTTTGCTTTCCTCGTTAACTCTATACAGGGTATTCGTATATCCGACTTTTATATTTGAGCATTGTTTACGCTGAATAATTAGTTTTGACATTTCGATGAATAATACACGGTCAACCTTTTGGTTCGAAAGCATTTTTGCTTTTCAACAAGTAATATTCATTTTAAAACTACGTCTGATATTGTGGTTTCTCTGGACGCACCCATAATTACGTTAAACCTATTAAGAGCTAAATCGAACCTAGCTGTCTGAATCGAAAGCTGTTCATGCTGTGGTAAGAAACAGGTCGGTCGCCCGATCTACACACGTGCACACAATTGCAACGAAATGTTCTTGAAAACGAAATAAGTAACTGCGAATCGCGTGATGTTTTGCATACATTTTCTTTGCAAAATGAAATGATGCAAGTGGTTAAATCGGTGCAAAGATTCCACAGTGTGAATTAAAAAAAATGTAATCCTCCAAGAAAGCGGCACAGCTCCAAAATACCATTAAAGACTGGATGCGTTACTCACGTCCGTCGCACTGATCCCATACAATTTTCCACGAAGTCTGAATTACATGGAAGGTGTAATAGGAGGCATGCAGGTGGACAATCGATTTCTTGCCTGTTCTTTATTCCCTCGTTATTCACAAATCAGGAAAACGCTGCTGCATTGATTCTAGAATACGTTCATTTGCTGACCTCACTAATCTTGATTTTAAAGGGCGTGGATTTTCACAAAGTATGTTGTTTTTGTATGCATCGTGACACTGTGAACGTCATTCAGTTACAATAGTTACAATCGAGTATCGCTTAGTTGGATATTTGTTTACAGCGGCTACAGGAGCAATGGGTTATTAGTGCACTAAATAATTAGCAGCCAAGGCAGGCGACGGGAGAATAAGCAGTATAATTTTGTTCTTGCGGCAACACAGATGTTCTGCGACTTTTTGGTGAGATGCTATGCCATAGAAGTTGACATTTAACAGCACAGACCTAGCCATAATATGGTAAAATGAATCTGCGTCTCAGTGTAGCACAGGGCTCGACGGGGAGTGGACTGTGAACATCATGCTGTACCCATTTGCCTGAAACCTTTGCGTTTCTTAATGTAAGACTTAGGAGGCATCAGAGGTTATATCGGAGCATCTCAAATAATGACCTATAATGCACTTTTAAATCATTTCAACATCGATATTCAGCAGGAAATGCAGCATTATGCCTTGATGCTGTACGGAAATTAAGTCTGAATGCCTGAATAAGCATCAATGCATATTAATCTTGGTAGAACTCGAGCTATTACACTGTTGTTGCAGCTAAATTTATCCTGGAAGCGCAGAGATTAAATACGCTCCAAGTTCTTTCGAGCCGAAGCAACAAAAATGCTTCATAATCTCAATAGTCTTTACTTTATTCGGGCAGAGTACATATTGTTTCCAATATGCCAAGTGACTGATTAAAAGTGAATGGCAACGTCCACCACTGGCCATACCAATAACGACAACGACGACTCACACAGTCTTGCAGACACGCACAACGCAGGATCTACCGTGGTAATGCTAATAACATGATATATACCGCCAAGGCATCAACTCTTTCTTGTTGGATATGGGTAATGTCTGAGGCTTCTGTGCCACGAATACCAGATCACTGTTCATTCCGTGTTCCATATAGAAGTCTTAGGACCACCGACGTTTAATAATCAACGAATAAATTAGATTTAATGTTACATGTAATGAAAATAATTGAAAAAAAATCGCTAATTACAACATGAAACGGTAATAGTAGGAAAATTAAGTACGCAATCTTATTTGCTCAATTGTTTGGCCCTGTTTTCCATTCCAAACTGCAAAGTGCCATGTGAGCTTATACTGGATTTTTAATCCGCATCTTTAATTCCAACGCATTAATTTTTTACACACATTTTTGTTATAAAAATAGAAAGTAATTTCTTAAATCACATTTTACCAGTTCTCCGTTATTGATTTCGGACATGGAATCTCCCCCCCCCCCCACACACACACACACACACACACAACATTCCGTTCTTTTTGCGATATTCATTCTCATTTATCCCAGTCTGTGCCTATTTTACTTCAATATGTTTAAGTAATAGCCGCATGAATGAACTATGTGGAATATCGCATGAAAATGTTTCCAGTTCGAGCGGCTGACACGTCGGTGGCTCCAATCCTGGAGATGGGACGACCGGCGAGACGACGTCGGGCACAGTACTGGTGGTGGGTGACTCCATTGTCCGAGGAGTGGACAGGAGATTCTGAGGCGGCAGACGAGTTGCGAGGATGGTATGTTGCCTCCCTGGAGCCAGGCTTCAGGATGTCACGAGCCAAATTCTGAACATCCTCGATAGAGAAGGTGAACAGCCGGCAGTAGTTGTGCACGTAGGCACAAACGACATCGGGAAGAAGAGGAAGGAGGTTCTCCAACATTACTTCAGAGAGTAGGGAAGCAGACTGAATACCGGACTTCTAGGGTGGTTATCTCTGGATTGCTTCCAGTACCACGTGATAGTGATGACAGGAACAGGGAGATAGGGGATCTGAATGTGTGGCTGTGGGGCTGGTGCAGGGAGCATGGATTTAGATTTATGGCCCACGGGGATCTCTTCTGGGGTAGGGGTGACCTGTACAAAAGGAACGGGTAACACGTTAACTGGAGGGGAACCGACATTCTAGCAGGCAGGTTTGCTAGGGCTACACGTGTGGATTTAGATTAAATAGTGGGGGGGGGGAGTTGACAAATTGGGAGTATAAAGATGGAGTTGAAGGGGAAGTGGCTACAGGAAAAACGACATAAGATTCTCGAATTAATGGGAAGGAAAGCTTGAGAATGGACAAGAGAGTAAGGACAATGCCAATTGCGAGCGGTGCGAGAGCGGAAGTGAATACGGAGGTCAAAGTACTGTATATGAATGTGCGAAATATAAAGAATATAGTGGACGAGCTTAAGGCTCAGTTAGAAACTGGCAAGTATGATGTTGTGGGAATTACTGAGACTTGGCTGCAAGAGGGCCAGGGCTGGAATCTGAATATTCAAGGGTATACATCCTATCGAAAAGACAGACAGGTGGGCAGAGGGGATGGGGTTGCCCTGTTGGTGAGGAATGAAATTCAGTCCCTTGCAAGGGGTGACATTGAAACAGTAGATGTGGATTCAGTATGGATAGAACTAAGGAATTGTAAGGGTAAAAATACACTAATGGGACAAATCTACAGGCCCCCAAACAGTGGCCTGGACATAGCGCGTTGAATCCGGAGTTAAAATTGGCATGTAGTAAATGTAACGCTGTGGTTGTTATGGGAGATTTCAACATGCAGGTGGACTGGGAAAATCAGGTTGGTACTGGACCCCACGAAAGGGACTTTGTAAAGTGCCTCCGTGATGGATTCTTTGAACGCCTTGTATTGGAGCCTATCAAGGCGAAGGCAATTCTGGATTTAGTGTTTTATCATGAACCGGATTTGATAAAGGACCTCGAGTTTAATGAGCCATTAGGAGGCAGTGACCATAACATGGTTAGGTTTAATCTACAATTGGAGTGGGAGAAGAGTACATCGGAGGTGTCAGTGGTGCAGTTGAATAAAGGGGACTATGGGTCCATGAGGGAGGAGCTCGCTAAAGTTGAATGGAAAGATACACCAGCAGGTATGACAATTGAACAAAAATGGCATGTGTTTCTAGGACTAATACAGAAGGTGCAGGATCAGTTCATTCCTAGGAGGAGAACGATTCCAAGAGGAGAAAGGACCGACCATGGCTGACAAGTGATGTCAGGGACAGTGTAACAATTAAAGCGAAGAAGTACAACGTAGCAAAAATGAGCGGGAAGCAAGAGGATTGCATAATGTTTAAAGAACAACAGAAGATAACCAAAAAGACAATACGGGGAGAAAAGATGAGGTACGAAGGTAAGGTAGACAAGAATATATAGCAGGATAGTAACCGCTTCTTTAGGCATGTGAAGAGGAAAAAAATAATTAAGACAAAACTTGGACCCTTGAAGACCGAAACAGGTGAATTTATTATGGGGAACAAGGAAATGACAGATGATTTGAACAGGTACTTTGGATCTGTCTTCACTATGGAGGACACAAACAATCTTCCTAATATAGTAGTGGCCAGAGGATCTGTGGTGACAGAGAACTGAAGGCTGCTAAATCCAGAGGGCCTGATGGTCTGCATCTAGGGTACTTAAGGAAGTGGCACTAGAAATCGTGGATGCGTTGGTGATAACTTTCCAATGTTCTTTAGACTCAGGATCAGTTCCTGTGGATTGGAGGGTAGCTAATGTAATCCCACTTTTTAAGAAAGGCGGGAGAGAGACACCGGGAAATGATAGACCAGTTAGCCTGACATCGGTGGTGGGGAAGTTGCTGGAGTCAATTATAAAAGAAGAGATAGCCGCAAATTTGGATAGCTGTAACAGGATCGGTACGAGTCAGCATGGATTTACGAAGGGGAAATCATGCTTGAGTAATCTTCTGGAATTTTTCGAAGATGTAACTAGGAAAATGGGCAAGGGAAAGCAAGTGGATCTAGTGTACCTGGACTTTCAGAAAGCATTTGATAAGGTCGCACATAGGAGATAAGTGGGCAAAATTAGGGCACATGGTATTGGGGGTAGAGTGCTGACATGGATAGAGAAGTAATTGGCAGACAGTAAACAAAGAGTAGGGATTAACCAGTCCATTTCAAAATAGCAGGCAGTGACTAGTGTGGTACCACAAGGCTCGGTGCTGGGACCGCAGCTATTTACAATATACATCAATGATTTGGATGAAGGAATTCAAAGTAACATTAGCAAACTTGTAGATGACACAAAGCTGGGTGGCAGTGTGAACTGTGAGGATGATGCTATGAGAAGGCAGGGTGACTTGGACAGGTTGGGGTAGTGGGCAGATGCATGGCAGATGAAGTTTAATGCGGATAAATGTGAGGTTATGCACTTTGGTAGCAAAAACAGGAAGGCAGATTACTATCTAAATGGCGTCAAGTTGGGAAAAAGGGAAGTACAACGGGATCTGGGGGGTCCTTGTACATCAGTCTATGAAAGCAAGCATGCAGGTACAGCAGGCAGTGAAGAAAGCGAATGGCATGTTGGCCTATATAACAAGAGTAATCAAATATAGGAGCAAAGAGGTCCTTCTGCGGTTGCACAGAACCATAGTGAGACCACACTTGGAGTATTGTGTGAAGTTTTGGTCCCCTAATTTGATGAAGGACATTCTTGCTATTGAGGGAGTGGTTTACAAGGTTAATTCCCGGGATGGCGGGACTGTCATATGCTGTGAGAATGGAGCAACTGAGCTTATACACTCTGGAGTTTAGAAGGATGAGAGGGTATCTCATTGAAGCATATAAGATTGTTATGGGCTTGGACACACTAGAGGCAGGAAACATGTTCCCGATGTTGGGGGAGTCCAGAACCAGGGGCCACAGTTTAAGAATAAGGAGTAAGCCATTTAGAACGGAGCCGAGGCAACACTTTTCTCACAGAGAGTGGTGAGTCTGTGGAATTATCTGCCTCAGAGGGCGGTGGAGGCAGTTTCTCTGGATGCTTTCAAGAGAGAGCTAGATAGGGCTCTTAAAAATAGCGGAGTCAGGGGATTTGGGGAGAAGGCAGGAACGGGGTTCTGATTGGGGATGATCAGCCATGATCACATTAAATGGCGGTGCTGGCTCGAAGGGCCAATTGGCCTACTCATGCACCTATTGTCTATTGTCTATTGTCTATTGAAATGAAACGGGTTTCGGTCGAAATGTTTCGTTTATAATCGAATTGTTTCGTGGTTTTGACCTTGGCATTAGGGGCAGTCATTAGGTAAACATTGTTGCCTAATGATGATAATTTATCATAGTAAACATATGGAGAAGTAAACAGTCAATATCGCTACATTGTATTCCAGGATATCCTCGGTACAGGGTCAGCGGTTCGTTTAGTACTTCAGCCTCAAATCATGAAAACAATCTGAGCAGTACTGCCAATTGTGGATGACCTCGGTCCCAACGTTTAAAACAAACGTTACAGTATCTGTGTCATTTTAAGCACCCGTACATTCCGTTAATAATAGGAAATACTTGGAATACTCGGCAGATCGGATGACCTCTGCAGAAGAATATAGCAACTAACATGCCACGTCGAAGCCCCTGTGTCAGTACTGAAAAAGCACCGCATGTTAATCAGAAACCATTTCACTTCCGTAAGTTCTCATGCCATTGTCTCTTTTGTGCTTGTGGCGCAGCTTTGTTTATTATGAGCATATATCATGTTACACCTCAGAAGGAGAGTTGAATCCTCTAAGTAGCCACATAGTCATGTTGACAAACGGAATAGGAAACTAGGCATTTTTTAAATTAAAACGCAAATAAGAGATAGCTGTTTTTTTGATTTTCCAGTGTACATTTGAACATAAATTCGATGTGGTGGTTATGTCAGTAAATGTGTGAAATTAACATAAAACTGCGTCGCTGAATGGAATCAGTCATTGTATAGGTTTGTGTTAATTAATGAGTTCACACATACGTTATCGTTCATCTCAGCGCAAGCAAAAATAACGTTCAAGCACCTTAATCCGTGCAAGAACAGTGTAACAATGTAACATCGCCAGTGTTCGAAAGATTTACAATATTGTTTTTTATACTGTCACGAATAACTAAGGGGTACACAGTTGCAAAAAAAATTAACTACCAAACATTCACTCCAGAAAAGTGCCAGGCTTCTCTATTTTCTAAAGATACGAGTGGTTGGTAACAATGTCCATGGAGTGAAGTTATAATTTAACAGAATTAACCGGAATGAAAGTGAAGTAAGGAACCGAATACGCCAAAATATATGTAGTAAGTGTAGTAATCAATGTTTAAACATATATACACATATATATATATATGTATGTATATATATATACATATATATATGTGTGTGTGTGTGTGCGTGTGTGTGTGTGTGTGTGTGCGTGTGTGCGTGTGTGTGTGTGTGTGTGTGTGCGTGTGTGTGTGTGTGTGTGTGTGTGTGTGTGTGTTTTCGTGTGCGAGTGTTTACACACGCACGCACACACACACATATTGAAAATATATAGACCTATATAACTATCAATATATATTCAAAGAAATAGATAAAATATCTAACGATGTATTGATGCTCATATAAATGCTTAGAAATAATGCTTTCGTTTATGTATCGGTGCTTCCCTTATGGTTTGTTTATGGAAATAAAACAAATGGTCTATTGTTACGCCGTCAGTCGTGAAGTCACAGAAACGTATCTCTGGACATAACATTTCCTTTCTGAAAGATGTATTGAAGTTTTATTATCAATCAGCTTTCCCTTTTACAAATATATTAACTGTTATGCATTAATTTCACGTAACATTGTATTCCATGACAAAAATATAAATATAATGCAGTTATAATTCGAATATATTTTTCTCCTGCTGATTTTTTTAATGCGCCAGCGTGGCAATTTTGTATCTAACTCATCTTGCATTTGAGGACAATGATTTTATTTAGCATGTAAACTCTCCCTTACACCATTACATAATTCACAGACTTATTTTCCTGTGCAATATCACGCAAAAATTACAAAGAAATTTAGACGTTATGCCAGCCCTATTATAATGCAAATGATAGGTTCCATGGAGGTAACGCAACAGACCCACAACCTGTGTGAAAGGACTTCAAGAGCATTTAAATCAAGATCCGTGATTACTGATTACGATTACTTCTGATGACCATACAATCAATTATTAACTTTCATTCATTTTCACAGTTTTATCTTCTTCGCATGATTTTACTACGAACTTTGTTTTGGTCTAAAAATGATTCCTTGACCCAGTCTGTATTAACTACATTCAGCACATAAACATGCTTCAGCATACCAAGTTCATACGAAAACATTCATACACTGTTATCCAGCTTTCAGAAAGTTAGCAAAGTATTTTAATTACCAAAAAAGTCATGCATGTGTATCAACGCGATTAAATTTATATATATTCTTGCACGTCTGATTGCTCCCAGAATTTAGAATGCGTATTGTTCTCATTTGTAATAAGGATAAGGATACTAGTACAGCATTTCCTTCTTTATGATGTGATAATTCCTCTCATTCGTTATTGATTTTGAAACATTTCAATCCTGTTTCCACTGTTAATACTACCTTACGCAGAAAAATACCAATAGCACATTGATTCACCTTTCCAATGAAACTTTCATTGACATCCGGATATATATCGAGTCATAACTAGAAGTGCCACAAAATAAATAGGCACATGCATAACCCTTGAGCCTGCATCCTTTTTACTTACCTCAAACGCTTCCACTCTTTACCATATCCCTTGTTCTTTGTAGATTAGATTTTCATTAATCGTTATCATGAATATGATCAACGACTCCAGCTCTAGAACCATGTAAAGTGGATAATTCAAAATATTCCAGGTACTCACCATTCGCTTCACAAACGTAATCTGCAGCTATATACAGTAAAACGTTTTCCATTCTTCCACAGTAATCCACAGTGTTACACAGCGATCCTGCATACACCAATTCAATTACTACGGAAACTTGTATTTAGCTTCGATCACCTTTGCTTATCCTAATTTCCATTAACTATGAAAACATTATGTTTTTCATGCACCCACTAATTCATGTTGGAAATAATCGAATGAATATTTTGATAAATATCCTCCGATACAAGTATATTATTCTACTGTGGACATTCAAACACAATTACCGCAACAAGCTTAGCGACTATTAGAATTCACGCTTATTGCCATGAATTTCAATATTCTATTTCTCTTCCTAAGTGAATCGCTGCAGTAGCTGAATAAATGTATTTCTTTTCTCTGACAGAATTCGGAGGTTCCATTTCACAGCAACATTTTGTTTCTATTATTCCAGTTTAAAATGTATTATTCTCTTTTCTTAATGTCTAAGCACATTCCGTGTATATTCCATAGGGGCCAGCCCTGCCGGCAGTCTGTTCTTTTTTTCCCATATTTTTGTCATTTTTAGTGTTTGTTTAAAGTTTGATTTAATGTGCTTCGGTTTGTATCATGTGTGTGTGGGGGGGATCGGAGGAAACCTTTTTTTCAGTTTCTTACCTTCCCGGAGATGTGATCATTTTTAGGATCACATTCTCCGGGCTCTGCGGCCTACCATCGCTGGAGCTGGAAGCCGCCTCTGACTGTCTGAGCCCCACCGCGGGACGCGGACTTAACATCGGAGCGGATGCCTTGCCTGGGATCGCTCCCACTGCAGCCTGCGGACATACCATCAAGGGCTCCCAATCTCGGGAGAGGCAAGTCGGGAGCTCCAACGCCGCACAAGGTTCGACCAGCCCCGACGCGAGGGTTGATCGCCCGGCGCGGGGAGTTGACACCTCCCCAATGCGGGAGCTGAACGCCTCGACGCGGAGGGCCCGAACGTCACCGGCTACGGGAGTCAAGATCATCCCGAGGCCGGCGACCAAGTAAGAACACAAGGGAAGGACTTGAATTTTATGTCGCCTTCCATCACAGTGAGGAATGTGTTGGAGTTACTGTGGTGAATGTTCACGTTAAAATGTGTTTTTAAGTCTGTTGCTTTTAATTGTATGACTGACGTGGCCAGTGAAATTCCTCGTATGTTGCTAAACATATTTGGCGAATAAAATCGGATTCTGATTCTGATTCCGATTCTGATTCTGATTCTGATTCTATATTCCACAGTCAAAATGACTTTGTTCTACTCAATTGAACTACGTATGTCACAATAAATGCTATATGTGCCCTTCCAAAACATGCGAATGATATCAATGATAGCAGCAGCATTTTGCCCTTTAATCAACGTTCTTAATACATGTAAACGTAGATAACCTTGCAATATTTGCTCTGCGCCCCATGAACTTCAGATTGGCTAACTAAAATAACGCATGTATCTCGAGACTCTGGTGTCTGTTGTTTTGACAACTTGTATGCATCTGACGCCAAAGAATATTCCGCAATGATCTGCACTATTATTCAGTGTACTATGGTTGTACATTATATGTTATAGTATTTCCTCTAGCAGAGACTTATGAATAATGCTTACTGTTCCATACAGTGTTGCAATCTCTAACTTCTACCTATTGCACGATAGTCCAGAACCAGAGGCCACAGCTTTAGAATAAAGGGGAGGCCATTTAAGCGGTGAGAAAACACGTTTTCATCCATAGAGTTGTGAATTTGTGGAATTCCCTGCCACAGAGGGCAGTGGAGGACAAATGACGGAATGGATTTAAGAGAGAGTTAGATAGAGCTCTAGGGGCAGGTGGAATCAAGGGATGTGGGGAGAAGTCAGACACGGGTTATTGATTGGGGACGATCAGCCATGATCACAATGAATGGCGGTGCTGGCTTGAAGGGCCGAATGTCCTCCTCCTGCACCTATTTTCTATGTTTCTATGTTTCTATGTTTCTAAGACAGCTAATCTATAAATTTAAGAGGAATGTTGAGGGAAAGGTTTTGAAGTGATATCCAGATCTAGGTGAGGAGTAGAGGATGGATATTTTAACCAGGAGGTGTAATGAAGTGTACAGATAGTGACACAGACCAGGAGTTGATTAGCAGATACAACAAGGGGCCACAGATTATAGAATATAATGCACAAGTAATTGAAGACTAAAACGAAATAATGAAGCGATGCCGAGTGGATGAGAGCAGTGCGAGCAAGTATACAAGGAACTGGGTATGTCGCTGATAGGCAAATTGATTCTGATGCGGAAGGGAACGAAATTGTTAAATTGGAACATAAATTGGAAAGAAATTGTTAAATTAGAACTTAAATTGGAAAGAAATATATAAGCTAAAATAATTTGCTAGATTAGATAAGGAGAGGATGGAAGAGAATGGTGCGGCTTCTCTGAAATTAAGCAATTCAACTTTGCAGTAAATTTTGATATGCTCACCCATGCGGAACAAAATGTTTTGTTCCTGTACATGGCGGTTGGCCTCACCCATGCTGTATATCAGATCGAGAAGAGAGCGATTTGGAACGGAGATGGGTTTATGGAGTTGATATGGGTTGCAACCGATGGCTCCTCGTGGCGTTTGCGGAGAGAGCGAATTTGCTCAGCAAGGTGTCGTCCAGACTGTTCTCTGACTTGCCGATATAAAGCAGGGCACATCGAAACTCCGAATACAATCGAGAAGTCTCAGGTAAACATCACCTGTTCCTTTCCTTCCCTTGCATTCCAAATCGCTTACATTCTTCTTGTTACCGTACCCTGTAGCTATTCGTTGTCTTCATTCACCACGGCCAAGCTTCTGTTGTTTACATCGACCATCCCTCCCCATTTACCTCCATCTACCCATGAATCTCTCGTCACTCAAATCCATCCATTGCTTTCCAGTTCCCACCTTACCCCTTCGCGATATGTATATAGATTTAGACATTTAGATAGATATAGATATAATCTATATACATGTATATAGATTTAGACATGTATATAGATATAGACATTTTAACACTACACGAAACTTCGACAATACCTCACAGTTAATGCATGATCTGGGTTTTTCGCCCCGGCAACGTTTTTGTTGGTCTATAACATCTTGATGCACGTTACTTCTTCATTATTTTATCATTTAATATTTATAATAATGAACTATATATCTAAGAGCAAATTAAAAAATTAATGATTCTGGAGATGGTGCCATTAACCTGTAATGTAATGTCATTCGGGGTCAAGAATGGAAATGCGATGTTTCCACTTGCTAAAACATTATTCTCCTTCGAACGGACGATAATCTTATTTTATATTTACAAAAAATTTAATGCTAAATCTACTCCCGTTTGGATCACAAATTATTCGGGTTCACAATCATGTTAGTTATTTTAAAGCTATAAAACATAAACAGTTGTGAACGCAGCCCAGCTGCATGTTTACCTATCCATACGCACATTCACTATTTCGGCCTCTTGTTTTCTGTTGCTAATCGTAACCACATGCACTCTCTATCTCTGGATCATTCTGAGAAGTATGCGTTTTGATGCATGCATTGGCATGTTTTGTTCTCTCTAGTTGATTTCCACATGCACCATATGGTTTCCACCTTTAGTTATCTTTTACTAAACTCTGATTTTCCCAACATTTTCACAACTTTCAGATAGTATGTACATTTCTCTGAACAAGATTTTTATCAAAATCCTGATGGATACTAATTTTTCTGTCTGATATCTTACTTTTACTCATTAAAGCATCGTGTGCATTCTCGCTGATTCTAAATATAAACGACATTTTTGGTGTCCTTTATTCGGCATCATTCTCGTCCGGCGAAGGGTTCCACAGGACACTCCATTGCACATATAGGATAAATATTATTAAACTACAATCCGTGCCGCTAAACTGTGTAAATAATGTTGTCACAGCCAGACAAGCAATGCTGATTAATTGTTGTAGAATGCGGCATGATAGGTTTTGGATAAGAAACGAACATTTAGCCTCGGTTGCTGCTCGTGCACCGCAGCGGCATTTTCACAATATCTTTGAAAGTAAAAAGCAGATTCGTCCAGATTTTACACCACCATCCGGTAAGTTATAGAACACCGTCACAGAAAATGAATTGACCAGTTAATTCCCTCATTTTCTTTTTAGTACTTTGGTATGCTTCCAACAGTATATCATCCACTGTATTTATCAAATAACTTACAGAAAAAACACAATGCTTTATATGTTTTGGCTTCTTGCTCCAACGCAACCGCAATCGTGTTGTAATACGCTCCTTGCATTGCAGTTATTTCCCATTAGGGTTTGTGCTGCAACCTCTCCACTCGTGAATTAATGATTTAAGAGCTTCATAACATTCATATTTCATATCAGATGTCACGTATTGCAATCTCCGATGCTACGCATTTCTGAAAATCCACTCGGAAATGCACTCAATACAATCCACGTTCCCCTCCCCCTACAACAATTTAAGGCTATGGACAGCCATATTACAGTTCTTGATTCTTCATCAAAATATTGAATCTTGATTTTATACGTGGTCGATATTGAACATATTACTGGTCTACGTCCATCCCACTCCATGAAAACAAAAACAATCTGCGCTATATTGCAACAAGCGGCAGAAGTGTACAATCATACAATGTCATCCGACAAATCATAAGTCGGCCACAGATGTCAGTTTACGTAACAAGAGTCTTTAAATAGAACAAAACCAACATAGTGTTAGTTTGTCTTCAAAGTAAGACTCAGCCCATTGCATTTTGGAACAACACGACCCGAAAACAAGTGGTGAGTATGTGAGAGTGCATCGTGTGATATTTAAGGCTTCATTGTTCATGGTAGTTAAGTATGTTTTAAGGATGATGAAAGGTACATGGGCTTTGCCTACTATGAATTTCCATGAACATTCCCAAATTAATGGAATACTGAGTTTGCGCGTAGATATATACGATGCAGAAATATAACAGAATGTCCGCCTACATGTACATAAGACTGCATAAGTGATTTATGAGAAGCTTAAAGTAAAACCAGCAAATATTATTGGAGAGAAAATAAATTCTCCGGCAAATAAAACGATTCTCACAAGTTAGATACGGTTAAAAAAAAGTGAATATAAAACATGTCAAATATGATTATTAAAGTCCCGTAATTTATTGTGGCATCAAAATAATTTTTAAAAAGAACGAACGTTCAACATCGATTGAAGCTGGGGAAGATAAGAGATATACAAGGAACTGTACTTGCTGGAACCTTGAGAAACTCATAAATTGCTATAGCAACTCAATGTCCAGCCGCGTCTATGTAATGCGAGCGGTTAGGATAGTCCTTATGGAACGATTTGTGGTGCCAGAACGGCTTGCCATTGAGAATCCAGAATTCGGAGTAATTGCACTAGAATTACCGAACAATGCAATTAGTCGAATATCATATATGCATTTTCTAAAAGGCATTTTTCAGAATGTAAACACTTATACGAAGTCCGAAATAAAATTATGCCTGATTTTCAACAAAGTTGATTTTTCTAACTCAGTATCGTTCAGTTACATAGAATATAATTTGCTGAACAAGCGGTACGCTTATTGCAATAATGATTAAAACTAATTTTGCGCAATTGGAATGGATGGATGAAATCAAATTATGAGCAACAGATTGCACACTTACTGGTAGACTTTACGCTGTGATGTAACAAAAGAAAACACATATTACAAGCATCCTGCCATCGCCACAAACATCAGACCGGGAATGGCACGATATTTTGGAATTTATTGGAATTTAGTTAGGCTGCATTTGGAGTATTTTGCGCCCTTCTGGTCACCCCTTTGCAGGAAGGATGTGAAGATTTTGAAAAGATACAGAAGATCTTTATCAGTTTGCTGCCTACATTCGAGGGTATACGTTTTATGCAGATATTGGACACATTTCGATTATGTGTTCTGGATGTTTGCAGGCTCAGAGAAGTCCTAATAGATCTGTGTAAAACCGGGAGAGACCAAGATCATCAGTAAATGTTCGCAGGTTAAACAAATCAACGCGTGGAAGGGTTAGCTTAAATTGAGAACGGCAACATCTAGATGAAATATGCGGGACTTGTTTTCCATTGAACGTGGAGCGTGCCTTCACAGCGCTGCTGGGGTGGTGGTGAAGACAGGTAGTGGCATTTGAGATACGTTTAGATAGGCGCATGGATATCCACGAGAGGAGGGATATGGATATCATACATGGAGAGCCAATTAGATTAAGCTGGTATCATGCTCAACGGAGACTTCATGGGCTGCAAGACGTGCTCGTGTGCTGTACTGTTTTATGCCTGATAGACAATAGACAATGGACAATAGGTGCAGGAGTAGGCCATTTGTCCCTTCGAGCCAGCACCGCCATTCACTGTGATCATGGTTGATCATCCCCAATCAGTTCCTCGTTCCTGCCTTCTCCCGATATCCCCTGACTCCGCTATTTTAAGAACCCTATCTAGCTCTCTCTTGAAAGCATCCATAGAACCTGCCTCCACCGCCCTCTGAAGCAGAGAATTCCACAGACTCACCACTCTCTGTGAGAAAAAGTGTTTCCTCGTCTCCGTTGTAAATGGCTTACTCCTTATACTTAAACTGTGGCCCCTGGTTCTCGACTCCCCCAACATCGGGAACATGTTTCCTGCCTCTAGCGTGTCCAAGCCCTTAACAATCTTATATATTTCAATTAGATACCCTCTCATCCTGCTCAACTCCAGAGTGTACAAAGCCCAGCTGCGCCATTCTCTCAGCATATGACAGTCCCGCCATCCCGGGAATTACCCTTGTAAACCTACGCTGCACTCCCTCAATAGCAAGAATGTCCTTCCTCAAATTAGGGGACCAAAACGGCACACAATTCTCCAGGTGTGGTCTCACTAGGGCTCTGTTCAACTGCAGAAGGACCTCTTTGCTCCACTATTCGATTTCTCTTGTCATAAAGGCCAACACGCCATTCGCTTTCTTCACTGCGTTCTGTACCTGCATGCTTACTTTCATAGACTGATGTACAAGGACCCCCAGATCCCGTTGTACTCCCATTTTCCCAATTTGATGCCATTTAGATAGGAACAACTTGATGCCATTTAGATAATAATCCATCTTCCATTTTTTGGGGGACGCTTTTTGAACCGGGGTACAACATTGTCTACAACAGCCTTGACCCGATGATGATATTCAATTAATACTACGTGAACTCTAACTTGGATATCAATTGAAGTTGCTATTTAATTTCCTCTTTTGATAGTGATTCACGGTAACATTTATTTTATCCTCAATTCTAGGTCGTTAACGAATTCAAAACATTTCACAATCCGTCCCTTCTGAATAAAAGTGATTGGCTGCAAAAATATATCATCGGTATTATACGTTCACATTTATTTTAAACCTTTAAATATATATTGAATGACGCGCATTATTCAAATATATTACCGGTTGACAATTATATGGCATATTTTAAACGTTACTTATCGTGTGCCATTTCGTAATATTATGATCTCCAGGATCAACCGGTTCAAAGTTCAGAATTTGCAGTTTCCCTGTGCATGCAACGAAAAGGCAACTATTATGAAACGCGATTTGTCAATAGGCTTAGCTCCATATAGCATCTGGACCTACTGAATTTTATTGTAGGCATGTAAATTCCCTATTTCGATTCACTGCCCTTTTTAAGGAAATGTTGCATAATTGTTATGTAATCCATTTATTTATATGATATTCAAATTATCACTTAGAATATTACAGAACAAGAGTCAAGAGTCAAGAGTCAAGAGTATTTTATTGTCACTTGTCCCAGATAGAACAATTAGATTCTTTCTTGCTGCAGCACAACATAATATGTAATCATAATAAATAATATAACAAACACTCAGAAAAAGAAGAAGAAACAATAACAGAGCAATAATAATATAAACAATATTCTATTTTATTTCATAGCTTATGATGTGGTAGTATTTAAAAGCCTGATGGCTGTGGGGAAGAAGTTGTTCCTGAACCTGGATTTTACAGTCCTCAGGCTACTGTATCTTCTTCCTGGTGGCTGTGGTGAAAGGAGTGTGTGGCCAGGATGATGTGGGTCTTTGGTGATGTTGGCTGCCTTTTTCGGGCAGCGACTACGATAGATCACTTCGATGGTGGGGCGGTCAGAGCCGCTGATGGAGTAGGCAGTATATAAATTGTTTTGCAGTATTTTCAGCTCCTGGACGTTCAAGTTGCCGAACTTGGCCACGATGCAACCTGTCAGTAGGCTCTCTACTGTTCAGCTGTAGAAGTTAAAGGGGATCCTCCTTGAAATACCGAATCTTCGTAAACATTTTAGGAAGTAGAGGCACTGATGTGCTTTGTTCATGATTGCATCCGTGTGCTGGGTACAGGAAAGATGGTCGGAAATATGCTCGCCCAGGAATTTGAAGTTTTTTACTCCCTCCACCATCGTCCCATTGATGTGAGCAGGATTGTGGGTCCTCAGCCATCACAAACGAATATGGGTAGAACACGCAATCAATGTATATGCTGAGAAATCGGGAGCGGGGTACTGATATTGGATGATCAGCCATGATCATATTGAAAGACGGTGCTGGCTCGAAGGGACGAATGATCTACTCCTGCACTTATTTTCTATGTTGCTCTGTTTCTAAACACTCAGCGAATCTCGTCTCACGAATATCCCGTTTAATACAACTGTCTGTTAGTTGACTATTTGTTGACATACTTGTTTCCCCTTACGAATCTGCAGGAACAAACGAATCATCTTTACAAATGTTAAATGGAAAAGGCAAATTTAACAGTCCTTGAAAAACATATCTTAGCTTAGTGATAGGGCTGATGGTTTACATTGAACTTCGCCTTCAAAATGTCTATGGGTTTTTTTTGGAGGTTATGTCGTGAAGAAAGTATAAAGAGAAATACGTGACGCCAGATCAAGCTCGTGTAACGAAAGAATTGGAAGAACAGAGGGCATTGTGTGCAAAGCGTGCAAGGACATTTGTTGGACAGAGATAATAATATAAAGTCACAGAAAGTAGCTGTGAATCACCACTGCATTATATAAAATTTAGAGTCCATGCATTTAGAAACGTCATTCAAACTATAAACAACATTTAAAATGCTATCGCCTCAGGAAAGAGGTCTGGTGGATAGCCGTAAACCTTCTGATTTACATACAACTTAAGCATGATCTGAAGTTCGAACGTTATTTTATTGTCACATGTTTCAAGGTGCAGTTAAAAGCTTTTATTGCTGGATACCCAGTCAATAACAATGCAGTACACGATTACAATCGAAACATCCACAGTGTAGAGGTACAAGATGAATTATAATAGTGTTTAACAAGTGTGCAACACCACAGGATATGAACTTCCAATACGATGCTGAATTTACTTTCGTTGTTTGCAGTATTTTAATGCCACAACATATGAAGGGCCTGGTATATTATATTTGTCATGTTTTATATTTACATGTTTTACCATATCTAATTTGTGATAACATGTTTTTTACCGGACAAATGTATTAAAGATGAAGTACAGCAAAGGCCGGTTAAAGAATTAGCTCAGCTGGTCTGGCAGCATCTCTGGAGAAAATGAATAGGTGAAATTTCGTGTCGGAAAGTTTCTACGTTCACATATTCCCGCTACACTGTGAAAGCTCCTCAGGGTAAGCCTAACCGGAAGAATTTCTCTGCTCTCCGACGGGTGTTCTGAAACACCTTAGGCAGACTTTGTCTGAAACGAATAGTCAGCTATTGCATTTCTCCAGAGATGCTGCTTGCCCCATTGAGTCTATCTGATAGTCACATAATCCTAGAGTGATGCAGTTTGGAAACAGGCCCTTCGGCCCAACTCGCCCACACCGACAAACAATGTCCCAGCTACACCAGCCCCACTTGCCTGCGCTTGGTCCACGTCCCTCCAAGCCTGACCTATCCGTGTACCTGTCTAACTGTTTCTAAAACGATGTGATAGTCCCAGCCTCAACTACCTCATCTGGCAGCTTGTTCCATAGACCCACCACCCTTCGTGTGAAAAGGTTACCCCTCGGATTCCTATTAAATATTTTCCCTTCACCTTGAACCTATGTCATCTGTTCCTACATTACCCTACTCTGGGCAAATTAATCTGTGCATCTATCCGATCTATTCCTCTCTTGATTTAGTATACCTGTATAAGATCTCACCTCATCCTCCTGGGATCCATGGAATAGAGACCCAACCATCTCAACCTCTCCCTATAGCTCACACCCGCTAGTCTCGGCAACATCGCCGTAAATCTTCCCTGAATCCTTGTAAGCTTGACAATATCTTTCCTATAACATGATGCCCAGTATTGATCATAATATTCTAAATGCAGTCTCACCAACGTCTTATACAACTGCAACATGAGCTCCCAACTTCCATATTCAATACTGTGACTGATGAAGGCCAATGGGCCAAACGCCTTTTTGACCACATTTTCTAACTGCGATTCGACCTTCAACGAACCGTGTACTTGTACTCATAGATCCGTCTGCTCTACAACACTACCCAGAGGCCTACCATTTACTGTGTAGGTCATGTCTTTGTTAGACTCCCAGAATGCAACATCTCACACTTGACTGTAATAAATTCCATCAACCATTCTTCCGCTCACGTTGCAAATCGATCCAGATCCTGAGCAGTTGTTCACGACCATCTTCATTAACTGCAAAGCTACGAACATTTGTATCGGCAGCACACTTGCTAATTTTGCCCTGTGTGTTCTCATCCAGGTCAGTGATGTAATTGACAAATAGGAACGGGCCCAGCACCCAAGCCAGAGGCACACCACTAGTCACAGGCATCCAGTCTGAGAATCAACCTTCAACAATTACCCTCTGCTTCCTTCCACGAAGTCAATTTGGTAATCATTCAGCTATCTCTCCTTGGATCCCATGCGATCCAACCTCCCAGAGCAGCCTACCATGCGGAACCATGTCGGATGCCTTACTGAAGTCCATGTACACAACATCTACAGCTCTGCCCTCATCAACCTTCTTGGTCACGTCGTCGAAAAAATCGATCATGGTTGTGCGACACGACCTACCACGAACCAAACCATGCTGACTATCCCTCATCAGCCCTTGCCCATCCAAATGCCTGTATATCATGTCCCTCAGTATACTCTCCAGTAACTTACCAACTAGAGAGGTTGAGCTCACCGGTCTATAGTTCCCAGCATTTTACCTGCAGCCCCAAATCGGTACAAAATTTGCCACCCTCCCGTCTTACCCTCTCTTGTATTTAAGGACGACTCGTACATTTCAACCAGGGCTCCCGCAATGTCCTGTCTAGTTTCCCACAATCGCATCGGATATATCATATCCGGCCATGGAGATGTGTCTCCCTTCAAACACGACAGTATCTTCAGTCCTTCTTCAACAGTAACCCCGAGTGCTCTCAGGACACATCCAGTGACTGCTCCAATTCCCTCCGTCCAACTGTCTTTTTCCTCGGTAAATTCAGAGGAGAAATATTAATTTAGGACCTTGCCCATCTCCTGTGGCAACACATAGAAGTAACCGCTTTGATTCCTGTCAGGTCCCACTCTCTCTCTCTAATTACCCTTTCCCCCCTAATGTATTTATAAAATATTTTGGGATTGTCCTTAATGCCGCCCACTAGAGCCCCATTTTGACATTCTGATTTCCTTTTTTAATTAACTCCTTGGTTCCCGAAAATCCTCCAAGGATGCACTTGATCCCAGCTGCCTATACCTGTCCCAAACATCCTTCTTGTTTTGGACTAACGGCTCAATTTCCCTCGTCAGCCAAGTTGGCATGCTTTTCCCTTGACTCTAACGGGAACGTACACATCCTGAGCTTTCTTCAGTTCACTTTTAAATACATCCGACTTGCCCGATGTTCTTTTCCCCTCTACTAATCTGCTCCAGTAAACTTGAGCGAGATCCTCTCTCAGACCCTCAAAGTTGGCTTTACCCCAGTTGAGCATTTTAACACGTGGACTATCTCCGTCCCTATCCATAACGATCTTAAACCAAATCGTACTGTCGTCACTGGTCCAAAAATAATCCTTCACACACGCCTCATTAACTTGTCCTTCCCAACTTCCCAATACTAGATCCAGCGTTGCCCTCTCACGTGTGGGAAACTCAACATACTGTTTATGAAAACTCCCCGGAACACTTTTGAGGAATAGCACCCCATGTGAACACTGCACGCTATGATTTTCGCAGTCTCTCTTGAAACAGTTAAAACCCCTACTACGTCAAACTTATTTGACCTGCAGCGGTCTGCAATCTCCCGGCACATTTGTTCTTCTAATCCCGTTGACTATTCGAGGGTCTGTTGTACACCCCCAACAAGGTGATCATCCCTTTCTTATTCATCACCTCCACTCACATTACGAACCGTCCTTAATGTCACCTGTGAACAGCCGTCACATCCTCCTTAATTGCAATAAAGCAACCGCCCCTCCTCTGAGGTAGATAGTAGCTCTGAACTGCTCTCTAAATTGTCCGTATTGTCAAGTCAAGTCAATTATAATTCTATAGCACATTTAAAAACAACTCTCGTTGACCAAAGTACTTTACACCAGTGCAGGTACTAACGTTCTATAAATAGTTGTACATAGATCTAACAACACATACATAAATACATACATACAGCGCTCCCTCAGAGGATCACAATTAACGCTTGTGAGTAAAAATAAGTTTTAAGTCTAGACTTAAAAAATATGATGGAGATGGCAGTTCTGATGGGACGAGGGATGCTGTTGCGTAGTCTAGGTGCTGCAACCGCAAAAGTGCGGTCGCCCCTGAGCTTATGCCTGGACCGCGGGATGGTCAATAATCCCAAGTCGTACGACCTGAGGGACCGGGAGGTAGCATGGTTGGTGAGCAGATTTCTGATGTAGGAGGGGGCAAGCCGGTTAAGGGCTTTCTATACATAAAGGAGAAGCTTGAAATTGATTTTGACCCGCACTTGGAGCCAGTGGAGATGTGGTCCCTTTTTCAGGTGCCCGTCAGAAATCTCGCTGCGGCGTTTTGGACCAATTGCAAGCGGGCAGGGTTGATTGGCTGATGCCAGTGTAACGGGAGTTGCAGTAGTCAAGGCGGGAGGAGATAAATGAGTGCATGATCTTTTGCAAGTCGTCAAATCGGACGAATCGTTTTATATTAGTTATCGTGCGAAGCTGGAAGAAGCTAGCTTTTACCACGGCATTGACATGTGTGTCAAACAACAACGCGGAGTCAAATATCACACCATTGTGTTTGACGTGAGGTTTGAGTAAGGGGGTAAGTCTTCCAACGCTGCCTGCTATCATTTTGATGGAGTTCGAGGGGCCGAGTAGGATGACCCCAGACTTGCTTTTGTTTAGCTGGAGTACGTTCTGTGCTATCCAACACTTTATATCCTCGAGGCTGAGTAGATTTGATCGGTTGTTGGGTTTCAGGGGGAGATAGAGCTGTGTATCGTCTGCATAGCAGTGGAAGGAAATGCCGTGCCTTTGAATGACTTGGCCTAAGGGAAGCATATACAGGGATAAGAGAATGGGGCCTAGGACGGAGCCTTGTAGAAGCCCGCAGCAAAGGCTATCTGGGGAGGAGAAAGAGTTGCCTATGTTTGTGGAGAAACTCCTATCTTTGATGTAGGAGACGGTCCAGCTCAGGGCAGTGCCAACAATACCAATCCCGTACTGGAGACGGTCAATTCGGATGTTTTGGTCAACTGTATCAAATGCTGCGCTGAGGTCGAGAAGGAGCAGGATTGCACAGTCGCCCGAGTCAATGGTGAGAAGCAGGTTGTTATGTACCTTCAACAAGGCAGACTGTGCTGTGGTGGGCCCTGAAACCTGATTGGAGAATTTCCAAGATGGTATTTTAGTGTATGTAAGGCATTAGTTGATTACAATTACATTTTCAAGGACATTTGAAAGGAAAGGCAGTTTGGAAATAGGTCTGCATTTGCTCGGCAAGGTGGGGTCCAGGTTAGGTTTATGCAGGAGGGGCTGGACCACCATGAGCTTGAAGCAGGTTGGAACAGTGCCAGTGGCCAGATAACTGTTGATGATAGCGATGATGCTGGGACCGGCTATTGCAATTACATGCTTCAGAAGGGCAGTGGGGACAACGTCGAGGGGGCAGGTAGCAGGTTTCATAGTGGGGACCAGCTTTACAATGGAGGGTAGAGTAACGGGTTGTAAACAGTCTAATTTAGAAGAACAGACCAATGAGAGAGCTAGGTCACGGATGGGAGGGGAAATATTCGTTGTGATTTTCCTAACTTTGCTGCTGACATTTTTTGTAAATTCTTCGCACTTCGCATGGGAGCCAGCTAAGCTGGTACTGGGGGCATGATGATGACAGATAAAGGTACTAAAAATGAGTTATGGGCGTTTTTGGAAATAAGGTCGGAAAAGTATTGTGTTCTCGCAGACTTTAATGCTTCCTGGTATTTGAGAATTGTTTCTCAGAAGTTCAAAGGAAATTTGAAGCATCAGATTTATACTTCGGTTCTGATTTGTTGCACACTCTTCTTAGGGCTCTGGTGGTATCATTGAGCCAGGGCCAGCCTTTAGGTTTAGGATTTTTCATTTTAAGAGGAGCAGCAGAATCCAGAATGGAAGAGCAAGTGGCATTGATTAAAGTAATTAGGTCGTCAGTGCAGAGATGGAGGAGAGACGCCTCGATGGTTCAGATGTCGGTGGCGGCTATGAGAGCCTCAAAGAACTTAGTGGCAGTCGAAGAGTTTACATAGCACGATAACGAGCAGGGAGATGGGATTTTGAGGGAGAGAAAGGCAGAGATATATCGAATATAATTGCACTATGATCTGACAGATAGGCGTCAATTATTTTTGTATTACAAGTTGGGAGACCAGACGATAGCACCAGGTCGAGTGTATGACCAAGCTTGTGCGTGGGTCCAGTGGTAGTAGAGTCAGATTGAAGGACTCAAACAGGTTCATAAATTCACTCAAAAGAGGTTTACTGGGACAGCAGACATGAATGTTAATATCACCAAGAATCAGGACCCGGTCAAATTTGTGCGACAAGCTAGCGATAAGGTACGAAAATTGTGTGATAAAGTGCTCGTGCATTTTTGATGGGCGATACACAAGAAACATTGATAGTGGATAGATTAGACCAACTTTAATTGGTTGATGTTCGAAACTGGAGAGATGATCAACGTTCAGGAGGTGGCAGTTGAAATGTTTCTTAAACCCAGTGGCTAGGTCCCCACCGCGACCGGAGAGCCAGGGCGTGCTGACAAAGTTACAGTTTTCAGGACAGAGTTCCACGAGTGGAGCCAGCTCACCATGATTAAGCCAGGTTTCTGTTACCAGTAAGAAGTCCAATCCACTTGCGGTGAAGAAGTCGTTGAGGATGAAGGTTTTGTTCAGCAAAGATCTCGCGTTGATCAGGGCCACTTTGGCAGGGACTGCGGGTAAGTTGTGGTCCGGTAGCGGCTCTCACGGCAGCGGGTGGAGGTTCAGGGAAACAACGCCGCTGTGTTTCACGCATGGCCTGGCTGGGAGCCCGCGGACCGACAGACCGGGGACGGGAAAGATCGACTGGAGTGAGTCAGACCTGGGCTTGAGGGACCGCCGATGGATGGAGCGGTAGGGCCGGCCAGATTCGTCTTCAAAGCGCTGGGCGAGGTAAGATGATGTTGAACGGGAGCGGGCGAAAGTCTTCAAACTATCCAGGGCGCCCGCGCGTTTACTATGCCACCTGGCTTAGCGCGTGCGGCGGCAGCCGCAAGGCCGAGCCCGTACAGCCATCGGGAGCAGAGCGAGGAGCGAACGGTAGGGGAAGCCATTGGCCGGGGCTTTCTCCGGGGCCTTGTCCGGTGCCTTGTCCGGGGCCTCGGATGAAGACCTCGACGATAGAGGCTCGGATGTCCAGGAGTGTTTGGCGTTCGTAGGCCACGATTGACTGGAGGCCATACGGACGGTTGAGGTTGCTTTGTCCGGGACTTTTTCCAGACGGGAGACGACGGTAAGCCAAAAGCAACGACGCGGCCATCTTGAATATTTACTTAATAATTGAGTTACTTAATAATAGTTACTTAATAATAGCTGGTAGCCTGGAGGTGCGCGTTTTCACACTACTTTACCTGTTGTCTGATCGGAGTGGGAAGAAGAGGGAGTGACCCGGGTGAGGCTCGTGTTCTCGTTGAGGTAGCATGAAGTGTCAATGGAGTCAATGGAAGGGAGATTTTTTTGTGTGATGAGCTGGGCTGCGTTCATAAATCTGTGCATTTTCTTGTGCTCTTTGATGGAGGTGTTCCAAAACTGGGTTGTGATATATCCCAATGAAATGTTTTCTCGGCGCAAATTCAGAAGTTGGTGAGAGTTGTTGCCAAACATGCTAAGCCGTCCAAGGAGGTAGAGACGTCAGTGTGCTTACTTGCTCATTGCTTCGAAACGGGTGGTCCTGCAAATGCTGCTGGTAATATTTACACCTGACAATGTGAAACTTTCAAACTATCTTTCATTCAATGCTGGCAATCCATACCTTGGTTTGAATATTGCTTCGCTAACTGAAGTATATCACTACCATTTTTGGCTTGTTGACATTAAGAGAATGGTTCAAGTTTCGATTATTAGTTAATATGATCTGGCATTCAGAAATAATTCACTTTCAGTTTCATCGTAATATCTCAGTGCATACATTTACTTCATGGACAAAATCAGCCCGAGATAACCGTCTTTCACCAAATATCCTTGTCTTTGTGAGTGGTCGTTTCTGTTTGGTATTGCAATTCCGCCCGAGGGTAACTGTAACATTATTCTGAATCATTGGTTCAACCAGTCATGAAAAAATATAACTACAGTCACGTTATTATTTAGAAGCAGGTAATGTGATACTCGTCTCTCTGTTTTTTTTCAGGAATGGACGCATTGCAAAGCAAACTAAGATATACAGGTACGAATGTCAATTAAGTAATTGAAATAATATAATACTTTTGAAGCAAAGAAGGA
Source organism: Malacoraja senta (assembly GCA_038087875.1). NCBI lineage: Eukaryota > Metazoa > Chordata > Chondrichthyes > Rajiformes > Rajidae > Malacoraja > Malacoraja senta. Next base: position 128,881 of record JAXLNO010004004.1, on the reverse strand, counting down.
ACGTAACAGCAATGCAGAAGATAAAATACCTTGCAAAAACGCTACAGCTTGGCACTCAGTCACCGGTATTCTGTTAATTATGCGTAATCATTAACAATCCACGAAATGTTCTCCTGACCAGTAATGATGCAACAACTCAACTGATTTGTGTAGGTCCATTGATAAGATCACAGATATGTACAACGGGGACATATTTGCACGTTTCTGCAAATTAATTAACAATGTAACTACATTGTCATCCAAGTCGCCAGTGCATATGAGACACAGTGGCAACCCCAGCACAGTGTCAGGAAAATAACCGTTTACAACTTACACTTGACCCTTTTCGCCAAGGTCTTTATCAAATGAATTAACTAGATCACATCCTGTTCCATGCAAACTAACTTTGGAGATTGACCTATTAAGCGTTCTTTGTCAAATGACATGCTAAATTTCAGATGATCAGCGTTCACTGCCCGACACTCATGAATTCTCTTCAGCCAACTTAAAAATCGATACAAAGCTTGTGATATACGATTTCCACGGATAATGTCATACTGAGTATCCCTCAAGAATCACCTCTATCCAAATGCTGCTCCATCCTGTCACTAAGCATCCTTTAACACTATCATCTTTCTTACTAATTACTTTAAGCTCAGCGGTCTGCATTTGCCGGGCGTGTTCTTGCCGCCTTTCTTAAATAACGGTACATTAGGCACCGGCGAGTATAACAGAACTTCACCCGTGATTAGTGGTGATGCAAATACCTCTTTGTGCCCACGTAATTTTGACCATAGATTTCCAAAATATTAAATTATATAATTGATCAGTCTCTGGCTATTCAACCACCTTAATATTTTAAAGCCGTGATTGCATTCTCAAGTTCAAGTTCAAGTTTACATTTATTGTCACTGTACCAATTGGTTCAGCGAGAATTGGGATGCCATACAGTCATACAAATAAAAGAACACAACACACGAAAGAATTTAAAATATACATCCCCCACAGCGGAATCAACTTTTCCCACTGTGAGGGAAGGCAATAAAATTCAGTAATCTGCCGTTAATTTCACCCGTTGTCGAGGCCTCCGCAGTCGCCGCAACGGCGGCCCGATGTTCCAGGCCCTCTCGCCAGATGATGGAACTCGGGCTTCGCAAGAACACTCTCTGCGACCTGGAGTTCCGAATCGACCGCTTCCTACCAGAGACAGCGGCTTCCGAAGTCCACAGGCCGAGCTGGGCGGAGCTCCAACCGGCAATCCTCAGCGAAAGATCCCAGCGCCCCGCGTTGTTAAACTCAGCGCCGCCCGCGGCTGGAAGCTCCGCAGACCACAGCTCCACGGTGTAGAAGTCGGCAGTACCAGCACTCTTGAGCTTCAACACGTCGACCCCTGTAACGCTTCGCTCCGCTCCGCGATGGTACCATTGTGCTGCGCCACTGCTGAAGCTGAAGCTCTGGCCGTTCTCCGGCAGGAAAGGCCGCCGTAATCCAGATGATACGTCGTGAGAAGGGGGCGAAGATGAGACTTGGAGGACAGACGCATTCCTCGATCAGGTAGTGACTAACAAAACAGGTTCCCCCTACCCCCCGCCCCCCCCACCCTCCATCCCCCACATACAAATACTTCAATACCTCCAAAACAAAACTTTTTGACGGACTAAAATATTTTTAAAAGGGTGAAAGGACGTACAGCTGCAGGCGGGGCAGCAATATTCAGCGGCGCCATCCACCGGATAATTCAGGGTAAAACTTTGTTTTCTAAATTAGTAAATCGTTGCTGTCGAGTTTCGTTTTAGTTGGAGCTACGTATATGCCGAATTGTGGAAATAATTTCATCACACTCTGGATTGTGTATATTAGAAAATATGTCACGTGTGGTAGAATAGAACACAGAAAGTCTGGATCACGGAGAATTGCTTAATAATTCAATTAGGTTATTGCTAAACGCGTGCCGCCAGAAGCTTAGCATCTCCACTTCCACAGATGAACAAGATGGCAAAAATCTGTGGAAAAAATGAACGAATGTCAACTCTCATTTTGTAGACGTTCATTGCCTGCCATTGTCACGGTTCTGATCAGATTGATTTCATGTAGTACTTGTATGATTCTCCTTCGGATTTATACTTAGACCATCGCTTGTGTGAAGTGTCACTTGCTTGAGGTTCATCTTTACTTGTGCGAATTTGGGAATTGAGTTCAATGTTGTTCAACATATAGAGATGGCGTTGTTTGAATGTGCGCACATGTTTGTATGTTTCCCCTGAACAAATTGGACGTAGTCAAAAACATCACTTTTATTTGGATCCGCATTGGCCCACGGATAACGAGGGTTTCGACTGACTTTACGAAATTCGAATGATTTGTGTTCCGGCTGCCTTTAACGATGTTTGACTTCAGAATAGAGTGCTTGCTCAAGAAAGCGTTGCTGTTAAAGCAATCAACCCGGTTTCGCCATAGACTGAGTATTATTGGGTACTGCATTGTGGCCCTATGAGTGGACACTGACTTGCGTGATTAACCCTTCTGCTGCAATACAAAATTCGTGGAGAGTGTGTTGGTTATCTCTCCCCATGTTTTGCTATGATGTCAAGTGTAAAACGTGCTCTTGAGAATTGCACAATGGTGGGAGGCACTGCTGCCCAATAGAGTCTTCTGGGGTGGGGAGTTCATTTACTGATGACACATATCCCTTTACTCCAAAGGGTGTTCGGTGTACCAAAGCGATACCAAATTTCACAATTTCAAAAATAAGTATTCAACATTTCCGGACGTTTTCCTCATTTTTTTGTTTTCATCACCAATATATTCTCAGGACAGTGATCCTTAGATTGCAAACCTTAGAGAAAATTGTTTCGCGGACTTTAAAAGTAAATTTACTGGCATGGACCAATCAAGGAATCGACTGTCACATACCAATCGAACACTCCATCTCGATCAGTAGGGTCGAGAACATTTTCCTGTTGCTCTTTCCCATTTGCCGATAAATTACTTCAACTTCAACAGGTGGTGCAGCGGGAGAGTTTCTGCCTACAGCGCCGGAGACCCGGGTTCGATCACAACTACGGGTTCTGTCTGTACGGAGTTGGTACGATCTCCCCGTGAACTGCGTAGGTTTTCTCCGAGATCTTCGCTTTCCTCCCACACTCCAAAGACGTACAGGTATGTCGGTTAATTGTCTTGGTAAATGTAAAAAGTGTTACTAGTGGGTGTAGGGTGATGTTAATGTGCGGGGATCGCTTGTTGGCGCGGTGGGCCGACGGGCCTGTTTCCGCGCTGTATCTCCAACCTAAACTAAATTTGGTGGGGGTGTTGTTCTGCTACCGGTCAGGAACAGATCGTTGAATTTTCGATCTAATGCACCCATCTATTGCCGCGGATCGAAATGAGATTGGATGTACAGAGCACCGTAATTTTAGACTTCCATGGATTGATATATCGGTCTTAATTAACGAGGGCACATATGCAGGAATAGTATGCTCCGCGCGCACGGTCAGATCCAGTGCCACCATTCATATTAATTCACAGATATGCTTTTATTTCTGCTTTCTGTACATTACCAATAATTGTCACAGGATGTACATGATTTATATCTGACATCCTGAATATCGGTGTGTAGACATAGACATATAGGATATACTCTATATGTAGGTGTCTAAATATAGACATATAGATTATAGCTTCAAGGTCAGTTAGATGTTGGTAGATATGACATTGTGGGGATTACCGAGACGTGGCTGCAGGAGGAACGGGCATGGGAACTTAATGTCCAGGGTTATACATCCTATAGAAAGTACAGGCAGAGGAGGTGCGGTAGCGCTGGTGGTGAGGGATGGAATTCGGACCCTTGCGAGGGAAGACATAAGGACTGACGAGGTAGAGTCACTGTGGATTGAGTTGAGGAATTGTAAATTAGATAACTAATTGGTGTTATCTACAGTCCACCAAATAGCAGGGTGTAAGTTGCAGCAGGAGTTAGAACTGGCATGTAACAAAGGTAAGGCCACTGTGGTGATGATGTATTTCAATATGCAGGTAGACTGGGAAAATCAGCTTGGTTCAGGTCCCCAGGAAAGATAATTTGTAGACTGACTCGGAGATGGATTATTAGAGCAGCTTGTAATGGAGCCGACCAGAGAAAATGCAATTCTGGATTTAGTGTTGTCCAATGAACCAGATGTGATAAGAGAACTCGAGGTAAAGGAACCGCTTGGAGGTAGTGATCATAATATGATTAGTTTTAATCTGCAATTTGAGAAGGAGAAGGTTAAATCGGAAGTGTCAGTGATGCAGTTGAACTAAGGTGACTATGATGGTATTAGAGGGGAGCTGGCCAAGTTAGACTGGACATGGATCCTAGCAGGAATGACGGTCGAACAGCAATGGCAGGAATTTCTGGGCATAATCCTGAATTCCTACTCCCCTTATAGATTATGAGGGGATTAGGAGGCAACCGTAGCTGACAAAAAAAGATAGCGATAGAATAAATCTTAAAGAAAAGATGTATAACACAGCAAAGAGTAGCTGGAAGCCAGAGGATTGTGAAACGTTCATAGGACAACAGAATGAAACAAAACGGGCAATACGGGTTGAAAAGATGAAGTACGAAGGCAAGCTGGCCAGGAATATAAAGAAGGACAGGAAAAGCTTATTAAGATATGTTAAGGGAATAAGAGTAGCAAAGACAAATGTGGGTCCCTTGAAGGCAGACGCGGGTGAAATTATTATGGGTAACAAGGAAATGGCAGAAGAGTTGAACAGGTACTTCGGATCTGTCTTCACTAAGGAATATACAAACCATCTCCCAGATGTACTGGAGGACAGAGGATCTAAGGGTTAGAGGAACTGAAATACATTTTCATTTGGCGAGAAATATTATTGGGTAGCCTAATGGGACTGGAGGATGATAAATCGCCTGGGCCTGATGGTCTGCATCGCAGGGTCCTCAGGGAGGTGGCTCAAGAAATAGTGGACGCATTGGTGATCATTTTCCAATGTTCAATAGATTGAGGATCAGTTCCTGTGGATTGGAGATTAGCCAATGTTATCCCACTTTTCAAGAAAGGACCGGGAGAGAAAACGTGGAATTACAGACCAGTAAGCCTGACTTCGGTGGTGGGAAAGATGCTGGACAATTATTAAAGAGGTAATAATGGGCCATTTGGATAGCAGTAAAAGGATTAGTCCAAGCCAACATGGATTTATGAAAGGGATATCATGCTTGACTAATCTGGAATTTTTTGAGGATGTGGCAAAAATGGATGAAGGGGTGCCAGTGGATGTAGTGTATCTGAACCCTCATAATGCCTTTGATAAGGTTCCGTACGGGAGACTGGTGACAAAAATCGGAGCACATGGTATTGGGGGTAGGGTGTTGACATGGATAGAAAATTGGTTGGCAGACAGGAAGCAAAGAGAAGGAATGAACGGGTCCTTTTCAGAATGGCAGGCGGTAGCGAGTGGAGTGCCGCACGGCTCGGTGTTGGGGACGCAACTGTTTACCATATATATTAATGATTTGGAAGAGGGAATTAGGAGCAACACTAGCATGTTTGCGAATGACATAAAGCTGTGTGGCATTGTGAACTGTGAAGAGGATGTTAGGAGGTTGCAGGGTGACCTGCACAGGTTGAGTGAGTGGGCATATGCGTGGCAGATGCAGTATAATATAGATACATGTGAGGTTATCCATTTTGGCGGCAAAAACAAGGGGACAGATTATTATCTCAATGGGGTTAGGTTAGGGAAGGGAGAGGTGCGGCGAGACCTGGGCGTCCTTGTACACCGGTCACTGAAAGTTGGCGTACAGGTACAGCAGGCAGTGAAGAAAGCTAATGGAATGATGGCCTTCATAACAAGAGGATTTCAATATATGAATAAAGAGGTTATTCTGCAGTTGTATAGGGCACTGGTGAGACCACATCTGGAGTATTGTGCACAGTTTTGGTCTCCTATTGTGAGGAATGACTTCCTTGTGATTAAGGCCGTGCAGCTTAGGTTCACGAGATTGATCCCTGAGATGGCGGGACTGTCATATCAGGAAAGATTGAAAAGAGTACGCTTGTATTCACTGGAGTTTAGAAGGATGAGGGGGTATCTTATAGAAACATATAAAACTATAAAAGGACTGGACAAACTAGATGAAGGAAAATGTTCCCAATGTGGGGCGAGTCCAGAACGAGGGGACACAGTCTTAGAATAAAGGGGAGGTCATTTAAGACTTAGGTGAGAAAAAACGTTTTCACCCAGAGAGCTGTGAATTTGTGGAATTCCCTGCCACAGAGGCCAGTGGAGGCCAAGTCATTGGATGAATTTAAGAGAGAGTTAGATAGCTCTCTAGGGGCTAGTGGAGTCAAGGGATATGGGGAGAAGGCAGGCACGGGTTATTGGTTGGGGACGATCAGCCATGAACACAATGAATGGCGGTGCTGGCTTGAAGGGCCGAATGGTCTCCTCCTGCACCTATTTTCTATATTCCATGTTTCTATGTTACACTGTGATATTGTGGACAATGCTGAAACACTTGACGACGACTGGAGCAAAGGTGTTTCCTGTGGGAGGCGAGAGCGATACACATCTCAAATTGCGATAAGCCAACATTGTAATTTAATATCAATACGTGCATATTTGAAGCTGGTCCGAAAGGATTTTTCAGGCATTAGAAATAAACCTTTCAATTTTCAACAGTTCTGTTTTTGCAATATTTTAGACCTTCTTGCAAGATACATTCTGCCCTCTAAGTCTTGCGCTTTCCACCCGACCGACCCTCCCGGCACTCATCTGCCTACCGACAGCCCGACCGACCTCACGCAGCACCCACCGGCCTATCGACAGCCCGACCGGCCCTCCGAGCACCCACCGGCCTACCGACACCCCGACTAACCCGTCGCAGCTCCCACCGACCGTCCGATAGCCCGACCAACCACTCGCAGCACCCACAGCCCGACCGAACCCTCGCAGCACCCACCGGCGGGCCGAAAGCCCGAACGATCCCTCGGAGCAACCACCGCCCGGCCGACCACCAGACCAACCACTCACAGCACGCACCGATTGGCCGACAGCCCGAATTACCACTCGCAGCACCCACCGGCCGGTAGACAGCCCGACCGACCCATCGCAGCACCCACCGGCGGGCCGACAGACCGAACGACACTTCGCAGCACCCACCGGCGGGCCGACAGCCCGACCGACCCATCGCAGCACTCACCGGCGGGCCGACAGCCCGACCGACCCCTCACAGCACCACCGGCTGGCCGACAGCGCGAACGACCACTCCTTGCACCCACCGGCGGGCCAACAGCCCGACCGACAGACTGACCCTAACACTAATCCTATCACTATCTCTACATTTTTATTGATCATTTGTATTTAACATTTCACATCATAACTTTACAACGATAAATCAGTTGTAAAACAAAATTCTCAGCAAAGTTAGCATTACCTTTATTCCTACGAAACCTTGCAAATGTTGTGATGATATTAGGAGGCAGCCTTGATCCCAGTGTGCTCGTTGGCTAGCTAACCTGAAACAAAGCGCGTGATGGATCAATTGGCCTCCGACTCAATGTCAAAGTGCTTTGATTGGACAATTGTTATGCGGAAAATTGGAAGTTGTTCTCATATTTTTAAAATATGTGCACGTTTTGTTGCTGACGAGTTTCGGATATGAATTCTAGAATATATGTTAAAATATAGAGGTAGATACGTGATTTGGGTCACAAAATTAAACGAAAAAGCACATAGGCCCACGGTCTAATCGATTTGACACATTTCAAACTGAAAATATTCACTTCGCCAGATATCGTGCACTAAACTGAATACAAGCAGAACACTGCACTGTGCTCCATCGGACGACGGAACGATGTTCCTCAACGTTCTTGCCTTCATTGCAACAGAACAAACAGCCGCATATCGATAGATCAGAGTTGGAAAGAAATAGAAACGTAAAACGTACAGGGAAAGAGAAGCTCGGTGTCGACCCTGGGCATTTATTTCTTTCATTTTCACATCACAATTATCTGTTATTGTCATCAGGTAAATATGATCATCTGCATGCATAAAGACATTCCTAGCGTATATGGATTTTAAACATACATCCTGTATCCACGTGTATTTCCGGTATCTGACTTCTTCTGAAATGTACTTTGAATGCATCTACTACAGTATATACTGCCCCGAGTCAGCTAGTTAGCAAGAGTGTTGTCGTGCTGACAATTGGAATTCATGACCACAATAGTTAGATTATGTTACAAGTAAACAAGGCGTCAGTGGGAGGATAAAAAGCAGCACAGACTCAACCCATTGGATTCAGTCTGTTAAGCACACAGGCCGTGATGTTCAGCGCATCCATGGGCTGCAGCGCAATCGACGGTGCTGTGGAATTGCTTGGACAAATGACGGGCGCTTTAGACCAGTTCAAATATCTGACCACTCTACGTATGAGAACTGTAACATAACGTCAAATCAACGTCCTTCTCGTCTTCAACAGGAATTGAATTAATATCGCACGATGGCAGATTATGATTTGCTAGCATTTGGATTGCAAACTATTCGGATTTCTACGTATCCCGTCCATGCGATTTTTCAAAAAATGAGTTATAGCATCATAGTCATAGCGTGATACATTGTGGAAACAAGCCCTTCGGCCCAACTCGCCCACTCCTGCCAACAATGTCCCAGCTACACGAGTCCCACTTGCCTCCCCTTGACCATATCCGCCCAAACCTGAACAATCCATGAACCTGTCCAACTGTTTCTTAAAATATGGGTAGTCCCAGCCTCAATTACCTCACCCGGCAGCTTATTTCATACACCCACCACCATCTGTGTGAAAAAGTTACCCTTCTGATTCCAATTTAATCTTTTCCCATTCACATTGAACCTATGCCCTCTGCTCCTCGATTCCCTTATTCTGTGCAAAAGACTGTGCATCTACCCGATCTATTTATCTCATGATCGTATACACCTCTATAATCTCACCCTCATCCTCCTGCGACCATGGAATAGAGACGCAGCCTAAGCAACCTCTCCCGATAGCTCACACCGTCTAGTCCTGTCAACATCCTTGTAAATATTTGCTGAACCCTTTCAAGCTTGACAATATATTTCCTATAACATGGTACCCAGACCTGCACACAATATTCTATATGCAGTCTCACCAACGTCTTATACAACTGTAACATGACCTCCCAACTTCTATACTCAATACTCTGACTGATGAAGGCCAAAGTGCCAAAAGCATTTTGACCACCGTATGTACCAGCGACTCGACCTTCAAGGAACCATGCACCTGTGCTCCTAGATCCCTCTGCTCTGCAACACAACCCAGAGGCCTACTATTTACTGTGTAGTTCCTACCCTTGTTCGACGTCTAAATATTCAACACCTCACACTTATCTGCATTAAATCCCATCAACCTTTCCTCCACTTACCTGCCCATTCTCATGGATTTGGTCATTCTGGTGTCGCTTAATTGAACTCTGAAACGGGGTTTGTGAACAAGCGACCGTGCCATTGTTCATTATCAGATGACTGCATTGGGTATACGGATACATATTTTATATATATTGCTTACCTGCACGCCATACTGATATTAGAATGAGCTTATGGACGCTCATCGCGCCAAATCCATGTCCACCAAAGACATAATCTTCCAATTCAGAGACACGTCAGTTATTTACGTCCTCAATATTTTAAACTGGACACGTAGTTCTTCGCAGGTTTATATCTGTAGACCATATATCTTGACACCTTTTCCTCATCGAATGGATGAGTTAAATGCGGTGTCCATGAAATGGTCAGCAAGATGCTACTAATGTAGCAATAGCAAAGATTAATTACATATGAATGCTGAGCTTGGCACCGTCCTTTTAATGTTTTCCTTTTCATTGATAATTGCCAGTAAATTTGATTACTCACAAATCATCCAGTGGTTTCATTATATCCATCGCAATGAGAATCATTCTATCAGAGATTTTACGACCGAAAATTAAATAGTAGCAAATAGTGAAGGAAGAAAATCTGATACAACTGCAATGTAACGGATTAACGTCTCTCTAAACCAGCTTCAGCGTATAGGTACTCGGTCTATCAACATCCCTGGCACTTCCACGCGGTGTTATCAAGCACATTGGGATTTGGAATTAACCCCGCTTTTATTGTATCATATGCAACATTTAACATCTCGCCGCAGCGGGACAAGAACATTATTGAATTAATAGGTACATTAATTAATGTCGTGATATGTTCAGGCACACCTTTCAATCTGCTTCGTTTCTGAACGCACCTATCGACCTGATTGTGCGGCGATTCTACAAGATAAATCGCTGTGATCCGAAAGCAATCAGATATATAACACATTGAAATTCTCATTACCCATTTCGAAATTTCAGACAGTAGTTTCCAAAAAAATGACTAAATTTAGATAGACGCAAGAAACTGCAGATGCAGGAATCATGAGCAAACACATTAATGGACGATCTCAGCTGTTCAGGCAGCATTTGGTGTACCCGGACGTGGCGCCGACAGAAAAGAAGCAGAAAGCAAAGATGTCGAAGCCAAAGAACGGAATGGAAACGAGGCCGAAACGACATTAAACCGAAAGAGTCCGAAGACGAAACGCCTGCTAACCGAAAGGATGGGACGCCTAAATGCAAATTAACCGAAAGGGTGGGACGCCTAAAAGTCAAGCAACCGAAAAGCTGCGTCGCCGAAAAGCAACGTTACAGAATGGCCGCTCTATCGAAACGCCAGCTACCCGAAAGGCGGCGTCGCCTACAGGCCAAAGACCGCATGCCGCTCAACAGAAAAGTCCTATAACGGTATTGACGTTGCCAGGGGGTGGGACTTGTCAGTGATTGGTTCAGATCCCCGCGCCCATCACATCACTGTGAAGGCATGAACATTGTCCCAAAACTCCGCTCCACCCGACCCGCAGCCCGCGGAGGGTGGCCGTGGGAGAGTGGGGGGCTCTCCCGAGCGATGCACACCTTCGGCCGCTTGCAACTTGGTGCTTGGGTTCAGATTGCCCAGTCACATATGGCTTGTGTGGGAAAATCAATCCCACTCTCCCATCTACCCCTTCTCACTCCCCTCTTCTCTCTCCCCCTCTCTCTCCTCCTCTCTCTCTCTTCTCTCTCTCCACTTCTCCCCCCCCTTTTCTCTCTCCCCCGTCTCCACCCGCGGGAGCGTCGCACAGTCACTGACCTCGGTCGGAGGGAGGGGGGGGGTGATCACCCTGGTCTGGAGGTTGGGGTCCGATGACGGTGCATCGCGGTCAGTCACTGTGGTCGCTCCCGCGGGTCGTTTCGGCCTCGGTTCCATGCCGTTCTTTAGCTTCGACTTCTTTCCTTCGGCCTCTCGTCCGTCGGCGCCACGTCCGCACACGAACATTTGGTGAATAAATGTTGAGTTCTACAAACTCTTCTTCATACACACAAAGTCCGTGCATCATTTTGTGTTTTAAATAAATACGTGACAATGGTAAATAGACAATAAACAATAGATCAGCAGTAGGCCATTCGGCCCTTCGAGCCATCACCTCCATTCAATATTATTATGGCTGATCATCCCCAATATGTACCCCGTTCCTTCCTTCACGCCATATCCCTTGACTCCGCTATCTTTAAGAGCCCTATATGCTCTCTCTTGAAAGTATCCAGAGACCGGTCTCCACCGCACTCAGAGGCCGAGAATTCCACAGATTAACAACTATCTGTGTGAAAAAAGTGTTTCCTCGTCTCCGTTCTAAATGGCTTACATCTTATTCTAAATCTGTGGCACTGGTGTTGGACTCCCCCAACCTCGGGAATATATTTCCTGTCCCTAGAGTGTCCAAACACTTAATAATCATATATGTTTGAATAACATCTCCTCTTATCCTTCTAAACTCTAGAGTATACAAGCCCAGTCGCTCCATTCTGTCAGCATAGGATAGTCCCGCCAGCCCGGGAATTAACCTCGTAAACCTACGCTGCATTCCCTCAATAGCACCAAGTCCTTCCTCAAATTAGGGGACGAAAACTGAACACAATACTCCAGTTGTGGTCTCACTAGTGCCCCATACAAATGCAGAAGGGGCACTTTGCTGCTATTCTCATCTCCACACGTTATGAAGGCCAACATGCCATTCGCTTTCTTCACTGCCTGCTGTACCTGCATGCTCACTTTCATTGACTGATGAACAAGGACCCACAGAAACCGTTGTACATCCGCTTTTCCCAACTTGACACCTTTTTGATAATAATCTGCCTTCCTGTTTTTGCTACCAAAGTGGATAACCACACATGTATCCACATTAAACTGCATTGTCCATGCATCTGCCCTCTCACCCACCTGTCGAAGTCACCTGTGGAAGTTAAACATATTGATTCTGTACAAGATGGATTCAACTTAAACTAAGACAAGCTGTAAGCTTCTCCTGTAAAATTACAAAGCCAGCGAAAAGCACTAAACTTTGCTTTCAGTAACACAGCTAACAAACGTTTGATGTTCCCTTTCCAATAACATAAGCGAGATAACAAGCACAGCATGAATGTTTCCTCTATAATGTAAACATTGAGAGAGAATTCAGACTATACGATTATAATGTGCGTCATAAGTAGAAAAAAACAAAATGCTTGTTCTGCAGGAATATAACCTTCTCATTTAACGATATATGTCTAACCCTTCATCTGTCAGAAGAACATGTCTGTGTTAAGAAGCTGTCACTATTAAGAATCTGCCAATCTTAAGAAGAAAGAGGCTGTATTATGATATGTAGATAAGGTATTGCTGAATCGTTGCTTATTGGAGTATATGTAATTCGAATACTGCCCCTTTGCCGCTTTGTGTGGAAATTATATAGTTTGTATAGTTTGTAATCTGCATACTGTAAAGAGTTTTACCACACCGGCCAGGCGAAATAAAGATTGTATTGCTTGATCACTGATTTATTTTTGCATTTTTGTCCGTTTAAGAACATTGAACCACAAAATACGTTGCATTCCCATAGCATCCTCCTCACAGTTCACATTTCCACCCAGCTTTGTATCATCCGCAAATTTGCTAATGTCACTTTGAATCCCTTCTTCTAAATCATTGATGTATATTGTAAATAGCTGCGGTCCCAGTAGAGACCCTTGCGGTACCCCGCTAGTCACTGCCTCCAATTATGAAAGGGACCCGTTAATCCCTACTCATTGTTTCCTCTCTGCCAAACAATTTGCCATCCATGTCAGTACTCTACCCCCAATACCATGTGCCCTAATTGTGCCCACTAATCTCCTGTGTGGGATCGTATTAAATGTGTACTGAAAGTCCAGTTGTACTACCTTGTCCATTTTCCTAGTTACATCCACAAAACATGCCAGAAGATTAGAGAAGCATGATTTCCCCTTCGTAAATCCATGCTGACTCGGACCGATCATGTTACTCCTATCCAAATGTGTTACTATTTCAACATGTATAATAGTCTCCAACATCTTCCGCAACACCGATGTCAGGCTAACTGTTCTATAATTCATTGTTTTCCCTCTACCGTCTTTCTTAAAAAGTGGGATAACATTAGCTGCCCTCCAATCCGCAGGAATGATCCTGAATCTATAATACATTGGGAAATTATCACCAATGCGTCCACGATTTATAGAACCACTTACTTCATTATTCTGGGATGTAGACCATCAGGCCCTGGGGATTTATCAGCCTTCAGTCCCATCAGTCTATCCAACACCATTTCCTGCCTAATGTGGATTTCCTCCAGTTCCTCCGTCACCTCAGATCCTCTAGCCACTAGTATTTCAGGAAGATTGTTTATCTCCTCCTTAGTGAAGACGGATCCAAAGCACCTGTTCAACTCATCTGCCATTTCCTTGTTCTCCATAATAATTTCACCTTTTCAGTCTGCAAGGGTCCAAATTTGGTCTTAACTTTATTTTTCCTCATCACATAACTAAAGAAGCATTTACTATATTCCTTTATATTCTTGGCTAACTTACCTTCGTACCTCATCTTTTCTCCCCGTATTGCCATTTAGCTATCTTCTGTTGCACTTTAAACAATACCCAATCCTCTTGCTTCCCGCTCATCTTTGCTACGCTGTACTTCTTCTCTTTTATTGTTATACTGTCCCTGAAATCCCTTGTCACCCACGGTCGCCCCTTAATCCCCTTGGAATCCTTCTTCCTCTTTAATTAAAATATTAAAATTGAACATATTATGGTCACTACATCCTAATGGCTCCTTAACCTCAAGTTCCTTCAGCAAATTTGATTGATTACATAAATCCAGAATTGCCTTCTCCCTGGTTGGCTCCAATAAAAGCTGCTCTAAAAATCCTTCAAGGAGATTTTCCTCAAACTCCCTTTCTTGGGTTCCAGTACCAACCTGGGTTTCCCAGTCAACCTGCATGTTCAAATCTCCCATAACAACCGTAGCATTACCTTTACGGTATGCTAATGTTAACAACTGATTCAACTTGTACCCGATATCCATACTACTGTTTGTGGGCCTGTAGATATGTTCCATAAGGGTCTTTTTAACATTACAATTGCTTAGTTCTTTCCATACTGCCTCCAGATCTCCTGTTTCAATGTCACTCCTTGCAAGGGGATGTATTTAATTTCTCACCAAAATAGTTAGTCCACCCCCTCTGCCCACCTGTCTGTATTTTGGATAGGAGGTCGACACTTGAATATTCAGTTCCCAGCTCAGGCCCTCTTGCAGACATGTCTGTAATACGCACATCATCACACTTGTCAATTTCTAACTGAGCCTCAAACTCGTTCACTTTATTCCTCATACTTCGCGTATTCATATACAACACTTTGACCTCGGTATACACATCCCCTCTTGCACCGCTCGCAAATGGCCCTGACCTTACTCTCTTATCCCTTCTTGAACTTTCCTTCCCATTTATTCGTGGGTCTTTTGTAACGTTTCATGTACTCACATCCCCTTCAACTACATATTTTTACTCCCAATTTGTCAACCCCCCCCCCACTATTTATTTTAAACCCACACGAGTAGCAAACCTGCCTGCCAGAACGTCGGCCCCCCTCCAGTTTAGGTGCAACCCGTCCCTTTTGTACAGTTCAACCAGATCATCCCTACCCCAGAAGTGATCTCAGTGGTCTATAAATCTGAGTCATTGCTCCCTGCAGCAACCCCTCAGTCACACATTCAGATCCCCTATCTCCCTGTTCCTGTCCTCACTAGCACGACGTACTTGAAGTAATCCAGAGATAACAACCCTAGAAGTCCTGCTTTTCAGTCTTCTTCCTAAAGGGCCTGTCCCACGGGCAGGCGACTCCATGCGGCAACCGCGACCTAATCGCGCGGCGGCCGCGCGGTTGCCGATTGATCAATGTACGGCCTGTCCAACGGGCATTCGATTCCATGCGGCGACCGCGACCTAACCGGAAGCGGGGGGTGCGCGGACGTCCAGTTCGAGCGAAGTCCTTTGGAAGCTCGAGCGGTTTTTATGTAGGTGAACAAGGGTAGGTGATATTTCGATTTTTATGTAGGTTAACACGGGTAGGTGATGTTTCGGTTTTTATGTAGGTGAACACGGGTTGGTGATGTTTCGGGTCGAGACTCTTCCTCAGACCATAGAAGATTGCAGAAGACTTCAGTCCGAAGAAGGTGTCTCGACCCGAACACACCACCTGTCCACAGAGGCTGCCTGATCTACTGAGTTACTCCAGTATTGTTGGTGTGTCCATCTTCGGTGTAAATGGGCATCTGCAGTTCCTTCCTTCACAACAATTCCAGAGTTGACGGAGACGGTGCACGCGGCGTCGAGGCGGTGCGGGGCGGCAGGCCGTTGCCGCGAGGAATTTTTGAAAAGTGTCAGTTTTTCGGAGCCCCGCGCGATGTCGGGTCCAACTCCATACGGCTCCGGCGATCTACGTGGGACCAGCCCCGCGACCTCCGCGCGGCCCCAGCACGGCCCCCGCTTCCAGTTACGTCGCGCTTGCCTCAAGGACTCGCCTGCCCATGGGACAGGCCCTTCTCTGAACTTACGTTTTTCCGGATGCGCAACTACTGCCGAATGTTCAAATTCCCTCTCGAGGATGTTCTGAATTCTGTTCGTGACATCTTGAACCCTGGCACCAGGGAGGCAACAGACCATCCTGGCGCCTCGCCTGCCGCCGCAGAATATCCAGTCGGCTCCTGGGACAATGGAGTCACCAACCACTATGGCTGTGGAAGCCTTCAGTCTCGCTGGTCGAGACCTATTTCTAGGATTGGACCTACCGACGTTTCCGCCGCTCGGAGTGGAAGTTTCGTCTCCCCCGACAGTTCCCAAGAGGGCGTACGTGTTTTCATTAGCAACAGCCACCTGGATCTCCTGCACTCCACGGTTACCACCCTTTCTCTCAGTCACACACCTTCGTTCTTCCCGTATCCTTGACGTGACCACCTCACTGTACGTCCTGTCTAGGAAACTGCCTTTTCCCCAGATAGCCCTGAGGTCATCAAGGTGATTCTCCACTGGCCCAACACGGTCCTTCACGAGCTGAACCTGGAGACACTTTCCACAGTTGTAGCATCCAGAGGCTCCATCCGTGTCCCTGGCCTCCCACATCCTGCAAGCATCACACTGCCTCATCTTATCCGTCATCTGTTCACCGCGTCCCGTCCTTTCCAGCTTTTTGCGTAGTCTCCTTTCCTAAGACCCTCGATCCAAAGACTCACACGTTTCTCACAAGCACTTCCCTCCCAAGGCCGCTTCCCCACTACCGCTTCCCGAGAGCAGCCTTGCTGATAAATTGCCTAATTTGCCAATTTACAAATCAAATTCCTCAGTTTAAAATTGCTTTTTCCCTTCTGACTCACCTGTCCTACGGGTTTCAGCAAAGAATCGATACTCCCTGCATCTGTTTGATTGCTGCTTCTCCCAGCTCCACGTAAGGACTGGACATTTGTGAAGTTCCTTAACCTAATTGAATTTGACAAAAACTCCCATTTCGCAGGTGACATTTAGTCAGCTACAATCCACGTGATCGCGTTCGTATTATTCAACATACTGCATCAATTGGCGATTCCGAATATTGTAAATCGAGAATGTGGACACAGTTGGTATTTGGACATCTTCTGTGTTTTGGCCACCTAAACTGCTCCGGGCTATTTAAATGGAATCGTGTTCAAAAAGTTCATGTGGCGAAGCACCTACGTTCAACTTCTACTCCACTTCCACTCTTGACTAACAATGTCTATTTTAACAGAACAAAAACTGCGACAGTGCCAGAAAGGTAGGAGCTGATGATTGAATTCCATACAACATCGCATTCGAAAGATATTAGGGAAGCATACCGAGATAATTAACGTTGTTCCGCATTACTGACTCCATCTTTAGAACTTCAAGAGAAATGTAAACGAGAAGGTTTGTCTTTTTACGCTATTTAGGTTTGAAAGAAGCCTTGTTCCGCATCTAATATCCGGCGTGATATGAGGTGTTTGTACATCAAGGAAAGTTTAAGCTGTTGTGACTATGACAGTTAGGTCAATCAATAATTAAATAAATCAACATTATTACCAATTATGGATAATGTTATTATGGATAAAAGCTGAAAGATGATGTTTCCTGATAACAGCGAGTTCAGAACAAGATTCCCTGGTCTGAGAACCGGTAATGGTGACTTAAGCAGGGATGTGGAATAAGTTGTTTTAAGTGAGCAAAGAACTATAAGAGCTTCCTCAGATAAAAACAAATATGGACACAGGCCCGAGAGCCGTTGGAGCGGTCGCAGAGGGAGGAGCTACACCCGAGCGGTAGGGGATAAAGTGGAGCGCGGGGCTTGCTTGTTCCTTACAGAGGCCCGAGAGCCGTTGGAGCGGTCGCAGAGGGTGGAACTACACCCGAGCGGTAGGGGATAAAGTGGAGCGCGGGGCTTGCTTGTTCCTTACAGAGGCCCGAGAGCCGTTGGAGCGGCCGCAGAGGGAGGAGCTACACCCGAGCGGTAGGGGATAAAGTGGAGCGCGGGGCTTGCTTGTTCTTTACAGAGGCCCGAGAGCCGTTGGAGCGGTCGCAGAGGGAGGAGCTACACCCGAGCGGTAGGGGATAAAGTGGAGCGCGGGGCTTTCTTTTTCCTTACAGAGGCCCGAGAGCCGTTGGAGCGGTCGCAGAGGGAGGAGCTACACCCGAGCGGTAGGGGATAAAGTGGAGCGCGGGGTTTGCTTGTTCCTTACAGAGGCCCGAGAGCCGTTGGAGCGGTCGCAGAGGGAGGATTGCCCAAATCTGTAACGTTCCAAGTTCCACTTCAAAAACAAGTGTGCTTGAGGAAGCCGCCGATTGGTGGAAGCAGACAAGAGGGAGCAGCTGATTGGGAGTCAGATCCCTGCGGATTGTACTGCATTGTAGCAGTTTGTTTTGTATTGTAGCAGTTTGTTTTGTATTGTATCCTAGGTAAGGGGAGTATGAGGGCCAGGGCAGTTTACTGTTCTGGATGTCAGATGTGGGTAGTCATGGAGTCTGATAGCCCTCCAGACGTCCACATCTGCGCCAGGTGTATCGAGATGGGGCTCCTAAGGGACCGTATTAGGAACCTGGAGCAGCAGCTCGATGACCTCCGTCTGGTCAGGGAGAGCGAGGAAGTCATTGAGAGGAGTTACAGGGAGGTGGTCACTCCAAGACCACAGGAGGCAGGCAAGTGGATCACGGTTGGGAGAGGCAAGGGGCACAGGCAGGGACTAGAGAGTACCCCGGTGGCTATATACCTTGACAATAAGTACTCCTGTTTGAGCACTGTTGGGGGGGGGGCAGCCTACCTGGGGGTAGGGACAGCGGCCGGGCCTCCGGTATAGAGACCGGCCCTGTTGCTCAGAAGGGTAAGGAAAAGAAGAGGAGGGCAATACTAACAGGGGACTCTATAGTTAGGGGGTCAGCGAGGCGATTCTGTGGACGCAGTCGGGAGACCCGGACGGTAATTTGCCTCCCTGGCGCCAGTGTCTGTGATGTGTCTCAACGTGTCCAAGATATCCTGAAAGGGCAGGGAGAGGAGCCCGAGGTCGTGGTACATATATGTACCAATGACATTGTAAAAAAAGAGAAGAGGTCCTGAAAGGAGAATTTAGGGAGTTAGGACGGGAGTTAAAGAGAAGGACAGCAAAGGTAACAATCTCGGGATTACTGCCTGTGCCACGCGACAGTGAGAGTAGGAATGGAGCGAGGTGGAGGATAAATGCGTGGCTGAAGGACTGGTGCAGAAGGCAGGGATTCAAATTTCTGGATCATTGTGACCTCTTTTGTGGAAGGTGCGACCTGTACAAAAAGGATGGGTTGCACTTGAA
This sequence comes from Malacoraja senta, assembly GCA_038087875.1. Taxonomy (NCBI): domain Eukaryota; kingdom Metazoa; phylum Chordata; class Chondrichthyes; order Rajiformes; family Rajidae; genus Malacoraja; species Malacoraja senta. Next base: position 109,636 of record JAXLNO010004004.1, on the reverse strand, counting down.
CCTGAGGGGGACCGATATCCTGGCGGGGAGATCTGCAAAGGCTACTGGGGAGACTTTAAACTAGAATGGTTGGGGGGAGGGACTCAAATAGAGATTGCTATTAGACAGTGTGTGAGGCAGGAGGCAGAGAAGGAAAGCACTCAGACCCAACATGTAGGGGGGGGAGAAGAAAACAATAATAAACAGAGAATAAGAGGTGGTGGGGTTCTTAAATGGGTGAGCAGAGAAACAGAGGGGTGTAAAATGCGGGCGGAAGCAATAGGTAGTAAGGTAGAAAGGAAAAGTGGCAGGCAGACAAATCCAGGGCAACAATTAAAAATAGCCACTTTTCAACATAATTGTATAAGGGGTAAGAGCGTTGTAAAAACAAACCTGAAGGCTTTGTGTATCAATGCAAGGAGCATTCGCAATAAGGTGGATGAGTTGAACGTGCAGATAGCAATTAATGATTATGATATAGTTGGGATCACGGAGACATGGCTCCAGGGTGACCAAGGCTGGGAGCTGAACATCCAGGGATATTGAATATTCAGGAGGGATAGAGAGAAAGGAAAAGGGGGTGGGGCAGCGTTGCTGGTTAGAGAGGAGATTAACGCAGTGGAAAGGAAGGACATTAGCTTGGAGGATGTGGAATCGGTATGGGTATAGCTCCGAAACACTAAGGGGCAGAAATCGCTGGTGGGTGTTGTGTACAGGCCACCTAGCAGTAGTAGTGAAGTTGGGGATGGCATCAAACAGGAAATTAGAAATGCGTGCAACAAAGGCAAAACAGTTATAATGGGTGACTTCAATCTACATATACATTGGGTGAATCAAATTGGCAGGGGTGCTGAGGAAGAGGATTTCTTGGAATATATGCGGGATAGTTATCTAGACCAACATGTAGAGGAACCAACGAGAGACCAGGCTATTCTAGACTGGGTATTGAGTAATGAGGAATGGTTAGTTAGCAGTCTTGTTGTGCGTGTCCCCTTGGGCAAGAGTGACCATAATATGATTGAGTTCTTCATTAGGACGGAGAGTGACATTGTTAATTCAGAAACAACGGTTCTGAACTTAAAGAAAGGTACCTTTGAGGGTATGAGACGTGAATTGGCCAAGATGGACTGGCAATTAGTTCTAAAAGGGTTGACGGTGGATATGCAATGGAAGGCATTTAAAGACTGCATGGATGAACTACAAAAATGTTCATCCCAGTTTGGCAAAAGAATAAATCAGGGAAGGTAGTGCATCCGTGGATAACAAGTGAAATCAGGGATAGTATCAAAGCAAAAGATGATGCGTACAAATTAGCCAGAAAAAGCAGCATAGCAGAGGACTGGGCGAAATTCAGAGATCAGCAGAGGAGGACAAAGGGCTTAATTAGGAAAGGGAAAATCGATTATGAAAGGAAACTGGCAGGGAACATAAAAACTGACTGCAAAAGTTTTTATAGATATGTGAAGAGAAAGAGATTAGTTAAAACAAATGTAGGTCCCTTGCAGTCAGAAACAGGTGAATTGATCATGGGGAACAAGGATATGGCGGACCAATTGAATAACTACTTTGGTTCCGTCTTCACTGAGGAAGACATAAATAATCTGCCGGAAATAGCAGGGGGCCGCGGGTCAAAGGAGATGGAGGAACTGAGTGAAATCCAGGTTAGTCGGGAAGTGGTGTTGGGTAAATTGAATGGATTAAAGGCTGATAAATCACCAGGGCCAGACAGGCTGCATCCCAGAGTACTTAACGAAGTAGCTCCAGAAATAGTGGATGCATTAGTGATAATTTTTCAAAACTCTTTAGATTCTGGAGTAGTTCCTGAGGATTGGAGGGTAGCAAACGTAACCACTCTTTTTAAGAAGGGAGGGGGAGAGAACACGGGGAATTACAGACCAGTTAGTCTAACATCGGTAGTGGGGAAACTGCTAGAGTCAGTTATTAAAGATGGGATAGCAGCACATTTGGGAAGTGGTGAAATCATTGGACAAAGTCAGCATGGATTTACGAAAGGTAAATCGTGTCTGACGAATCTTATAAAAATTTTCGAGGTTGTAACTAGTAGAGTGGATAGGAGAGAACCAGTGGATGTGTTGTATCTGGACTTTCAGAAGGCTTTCGACAAGGTACCACATAAGATATTAGGATACAAACTTAAATCACACGATATTGGGGGTTCAGTATTGATGTGGATAGAGAACTGGCTGGCAAACAGGAAGCAAAGAGTAGGAGTAAACGAGTCCTTTTCACAATGGCAGGCAGTGACTAGTGGGGTACCGCAAGGCTCAGTGTTGGGACCCCAGCTATTTACAATTTATATTAATGATCTGGACGAGGGAATTGAAAGCAACATCTCCAAGTTTGCGGATGACACTAAGCTGGGGGGGGCAGTGTTAGCTGTGAGGAGGATGCTAGGAGACTGCAAGGTGACTTGGATAGGCTGGGTGAGTGGGCAAATGTTTGGCAGATGCAGTATAATGTGGATAAATGTGAGGTTATCCACTTTGGTGGCAAAAACGGGAAGGCAGACTATTATCTTAATGGTGGCCGATTAGGAAATGGGGAGATGCAGCGAGACCTGGGTGTCATGGTACACCAGTCATTGAAAGTAGGCATGCTGGTGCAGCAGGCAGTGAAGAAAGCGAATGGTATGTTGGCCTTCATAACAAGAGGATTTGAGTATAGGAGCAGGGAGGTTCTACTGCAGTTGTACAGGGTCTTGGTGAGACCACACCTGGAGTATTGTGTACAGTTTTGGTCTCCGAATCTGAGGAAGGACATTATAGCCACGGAGGGAGTGCAGAGAAGGTTCACGAGACTGATTCCTGGGATGTCATGACTTTCATATGAAGAAAGACTGGATAGACTTGGCTTATACTCACTAGAATTTAGGAGATTGAGAGGGGATCTTATAGAAACGTACAAAATGCTTATGGGGTTGGACAGGCTAGATGCAGGAAGATTGTTCCCGATGTTGGGGAAGTCCAAGACAAGGGGTCACAGCTTAAGAATAAGGGGAAATCCTTTAAGACCGAGATGAGGAAAAACGTTTTCACACAGAGAGTGGTGAATCTCTGGAACTCTCTGCCACAGAGGGTAGTTGAGGCCAGTTCAATTGGCTGTATTTAAGAGGGAGTTAGATGCGGCCCTTGTGGTTAAGGGGATCGGGGGTGTGGAGAGAAGGCAGGTACGGAATACTGAGTTGGATGATCAGCAATGATCATATTGAATTGCGGTGCAGGCTCGAAGGGCCGAATGGCCTACTCCTGCACCTATTTTCTATGTATCTATATATCTATAATCTCAATATATTAACGGCGGGGAAATCATAAGTAATCAAGAGTCGTTTCCGAAGTGCAGAAAAGTTGATCGAAGGGATTTTGGGTCAACCATGAACGCACTGTTTGAAGAGCCGAGCAATGGAAACTAAACTGACGATTTCATGAATTCAATGCATGAGTGAAATAGTGGATGTGAATGATTCATATTTACATGACAAAACATTTCTTTGAGAATTAAATGAGAAAATATCCAGATTTATTAAGAGACGAAGATAAATAATACTAAATTGGGATAATCTTTGATATCTAACAGGGTTTCTGAAAATGATTAAATTATGACGTTCACAGAACCCAATTTAGCATATGGAGAAGAACAATGAATAATAACGAAATGTACAATTGTCTCTTGAGGTTGACTGCTTTTTTCGCGTGACCGTGAAGTTTATTCATTCAATCGTTTTCTGGTTTGATTCATCGTGCAAATTCTATTTATTTACTGATTAACCGCAAACGACATTCCAAGCAAATCCAAAAAATAGTTATACAAGAGACCTGACTCTCAATTCAAAAAATTGTAAGTGAGAGTAATGCAAACTTCACAAAAAATATCAGAAAAGGAACCCCATCTGCATCTTAGATTGGTCCATATCCCTTTGTCCTGAAATTAAGTCCATCATTCTGATTTCCTCCGGTTGGAGTAATATATTTACGTTTAAGGCATCTTAGAGTCATACGTTCTCAGGTGATTAATAATATACCTCCTAAACGCGAGGAAAACAATAGCAATATGCAATCAATTATTCCACTTGAATTGACCCACCCACCTGAGGAATAAATTAACGGATACACACGGTACCTTCTTGAAATAAATCAAGTATATAGGCAAATTGGCTGTCGCCTATTAAATATAGCTGCAGAAGTATTTCGCTTCTTCAGTTATAGAATACGAAGTACAGTTCAACGCATGAACTAGATCACCGGCCCAAAAATTCTGAACTGAACACTGGGCCAGAGCTTATCTTATTTGCATGCACTTAGTCGATATCCCCGCATTCTATGTATATTCTCCTGCCTCTCAAAAAGCTTCATAAATATCACCATCGTGAGTGCCTCCAGCACCGCTCCAGGCATCCAACATGTTTTGGGCAATAATAACGTCCATACATCTCCCTTACAAATTGCATCTCCCACCGTTAAGCTACATCTTCTAATGGGTTATATTAACCAATGTCCTATAAAGCTGCATCACAAACTCCTGATCTTATATTCAATATCTCGACCAATGAAGGCATACATACCATATTCCATTTGAACCACTCTATCTACACGCGCTTCACGTTCAACGATGTCTGTCCTTGGATCTAAACATTCCTCTGTACATCAATATTGTTACAGGGTGGCACGGTGGCGCAGCGCTGGAGTTGTTGCCTTATAGTGCTTGCAGGGCAGGAGACCCGGGTTCGATCTTGACTACGCGTTTTGTCTGTGCAGAGTTGGTACGTTCACCCCAAGACCTGCCTGGGTTTTTTCCGAGACCTTAAATGTTCCTACCATACTCCAAAGACGTACAGGTTTGGAGGTTATTGGTTTGGTGCATGTGTAGATTTTTCCTAGTGTGTGTCGGATAGTGTTAATGTGCGGGGATCGCTGCTCGCTGCGGACTCGGTGAGTAGAAGGGCCTGTTTCCACGCTGTATCTTTAAAGTAAATTCAACTAAACAGAACATTTCCCCCTTACATCCAACCTCCCAAAGTGCAAGGCTTCATACTGGTTCGAATTCAAGTCCATCTTGCGTTTTACGCCTATTTCTACAGCTAATCTATATCCCGCTATGTACTCTGACAGCCTTCCTCACAATCTATGATTCCAGAAATAATGGTGTTATCTGCGAACGTATTATCCAATGCATTTACATGTACGTCCAATTCATTTATATATATCACGATCAGCAGAGGTCCCATCGCAGATCGTTGCGGAACTGCGCTGGTTTCCAGACTGAATATCGTTTTTCACCGCTACTGTCTCACTCTGTGAAAGCTAATTCTGAATCCATATGACCAAGTCATGATAAATTCAGTGCACTTTAATATTCTAAATCAGCCAACATTGTGAATTATATCAAATGTCTTACTAAAATTCATGGTGACAATATCCACCCCTTGCCCTCGTCGATCATCATTGTCACCACCTCTGAAAACTTGATCCAGTTGTGAAACGCCTAGAAAGATATTCTGAATATCCCGAAGGTTGACACACAATGCTGGAGTAACTCAACGGGACAGTCAGCATCTGCAGTTCTTTCCCACACATTATGAATATCCCGAATTGACAAATGAAAATTAACCTCTCCAATGCCTCCCACTGACACAAGACTCTCCGGCCTATTATACTCCTAATTCTCTCAATCTCCCTTCTTAAACAAAATACAAACATTGATTATTCCCCAGTCCTCTGGGACTTCGTCTGCAGCTGGACAAGATGCAACAAACTTCGCCAGAGCTCCTGCAAACTCGTCCATTGTTTCGATCAATAACCAGGGATAGATTCCACAATACCTTGTGGATTAATACATAATGACGTTCAAGAGATCCAACGCCATATTTTCAAACAGCACATTCACATTTGTATTCGCAACACTGACCACGCTGTCTTCCATGTACTTCTCCTTGGTGAATACAAATACTTATTTGGTGCCTCCCCAGCATCCTCTGCTTCCCTGGACAAAACTAGTGTGTCTAATCTGACTGCTACCGTAACATTCATCCTGCTCACCGGAGCAACTCCTCTGCATTTTTGCCCCACATTCAATCATGTGTGAAACATCGAAACCATGGAATATTGTTTGTCAGTTGTGCCACTCTCATGATCATATTTGTCAATTTGCTACAACACCTCAGAACCAAGCACAGATCCAGGCTCCGTGTTTACCTTCTTCCCCCACAATTCTCCTTGCAATAAATATACACCCTTCAGCCCATCAGATTCACGATATCCCTCCGCTCGTCCGGCCTGTATTTCATATGAGAGTAATTGGGCTTAAAATCTAACTTCACATTATTTATTCCTGTCTGTGCTCAGATTGTCACACAGACACTGCCCCTCTAATTTAACACCTCACTGTCAGCTCTTGTAAACCTCCTTACAAGTGCATTGGTCCCTGTCCTGTAAAGTTCATTGCTCTATTGAGAAAAATATCCAGGCTTATTCTAAATAATTTATGCACATGCTGATGGGTTTCAGTTATCAGCGAAACTGACCATGCAGTTTTATATGTTCTCCAGCTGCAAATAGCCTAAGAAGTACATTCTGATTTTCCTATATAGATGCCTTGCTATATCGCCATTTCTTATGACGTATCCTATAATCCACTCATTCGCTGGACCTGCCCAGCAATTTATTCGATATTATTTTAAACGTTTCACCCAATCTTCTGCTATGATTTTATCTCAAGAAAATACCATTACCAATGCAATTTACCCATGCAATCATCTATGCCACCTAAGATAGACACACAAAGCTGGAGTAACTTAGCGGGACAGGCAGCATCTCTGGAAATAAGGAATGGGCGACGTTTCGGCTCGAGGCGCTGTTCTGTCTGAAGAAGGTTCTGGATCCGAAACGTCAACCATTCCTTCACTCCAGAGATGCTGTCTGTCCCGCAGAGTTAATCCGGCTTTTTGTGCCTATATTTAATTTTAAGCCAGCATCTGCAGTTCCTTCATACACTTATACCACGTTAATATTTTGTTGTTAGATGACACCCCAATTACTACTGTGGCTGTGTTCGGTTGCGGTTTACTCTGGTGGAAATGTCCACAGTTTTTCTGCTCTGGCCGCTCTTACAATTATCCAAATGTCTAACCATACTTACATGTTACCTTTAGTAGCACAAGCCAACGAACTGCAGACATGTATATGATATTTTATTTAATTATTCTCATTTCGAAGCATCATGTATCCATAAAAACCAGCTTGCCTAATTTTGGCTGATTATGATTTCATCTTTGTTTAGATGTCTATTTCGTGTTAATTTCTACTCTGTCAAATTGATTAACATTTTTTACTAATCGTCTTCTTGTTATTTCCAAAAAAGATGTACCAAGGAATGACCGTTGGTATACCGCTCTGTATGTGTTCCAAGAACATAGATACATATTAGCATAGGAACAGGTCCTTCGGTCAACGATGTCGGTGACGATCACAACTGCAAGACGAAAGATTTTCTACTTGAAAATACAATCCATTTCCCTGCATACTCAACACACCATGTGCACATTCAGAAGGCAATTAACATGCAATTATATTAAGTGCCTCCACCACCACACCTGGCAGTACGTTCTCAGCATTCACGAAACTCTGTGTTAAAACCTTTAATCTTTTCCCCGTCTGGCATTAGATCTATCAAGTATTTGCACTTTTCATCCTGAGAAAAGTGTTATCACTGTCTCCCCGACATGTAATTGCATGATTGTAGTTACTTCCATCCTGATTCCCAGCCCCGTCCGGCATTCCAGGGAAAACAATCCTAATTTGACCAAACCCATATTTTAGCTTTTCCCTCGAATCCATGTATAATTCTGGTAAGCCTCCCCTGCACACTTCAGGAAATTATCCCTATCCTTTCGTAATCCAAGTGTTGCATCATTACTTCCAGAATTATACTCAATTCTGCAACCAATATAGGCAGGCATATCATGCGCCTTCTTTAACACATTAACAATTCGTGTTCCCAGTTTCAGGGAGTTATGGACTTGAAACCCAAGACACATTTGTCCATCAATGCTGTTCAGAATTACGCCCTTAACTTGGCATTTCACTTTGACACTTCAACACCGAAAGTGCATCACCTCACTCCTGTTCGAATCAAACATGAGCTGTCATCCCCATGCCTATATCCATGTCTTATCTACATCCCGCTGTATTCTTTGACATCTTTCTCTCGTTAAGTGACCTTCGCAATATGACTGGATGCTGCAAATTTACTATCCTACCCATTTACATTTAGGTCCAAATTATTGTTCTATATCACAACCCACAGAGGTCCCAGAACAGCCCTGCAAACGTTCACTGGTCAGAGACTTCAAGACAGAATGTTCCGCCACAACCACCAGTCTTTTATGAGAAATACAGTTCCGAATCCATTCGAGTAAATCGCTGTTAATCTCTGCATTTTAATGTCATGCTCCAGCCTACCATCTGCCACATTATCAACCGCATCACTAAAATACACGGAGTCAACGTCATCTCCTAAAATGATTCGATTCAAAATGATTCAACTCCTAAAATGATTCGATCAAGTAAGTGACACCGCCTGCTATGTACAAAACCAGGGTGACTATTCCGAAGTAATTATTTATCTTCCGATTTGGAGTAAATGTTTCCGGAATAATCCTTTCCGTCAGCTTTCCTACCACAGACGTGCGACTCACCTCCCTATAATTCCCTAGTTCAATGCAGAAACATATGATTACCCACTCTGCAGTCTTGCGTCACCTTGCCTGTAGTTAGATCAGACAAAATGAACTTCTTTATGGATCCAGCAATCTGCTCGCTTAAATCTTTCTATAACCTGGGATGGATCGCTCGTGCCCTATGGATTTACTCACCTTAATGATCCTCAAGATTCGAAACAGCTCCTTCTTCTTAATCGGAAACAGCCCTTGCATATTAATATTCTCCACACTGATCTCACTGTCCCCAATGCGCATCTGCTTGATGAAAGCACATGCAAAGTTCCGGTTTAGTACCTCGACTACGTCCTCTGACAACTATCACAAATTCCATCCTTTAGTCGTGGGTAGCCCTAACGTCTCCCTTGTTACCCTTTTGATTTAATGTATTTGATAAAAAAACGTTGGGAGTTTATGAATATAGTTCTTCAAGGCCGTTTCACGCGTCCCCCTTTAGCCTTCCTAATCGACAACTTGAACGTTGTCCTTCCTGCGTTATATTCCTCAAACGCCATGTCTGATTCCATCCTCTTAACACGTGATCGAGCATCCTTTTCATTTTGGACCCAATTTCAAAACTTTTTGGACATCCATAGTTTCATTACTTTGTCATCCTGACTATTACGCCTTACAGCAGGATGCTGGTCCCAAACTTCGATCAACTGCCTGATAATCAATTACCAAATAATCAGACGTTGATGCACCGAAAACTACTTTTTATCAGTTGTATCCTCCTGAGCATACGTATCCTCCTAGCATCCTACAGAAAAACGTTGTAATTTGCCATAATACAATTTAGTACCTCTCTGTGATGCGCAGCCTTCCCTCTACACAAACAAATCTTAAAGCCGACGGATTTTTGCTCATTGTTCACCAAGAGCCATTCCACTGTTACACCAGTTACCCGGTCAGGTGGAGCAATTTTTATCGTATTTTGTAAGGATCGCTCTATTCCTACGATATCACTGCTGTGATCAACTCTGAAACCAAACGACACGGACCTCCGTTTCTACAATCTATTTTTGAATCATTAATTAATTAATTTCTCCATTCATAGTGATATATGTAACTTTCTTCGTTCATGTTTTACCTACTGCCCCACAAGACTTATCACTTGAATTATGGATCAATATATGTGTCCGCTGAACGCAATTTGTCACTGCATTCCAAAGCTTTTCACCAAAATATGTTTATTATTGGTTAATGTGCGTGGCCGCAGCTGTACACTGAATATTTTCCAACAGTTATTCCTTTTTTGAATTATTTACTCCTCTATTGACTGTTTCCTTGAATTAGTTTGATTTCATTTTCATAACACACAGTCACCTTCGCTGTGTTGAATTAGAAGAAACTTTTTCTCACTTTGGTAACATTATGACAGCATTAATCCTAATTCTTAAAATGTTTTCAACACATTAATAAATAACATTCCTCTTGCATGTGAAAGGAATATAAATAAATTCCATGCTCCCTATTGTCTTTAAAATATACAAGACCAACGCGGGGGGAGGGGGGGCGACGTCACGCCAGAGGTCCGTTCCCCGAACGCGGCGTCGGCGCTCGCCCCCGAGACAGGCGCCCCACGGAGACAATAACCCCATCACCCGTTCCCCCAACATAACCTGTTCGCCGAACGCAATATTCCACCACTCGCCCATAGCCCCAACTGCGCAGGTGCGACTCAATTCCCCTCATCCCCCAACACTCCCTCCCCCTCCTCTTCACCGTCCCTCTTTTCTCCCCTCACCTCATCCACTCCCTCCTTCACCTCTCTCTCCCTCCTCTTTCCACTACCCTTAGTCACTCCCTACCATCAGTCACTCCCTCCCACCCTCCATAACCCCTCTCCCCTCCCTACCCCCCTGTCCCGATGGGCCTCGATTCCCCAACGCAATTTTCCACCACACACCCGTTTCCCTAACGCTATCCGTTTCCGCCACTCACCCGTTCCCCCAACGCAATACATCCTTCCCACTTGTGGGGGGGGGGGGGCTGTCGACGCTTCCCGTAGCCAATGAATGAAGTCGACTTTTGGGTCGGCGTCGGCGCTCCCTTCAGCAAATCAATTCTTCCCACGTTGGGGGTGGGGGTGGGGGGACAGTCGGCGATTCCAGGAGCCAATGAATGGACTCGACTTTTGGGTCAGCATCGGCGCTCCCTTGCGCGAATCAATCCTTTCCAAGTGGGTGTGGAATGCATTGGACGTTTCCCGGAGCCAATGCATGGAATCGACTTTTGGGTCGGCGTCGGTGCTCCCTCGAGCCAATGAATCATTCCCAACGCGGGTGGGGGGGGGGCAAAAATATCACACTCTCCTTACTCTCCTTGAAGCTGCTGATCCCATTGTCTCTCTGTCACCTCTCCCTCACTCTCATTTTCCCTACCCTCAGTCACTCCTCCCTCACCTCTCCCCTTCCGCACTCCCCCACTAAGGACAATGTTTAAATAACATTTATTTCACCCCCATCGCCCACTCCGTCAACTCTCATAGCTTGTGTTTTGGCAGCAGAGATTACATTGTGAGTTTATTTTCTGTCGTCGGATGTTCACGGCAACTGTGGATGAGATCCTATAGTTATGTCATTTTCGGTAGTCGGTTTGTTCACGGCAGCTTATGTAAATTCGATCCCATTGTGATTGGAGGAGCGTGAGATGCAATTGTGATATCATCACTGGAAGCTGCTAGAAAAGTCTCACTCACAGTCAGTTATTATTCGCAAAATATTCTTTTTAAAATATTTAATTATCAATAACATGAAATATAACATCAAATGTGAAGAAATTTGATACGACAGACAGAGAGACAAACACGTCATGATTTGTTGTCTCGTGCATGTGAAGATTTTACAGTTCGCGATCATTACATTAATGGTGCTACAAGATCCAATTCCCTCTCAACTAATAACTCAACTATGAGCAGCAGGTGGACCATACTTACGTTAAATCTTGAGCATATTATTTCTTACTTCCACCACATCTGATGCAATGTTTTAATTTTGAACATTCATTTCATCGAAATATTATATGATGATGTGAGCCATTACTTCCGATCACCACACATATTTGCATGCGTATTATTTCCACTGAGACATTGATTTTTTCATAATTTTTTCTAATGATGACCGTAAGTAAATTTCTAGTTTTTCCAGGTATCTACAAAATCAAACGTTGCGATGGTAAAATTGGGTAAAATCGCAGTCTTTTCGACGTTCTCAAAGTCCAACTTCGAAAGTCATTACTACTCGGGGATGGTTAGGAGGTATAGTTTACGCACTCCCGCCACACTTAAGATAGTGAACAATTGGTATTATATTGAAGTAGTATACAGCAAAGAAATAATCCATCACTTTCCGTTCTTTATCGCTGTCCCATTCATGTCATATAATTCTTATGAAAGTTTATTTTGATAAAAGTATGTCGTCTCATTAACGTGTGTGTGTCGTGATCATGTTTCATGTGTGGTAAAGCATGTATTCTCACCATCCTTCCGAGACCCAACTGACTCCTAATCTGTGAGTCTGCGCTAGTCTCTTATATAAATAGACACACCCCTTCTACGTATCCAATCACACCTACAAAAGTACAGCCAGATAAAAACTAAAAACTCAAAATATTAGAGATGACTTTAATATACAGACTTAAGTCTAATGGCTTCTGCACATGGGAAGGATATTAGTGCAGGTTCCTCATTCTCCACTTCCCATTATTGAAATATGAAAGACTCACACCATATGATGGGATTCCCGTAAAACGCACGTGAGCCTTCAGTCCTATGAATGTGTCTAGTAATAAACACAGTATCATTACTCAAAACTAAATTGTACGAATGGATTCTTATCAGCAGCAGTGTCACTTCGAACATTACCTAACCGATGCGAACAAAATATTTAGCTATCGGCACATTTATTGCACGAAACTTGGCGGCACGGTGACGTAGCAGTATAACTTCTGCCTTACAGCGCCAGGGACCGGGTTCGATCCTGACCACGGTAGCTTGGGTGTACGGAGTTTGTACGTTCCCCCCGTGACCTGCGTGGGTTTTCTCCGATCACTTCGATTTCCACCCACATTCCAAAGACCTAGATTTCCCTAAAAAAACATCCTAGTGTGTGTATGGTAGTGTTAACGCGTGAGGATCGCTGGTCTACGTGGATGGGCAGAAGGGCATGTTGCCCTGATATTTCTCTTAATCAATCTAAACTAAACTCTGCTTGGCGCGTTGTGGAATGTGTGAAAAATTTCACAATCTTCTATATAGGCGTGTTTCATATAATATGCACCAGCGCTCCAATATTTGTACTGTCCCTGCTTCCTGTTCATGTCCATAATTCAAATGTTCACAAACACCGCAAAGCGCGCTCCACATTCAAAGACATTTCTGCGCAGGGCAGTTACATCTTATTTTGACTTCTTTGATTGCTTCTATCCGGTAGCCAGAACCTATAATATAATATATGTATTTGCTCCCCTTAGGCCAAGTCATTCAAAGGCACGGCATTTCCTTCCATTGCTATGCAGACGATACACAACTCTATCCCCCCCCCTTGAAGCCAAAAAAAGGATCAAATCTACTTAACCTTTTCCACTGCCTCGAGGATATAAAGTGTTGGATGGCCCAGAACCTCCTCCAACTAAACGAGAGTAAGTCTGAGGTCATCCTTCTCCGCCCCTCGGACTCAATCAAAATGATAGCAGCCAGCCTTGGAAGACTTACCCCTTTAATCAAACCTCACGTCAAAAATCTTGGCGTGATATTTGACTCAGCATTGACATTGACAAACAAGTCAATTCCGTGGTAAAAGCTAGCTTCTTCCAACTTCGGACGATAGCTAAAATAGTAAGATTAAACGAGAACTTACCAGTTTGAAGTTTGAACTTTATTTTATGAGGAGTTACGATGAGGTATTACGTCAAGACCCCGCCAGCCCGCATGCGCGTCAACGTTCATAGCAGCGGTGTGATAACAGTTGTTGAACTGAATATAGGAATATTCGAGAGAGTAGAAATACCAGCAGACCTTTATGAGGGTTGGGAGCGGAGGGCACGTAATCCCTCATCGTAACTCCTCATAAAATAAAGTTCAAACTTCAAACTGGTAAGTTCTCGTGTAATCTTACTATTTTACTTCGGAGTCACGTGAGTGACTACGTGAAGATTTCCAGGCTCTGTGATTTCATGCCATGAACACTAGTCCACACAATCACAACTGCATCAGTTGACCACAAATGATTGAACATTAGTAATGCATTCAGACATGACATAGATTTAAACATGCTGATGCTTTTAAATGAACACATAGTAATAATAGTAACCTCCTTCATGCGGGAGGATTCTATAGAACGTAAAATAAAGCTGGTATATACCCCCGTCTGGCAATAGGTTTGTTATAAAATGTTTGGAAAGGTTCGTTCGTTTGACCATCCTGCAGCTGCTAGGATGTGGTCCAGTGGAACGTCCATAACCCTTGCTGCTGATATATTTGCAGCTCAGGTGGAGTGAGATTTGACACTGTCAGTGTTCACTCCTGCACAAGCCAGAACCCGCTTTATCCACCTGGAGATGGTCTGTACTGATACCTTTTTATGAGTTTTCATGTAACTAACAAACATAACTAGTTCAGAGCCTTTCAGGCTCGAGGTGACCTTAACACACTGTTGTAGATGTGTGACCACACATAACCGAAGGTCCATGGGGTATGCAAAAAGTTTAGTTTGAGACCTGATGCCCTTGGTCTGATCTGCTTGACTAAGTCATAAACGTAAAATGTTCTTTTGCCTGCAGATGTAACAATCCGGTCCAATTGCAGCATGCAACGACTGGATCTATAACGCTGAAACCAGCGCCATGAGCCTAACCACTTGTAAGTCAGTTCGACCAAGAACAGGGATGTAGCTGGAGCCCACCGGCGTAGGTTTGGAGCCGAAGATACCCTTCATAAATCTGGAGATCAGTGGGTGAGATCCGACAAAGTGATGTCCGAATCCCAGCAACAAGTACGACGACAAGGCACTTCTGGCACAAATTATGGCACTATAATTGTATCCCTCGTCAACATTAATTATACAGGATTCCAAACATAGAAACACAGAAACATCGTATACGTGCCGTGTCATACGTATGTTGGATTGTAGACAGAGCACTTCCACTTATTGATATAAGAGATGTACTACTTCTTGATACTATCTCTGCAGGCCGCAGTGATCATGACCAACGCACGGCCAGACAGTCTGAGCCCTAGATAAGTTCTTCTCAGACTCTGCAATCAACGATTTGATTCCATCATGCAGTGGATGGTCCTCTCCAGTCACGGGGTGAACCAGCAGATATCTGCGTTTGGGAACAGTCCTAAAAGACGTTGTTATCATTCCGAATATGAGTGGGAATCATGGCTGTGTAGGCCAGCCAGGCACTACCAAAATGCCTGAGGCGGAGTATTGCTGGATTTTTAGCAAGCACCGCCTGATGAGGCAAAATGGAGGGAATGTATAAAGAACATTCCTCCCTAGTGTAGCGAGAATGCATCTACCGCTACTGCCCCTGGATCTGATTCTCATGCAACGTACTTTAGTAACTGGTGATTAAGTAGAGATGCGAACAAATCAATATCCGGTGTTCTATACCTTTTCGGAATGGAAGGAGGTAAATAATGAGACCTACCTACCAGCGTCTCTAACTCCAGGTCGCTTACATAGAAACATAGAAAACAGGTGCAGGAGTAGGCCATTCGGCCCTTCGAGCCTGCACCGCCATTCAATATGATCATGGCTGATCATCCAACTCAGTATCGTGTACCTGCCTTCTCTCCATACCCCTTGATCCCTTTAACCACAAGGGCCACATCTAACTTCCTCTTAAATATAGCCAATGAACTGGCCTCAACTACCGTCTGTGGAATTCCAGCGATCCACCACTCTCTGTTTGAAAAATGTTTTTCTCATCTCGGTCCGAAAAGATTTCCCCTTTATCCTTAAACTGTTACCCCCTTCTCCTGGACTTCCCCAACATCGGAAACAATCTTCCTGAATCTAGCCTGTCAACCCCTTAAGAATATTGTAAGTTTCTATAACATCCCCCCTCAATCTTCTAAATTCTAGCGAGTACAAGCCGAGTCTATCCAATGTTTCTTCATATGAAAATCCTGACATCCCAGGAATCAGTCTGGTGAACCTCCTCTGTACTCCTTCTATGGCAAGAATGTCTTTCCTCAGATTTGGAGATCAAAACTGTGCGCAATACTCCAGGTGTGGTCTCACCAAGACCCTGTACAACTGCAATAAAAACTCCCTGCTCCTATACTAAAATCCTTTTGCTCAGAATGCTAACATACCATTCGCTTTCTGCACTGCCTGCTGCACCTTCATGCCTACTTTCAATGACTGGTGTACCATGACATCCAGGTCTCGTGGCATCTCCCCTTTTCATAATCGGCGACCATTCAGATAATAGTCTACTTTCCTGTTTTGCCACCAAAGTTGATAACCTCACAT
This sequence comes from Malacoraja senta, assembly GCA_038087875.1. Lineage (NCBI taxonomy): Eukaryota > Metazoa > Chordata > Chondrichthyes > Rajiformes > Rajidae > Malacoraja > Malacoraja senta. Next base: position 93,439 of record JAXLNO010004004.1, on the reverse strand, counting down.
GTATCCACATTATACTGCATCTGCCAAGCAATTTCCCACTCACCCAGCCTATCCAAGTCACCTTGCAGCCTCCTAGCGTCCTCCTCACAGCTAACACTGCCCCCAGCTTCGTGTCATCCGCAAAGTTGGTGATATTGCATTCAATTCCCTCGTCCAAATTATTAACATATATTGTAAATAGCTTGGGTCCCAGCACTGAGCCTTGCGGTACCCCTCTAGTCAATGCCTGCCATTCTGAAAAGGATCCCTTTACTCCTACTCTTTGCTTCTTGTTTGCCAGCCAGTTCTCTATCCACATCAATACTGAACCCCCAATACTGTGCGCATTAATTTAGTATACTAATATCTTATGTGGGACCTTGTCGAAAGCCTTCTGAAAGTCCAGATATAACACATCCACTGGTTTTCCCTTATCCGCTCTACTAGTTACATCCTCGAACAAAATCTATAAGATTCGTCAGACATGATTTCCCTTTCGTAAATCCATGCTGACTTAGTCCGATGATTTCACCACTTTACAAATGTGCTGCTATCGCATCTTTAATAACAGTCTCTAGCAGATTCCCCACTACCGATGTTAGACTAACTGGTCTGTAATTCCCCGTTTTCTCTCTCCCTCCCTTTTTAAAAAGTGTGGTTACATTAGCTACCCTCCAATCCTCAGGAACTACTCCAGAACTAAGGAGTTTTGAAAAATTATCACTAATGCATCCACTATTTCTGGGGCTACTTCCTTAAGTACTCTGGGATGCAGCCTATCAGGCCCTGGGGATTTATCGGCGTTTAATCTATTCAATTTACCTAACACCACTTCCCGACTAACCTGGATTTCACTCAGTTCCTCCATCTCATTTGACTCGCGGTCCCCTGCTATTGCCGGCAGATTATTTATGTCTTCCTTAGTGAAGACAGAAACAAAGTAGTTATTCAATTGGTCTGCCATGTCCTTGTTCCCCATGATCAATTCGCCTGTTTCTGACTGCAAGGGACCTACATTTGTTTTAACTAATCTTTTTCTCTTCACATATCTATAAAAAAGTATGCAGTCAGTTTTTATGTTCCCTGCCAGTTTTCTTTCATTATCTATTTTCCCTTTCCTAATTAAGGCCTTTGTCCTCCTCTGCGAGACTCTGAATTTCACCCAGTCCTCTGGTAGGCTTCTTTTTATGGCTAATTTGTACGATTCATCTTTTGTTTTGATACTATCCCTGATTTCCCTTGTTATCCATGGATGCATTTCTTCCCTGATTTATTCTTTTGCCAAACTGGGATGAACAATTGTTGTAGTTTATCCATGCAGTCTTTAAATGCCTTCGATTGCATATCAACCGTCAACCGTTTAAGAATCAATTGCCAGTCAATCTTGGCCCATTCACGTCTCATACCCTCAAAGTTACATTTCTTTAGTTTCAGAACCCTTCCTGAACTCAACCATATTACGGTCACTCTTGCCCAAAGGGCCACGCACAACAAGACTGCTACTAACCCTTCCTCATTACTCAATACCCAGTCTAGAATAACCTGTTCTCTCGTTGGTTCCTCCACATGCTGGTTTAGAAAGCTATCCCGCATACATTCCAAGAAATCCTCTTCCTCAGCACCTCTGCCAATTTGATTCACCCAATCTATATGTAGATTGAAGTCACCCATTATAACTGTTTTACCTTTGTTGCACGCATTTCTAATTTCCTGTTTGATGCCATCCCCAACTCCACTACTACTGTTAGGTGGCCTGTACACAACCCCCACTAGCGTTTCTGTCCCTCAGTGTTTCGCAGCTCTACCCATGTCGATTCCACATCCTCCAAGCTAATGTCCTTCCTTTCTATTGCGTTAATCTCCTCTCTAACCAGCAACGCTACCCCACCTCCTTTTCCTTTCTGTCTATCCCTCCTGAATATTGAATATCCCTGGATGTTCAGCTCCCAGCCTTGGTCAACCAGGAGCCATGTCTCCCTGATCCCAACTACAGTGACTTGCAAAAGTTTTCATACCCCTTGAACTTTTCCACATTTTGTCACGTTACAACCACAAATGTAAATGTATTTTATTGGGATTTTATGTGATAGACCAACACAAAGTGGTGCATAATTGTGAAGTGGAAGGAAAATGATACATGGTTTTCAAATTTTTTTACAAATAAAAAACTGAAAAGTGTCGCGTGCAAAAGTATTCAGCCCCCCTAAGTCAATACTTTGTAGAACCACCTTTCGCTGCAATTATAGCTGCAAGTCTTTTGGGGTATGTCACTACCAGCTTTGCACATCTAGAGACTGAAATGTTTGCCCATTCTTCTTTGCAAAATAGCTTAAGCTCAGTCAGATTGGATGGAAAGCGACTGTGAACAGCAATTTTCAAGTCTTGCCAGAGATTCTCAATTGGATTTAGGTCTGGACTTTGACTGGGCCATTCTAACACATGAATATGCTTTGATCTAAACCATTCCATTGTAGCTCTGCCTGTATGTTTACGGTCGGTGTCCTGCTGAAAGGTGAACCTCCGCCCCAGTCTCAAGTCTTTTGCAGACTCGAACAGGTTTTCTTCCAAGATTGCCCTGTATTTGGCTCCATCCATCTTCCCATCAACTCTGACCAGCTTCCCTGTCCCTGCTGAAGAAAAGCATCCCCACAGCATGATGCTGCCACCACCATATTTCACAGTGGGGATGGTGTGTTCAGGGTGATGTGCAGTGTTAGGTTTCCACCACACATAGCGTTTTGCATTTAGGCCAAAAACTTCAATTTTGGTCTCATCTGACCAGAGCACCTTCCTCCATATGTTTGCTGTGTCCCCCACATGGCTTGTGGCAAACTGCAAATGGGACTTCTTATGGCTTTTTTTCAACAATGGCTTTCTTCTTGCCACTCTTCCATAAAGGCCCGATTTGTGGAGTGCACGACTAATAGATGTCCTGTGGACAGATTTTCCCACCTGAGCTGTGGATCTCTGCAGCTCCTCCAGAGTTACCATGGGCCTCTTGGCTGCTTCACTGATCAATGCTCTCCTTGCTCGGCCTGTCAGTTTAGGTGGACGGCCATGTCTTGTTAGGTTTGCAGTTGTGCCATATTCTTTCCATTTTCAGATGATGGATTGAACAGTGCTCCGTGAGATGTTCAACGCTTGGGATATTTTTTTATAACCTAACCCTGCTTTAAACTTCTCCACAACTTTATCCCTGACCTGTCTGGTGGTTTCCTTGGGCTTCATGATGCTGTTTGTTCACTAATGTTCTCTAACAAATCTCTGAGGTCTTCACAGAACAGCTGTATTTATACTGAGATTAGATTATACACAAGTGGACTCTATTTACTAATTAGGTGACTTCTGAAGGCAATTGGTTGCACTGGATTTTATTTAGTGGTATCAGAGTAAAGGGGGCTGAATACTTTTGCACGCGACACTTTTCAGTTTTTTATTTGTAAAAAAATTTGAAAACCATGTATCATTTTCCTTCCACTTCACAATTATGCGCCACTTTGTGTTGGTCTATCACATAAAATCCCAATAAAATACATTTATGATTGTGGTTGTAACGTGACAAAATGTGGAAAAGTTCAAGGGGTATGAATACTTTTGCAAGCCACTGTATATCATAATCATTAATAGCTATCTACACATTCAACTCATCCACCTTATTACGAATGCTCCTTGCATTGAGACACAAAGCCTTCAGGCTTGTTTTTACAATGCTCTTACCCCTTATACAAATATGTTGAAAATTGGCCCTTTTTGATTTTTGCCCTGGATTTGTCTGCCTGCCACTTTTACTTTTCACCTCGCTACCTATTGCTTCTACCCTCATTTTACACCATTCTGTCTCTCTGCTCACACATTCAAGAAACCTACCACCTCTTATTCTCTGTTTATTACTTTTTTTCTTCTTTCCCCCTACAAGTTTGGTCTGAGTGCTTCCCTTCTCTGCCTCGTGTCTCACACACTGTCTACTAGCTTTCTCTATTTGAGTACCTCCCCCCCCAACCGTTCTAGTTTAAAGTCTCCGCAGTAGCCTTTGCAAATCTCCCCGCCAGGATATTGGTCACCCTCGGGTTCAAGTGCAACCCGTCCTTTTTGTACAGGTCACACCTTCCACAAAAATGTCCCAATGATCCAGAAACTTGAATCCCTGCGCTCTGCACCAGCCCTTCAGCCACGCATTTATCCTCCACCTCGCTCCATTCCTACTCTCACTGTCGCGTGGCACAGGCAGTAATACAGAGATTGTTATCTTTGCGGTCCTTCTCCTTAACTCTTCTCCTAACCCCCTAAATTCTCCTTTCAGGACCTCTTCTCTTTTTCTACCTATGTCATTGGTAGCTATATGTACCACGACCTCGGGCTCCTCTCCCTCCCATTTCAGGATATCTTGGACACGTTCAGACACATCCCAGAACCTGGCACCAGGGAGGCAAACTACCATCCGGGTCTCCTGACTGCGTACACAGAATCGCCTATCTGACCCCCTAACTATAGAGTCGCCTATTACTACTGCCCTCCTCTCCTTTTCCATACCCTTCTGAGCAACAGGGCCGGTCTCTGTACCGGAGGCCCGGCCGCTATTGCTACCCCCAGGTAGGGTATGCCCCCCCCAGCAGTACTCAAACAGGAATACTTATTGTCAAGGTATACAGCCACCGGTGTACTCTCTAGTCTCTGCCTCTGCCCCTTGCCCCTCCTAACCGTGACCCACTTGCATGCCTCCTGTGGTCTTGGAGTGACCACCTCTCTGTAACTCCTCTCTATGACTTCCTCGCTCTTCCTGACCTGACGGAGGTCATCGAGCTGCTGCTCCAGGTTCCTAATACGGTCTCATCTCAATGCACCTGGCGCAGATGTGGACGTCTGGAAGGCTATCAGACTCCTTGATCTCCTACATCTGACATGCAGAACAGTAAACTGCCCTGGCACTCATTCTCCCCCCCTTACCCTGGATACAATACAAGTATAATACAATACAATACAAACTGCTGGAAGTAATCATCAGGAATCTGACTGCTAATCTGCTGCTCCCTCTTGTCCGCTTCCACCAATCAGCGACTTCCTCAAGCCCACTTGGTTTGAAATGCGAATGGAACATTGGAACGTTACAGATTTTGGACCCCTCCCTCTGCAACCGCTCCAACGGCTCCTGGGCCTCTGTAAAGCAAAGCCCCGCGATCAGGTTTTAAACTCACCGCTCGGAAGTAGCTCCTCCCTCTGCTACCGCTCCAACGGCTCCGCGGCTTCTGTCAAGCAAACCCCGCGATCAGGTTTTAAACTCACCGCTCGGAAATAGCTCCTCCCTCTGGAACCGCTCCAACGGCTCCTGTGCCTCTGTAAAGCAAAGCCCCGCGATCAGGTTTTAAACTCACCGCTCGGACGTACCTGCTCCCTCTGCAACCGCTTCAACGCCTCCTGGGCATCTGTAAAGCAAAGCCCCGCGATCATGTTTTAAACTCATCGCTCGGACATAGCTCTTCCCTCTGCAACCGCTCCTAAGGTTCCTGGGCCTTCGTCTGGAGCTACCATTGCTGGAGCTTAAGCGAAGTTTCATTCGCAGACTCTGTCCATCATGTTGGTCATTTCTATGGACAGCTGATGCTGCTGGCCAACTTCTCTTGTAATGGTTAGTCCGTCTCAGACGGAGCAGCAATTTTAGAGGCAAAGCACACCGCTTTCCCACATGCGATTGTCGTACATTATGAATCAAAGCATGGGATCCTGGCACATAGACATATTCGGGTTCCTGTTTGGTGTTAATCCATACTAACCTTTGACATTCCTTTAGAATGGGTGTAAATTGCACCTGAACCAGGTGTTACCCTCCGTATTCCTTGAATTGTCTGTGCATGCTTCTGTACCGGGCATGTTCTGCGACACCATCTTCCACAATCTTTTGGGGGAGGCAATGCGAAATTTGAACCAAGGCAGCTGCAGGCATATGAATTGAACTGCCTGTGTATGCTTCCGTGATACGTGCATACTATATATGGCTCCATCTTCATCCTTCATACATCTGGATGGGAGGACTTATGCAACCTGTACCAGGAGCTGCCTCAGGCATGTGTGCATATACTTTTGCACCATCTCCATCACTACGTTCACCGAGTGGGAGGAATTGCAGCCCTGAACCAGGCGCTGCTTCAGGCTTTTGCGCATACTTCTTTAGCACCATCTGCACCACTCCGCTTATTTGAGTGGGAAAGAATTTGCAACCTGAGCAAAGAGCTGCTGCCTGGCATGCCGCAAAGACGGAGCATTCTTTGTGTTCGTAACTGAGACAAGTCCCAATCTTGTCTGACATATGTGTCCGAAGACTTGTCACTTTGCCGTGAGTTGGGGTTATCAGGTAGCTACCTTCAGCATCCGCCAGGACTAGCTGTGCAAATCCATGCTCTGTTGGCATCCTTATTTACCAAACAGGCTGCACGTGCCAGTGACTCCGATTCCTGCTCCTCTCCGATGCCAATGCGGTAACAGTGAAGGACTGGAGCGCCTCTGGCCCACATACGCTAGATAGAGTGGGAAAACCTGCCAGGTATTAGTCATAGGCAATGACGTTTACATGAATGAAACCCCCCATCACAATTAAGTCAGAGGTTTGATCACTTTATTGACATGTATAAAGATGATGTCTGTGGGAAAACCTTACACAGTCCCCTCTAATGAGCGGAATACCATGACGCCACCATGTGTAGCTCGCACAGGTGACTGATAGGCACAGCTCAAATAAGGCTTCCCAAGCCAGGGGGCTCTAGACTGCCATGGCCGGTCCGATTCCACTACACCTTTTATTGGTGTAAGTGATTATAATATTCCTTGTAATTTCTCTCTATAAAAAAACACAATCTAAATTGGCATTATAATGCAGCTGGTAGAGCTGATGCCTGGGACCTGGGCGAAATCTGGACCATAGATATATCCGTGTGGAGTTTGCAGCTCATAAGATGAATTGGTTATGATTTTCACAAACGTGACTATGTGGCAACTATAATAAAGCCTACTCCATTATAGCCATACAAATATAATACAGTATAACTGGTCCACACAACCCATGTTTCGGAAAACCAGACCCACGTACCTGCATGGTTACCGCTGGTCTCATGGTAGGCCCAAAGGCCCCTAATGTGAGTTCTATTCCCGTCCTTGATTTGGAGGGTAGGGCCGCTGGGGTTCGTGGATGCACCTTTACCTGAAGGCCCGTTTGGGCCTAAGCCTTAAGACCTCTGCCCAGAAAATCAGATTCTAGCTGCGACCAGCTTCAGTGAACCGCTTACTGCCAATGGAGGCGTAGGGGTGTTGTTGCCGAAAATGGTGAAGCTTTGCTCGTCGTTGGTACCTTGAATAGTCCGACAGCTTATGCTTCTTCTTCCTGGTCCTTTACCTGTGGGGTTTTTTTTCCCCGAAGAGAAGATTCGGCGGCTGGAATCCATAGTCTTAATTTACAGGTGTATGGTATTTTCCGTCATCTGTTCCTGAAATATTGTGACGTGAGGTAGCTGATGCTTACATGGCTTGTAACGCGAGGGGACCTCTGCCCCCCCCCCCGGATATTCCGGAAATATATTCATGAATACCAGTATGTGCCACGGACATATTTCCGGGTTTGGAGTCAGTCACACAGTGACCCCTCCTACTCCCCTCCACAGAGAAGGAGATATGTAAGCAGCTCTGAAACAGGCGCTGCGTAGGCCCCCGAGGACCTGCGCCGATATGGCCCTGTTTCATGGAGCATATCAGGATGGGTTAAACGTCCGAGGACGTACCCATGTAGCGCCTCTGGCCCCCATGTCGAAAGGGAACCTTCCTAGGCTGGCTCATCCCAGCCCAGGCCTCTCCGACTCCGTTTAGCTGCCCAAGCTTTTTCGGGGCTGCGGAAGTCGGAGTCGCTGACCGCACTGTCAGCGACTCAGGTAGCGAACCCGACGGCCGCCGGCTACCCGGACTTCCGCGGTCCGTAGCCGGTTCCCCGCAGTCAGTAGTATCCCCGCGGCCCGTCCGGATATCGCTCCGTATTTCAATCTCAGATGTCGCTGACCGCACTGTCAGCGACTTAGGTAGCGAACCCGACGGCCGCCGGTTACACGCACTTCCGCGGTCCGTAGCCGGTATACCCGCGGCCCGTCCAGGTTACGCCCCAATTTAAATATCCAGCAGGAACTCTGCAAAGGAGATTCCTGCAACAAAGGACAACCTGAAAAATAAGTTCGAAAACTTAACTGCAGGATTTTGAAACTTACCGCTGGAGGAGCGACGCGCCTGCCAGCCAGTCGTGCGCCATGCGTTAGACGTATTGACGCGCATGCGGGCTGGCGGGGTCTTCACGTAATCACTCACGTGACTCCGAGGTAAAATAAAACAATTCCTCCAGTTTCATAACCTCGATAATATCATCCATACATTTATCTCCTCACGCCTCGATTATTGCAACTCCCTTTACACTGGCATTAGCCAATCTTCCCTGTCTCGCCTGCAACTGGTCCAAAACGCCACAGCGAGACTCCTGACGGGCACCCGAACAAGGGAACACATCATCCTGATTCTGGCATCTCTCCACTGGCTCCCTGTGCGGTTCGGAATAAATTTCAAGATCCTGCTTTATGTCTACTAAGCCCTTAACGGGCTTGCCCGCACCTACATCAAAAGTCTGCTTATCCACCACACCACCTCCAGGTTCCTCAGATCGGCCGACGTGGGTCACTGAACATCCCACGGTCTCGGCATAAGCTCAGGGGCGACCGCGCCTTTGCGTTTGCAGCTCCTAGACTGTGGTACAGCATCTTTCTTCCCATCAGAACTGCCCCCTCCAACGACTCCTTTATGTCGAAACTTAAAACTCATCTTTACTCTCAAGCCTTTCTTGACGTCCTCTGAGGGAGGGCTATATGTATGTATTTATGTATGCACTTAATCTATGAACCAATGTTGTATATCGTTAGTACGTCCACCAATGTAAAGCACTTTGGCCAACGAGTTGTTTTTAAAATGTGCTTTAGAAATAAAAAGTGATAATATACTTTACCCAATTTCTGAAGGTAACGCATTGTCATAATAATTTCGCTCATGCATTGGGAAACGCAAGCACGGACAAAATGCTTCAATCCCGATTTAATGTGAACACATGTTATATATTGAGTTATGGACGACTGGAAGCTACATGGAAGGAATTCCAAAGTAATTTAATATTCTACGGTCAATGGTACTTTGCAACTATGTTAAAAATTACTTTGTTTACGTGCTTGAAACGTGCTGGAGGCCGAGACATCAATGCTCAACAAGAAACGTGAAGTTTATTTTTAACATGGACTCGTAAATATGTTCACGCAATAAACCTGGACCTAAATATGTATTACCTCTTCTGCAAATAACATACACTTGTGCTAATGTTTCAATGAAACACAGGAGAAAGAAAGATTGCACACGATCCAGGTAAAAGTATTAATTCAAAATGGTGTATTGAGTAAACAAATATACAGATAGAACCGCTCTGATTCATTGCTACGTTTGTTTAATCATTTGTCATCAGTGTCATTATTTGAGGCATTTGCACCAACTAGATACGTTGTTACTGAGTAGAAATTAATAAATCCAAGAAATGTCAAATGTCTACATCTATAAGATATTTAGGAAACAATAGAGAAGTAACCCAGGTGTTTTCTCTAATCTCGGCAACCTGACTGTATTCTGTTTGGGCGGCAAAGAAAAACACGTTTTTTTTTTCTAGAAATGGTGAATGAAACGATTTGTCTTCGTTTGGTTTTCGTTTGTTGTGCATCCCAAGCTGGTGTTCGTTTTTTTATGCCGTGTTACGCCACAATTCTGGTGTTTACCACTTGGCAAGGTTTCAACTACATTTTCAAGCGGAGAACGCCAGAACAGGAAGGAGACATGTGCAAAGTTGAGGAAGTTACTGCATAAAGAGTGCAAGGCTAACAGATGGGTCAGGTAGGTACATGGCAAATAGAGACGAAAGGACGGTGGTTTACAGTATTCATTTCATTCCTATAGGCTGAGTGGGTGAGGCGATTGAACTCAGGGCATGGCACATCTGAAACGTGCCAGCGAGACGCCCAGGGTTGGCAGCTTCATGTCGCAAGACTTAGATGCCACGGGCGCAGTGCTGATGCTGGCAAGAGAGGAGGACATGTTGCATTTTTGATCGCCGAACGTATAACTATAAATTCAGTGCTCAGAGAGGATATTCTTGCGGGATCGTTCATTAAGCCTTTTCTGGGTAGAAATTAGAAATGGGTTTGCAATAATCAATTATAAGGGACTGCCTTGGAGGCTTTCCAAAGATCGACTAAAACTAGAGGTGTAGATGTGTAGGGAGATTGCACAAGGCTTTGAAAATATAAATACAGTATTATTGGGAGATTTGAAAATATAAATACAGTATTATTGGGAGATTTCCATTACAAATGATACCAAAACTGATATAGCAAATGTAAACTGGCAGACTATTCAGGCTTCTGTGAAGGGCAACGTTGCCAATCTGAGGGACTCCGATTGATGATAGATGTTGAAGCTCCCCGTAGAAAGAAGAGGAGGCAATGTTGCGCAGTGGTGATCAACTGCAATCCACTTCCGTATACATCTAGGTGTACACCTCAGACATCAATCAGGAGGGCATAAAGATGACATGAAAGTGGTTTCGCATGCTAGGTAAAGGAATATCTTGAGATAATAGTTGCATATCAAGAATATAAGGGTGGTTTAGGTAAAGGACAATCCCTCAATGATTAACATGGCCATTCTGATTTGAGCCCTAAGAAATGGAGATGGTACTAATTAAATAATTCCCGATCGTTTTATTGGTTAAGCGAACAGTAAACTACGGGATATTTGATGTCTTGAACCAGATCCGAATTACTAAAGGCGTTGTATGACGGGTTTAAAGCTCACAAATGTCATACATCCCCGGGGTCTATCTGCATGCAACATTGGGATTTGTGGGAAATTAGTGGGATACAGCGGACCCCGCAGAAATATTTGCATGATCTGCAGCCATAGTTTACATTCTTGTAGTGTGCAAGGAAATGTAGCAACGTTATTTCAGAATGACAGCGAGGACATGAAGGCGTGTACAGGCCATCGGTTGGCCAGCCGTCAGTGGGGGGGTAAGTTATTGAAGATGATTCTCAAGGACACAATCTAGCAACATTAGCACAGGCAAGGGTTGATTATTCTTTGTCACCACGGGTATGTGAGTGTGTGTCATGAATAAGCCAAATTCGTATTTGTAAATAGAATTACAAATCTGATATAATTTTTTAATAAATCATCAAGAGGATGGATGAACCCAGAGCTGTAAACTAGTCTATGTTGACAGGAATTCGTTGCCATGGTACCGCAAAGACTGCATGGATGAACTACAAAAAATGTTCATCCCAGTTTGGCAAAATAATAAATCAGGGAAAGTAGTGCATCCGTGGATAACAAAGGAAATCAGGGATAGTATCAAAGCAAAAGATGATGCGTACAAATTAGCCACAAAAAGCAGCATACCAGAGGACTGGGAGAAATTCAAAGACCTGCAGAGGAGAAAAAGGGGCTTAATTAGGAAAGGGAAAATAGATTATGAAAGAAAACTGGCAGGGAACATAACAACTGACTGCAAAAGTTTGTATAGATATGTGAAGGGAAAGAGATTAGTTACAACAAATGTAGGTTCCTTGCAGTCAGCAACAGGTGAATTGATCATGGGGAACAAGGATATGGCAGACCAATTGAATTACTACATTGGTTCCGTCTTCACTAAGGAAGACATAAATAATCTGCCGGAAATAGCAGGGGACCGCGGGTCAAAGAAGATGGAGGAAGTGAGTGAAATCCAGGTTAGTCGGGAAGTGGTGTTGGGTAAATTGAATGGATTAAAAATGCCGATAAATCACCAGGGCCAGATAGGGTGCATATCAGAGTACCTACGGAAGTAGCTCCAGAAATAGTGGATGCATTAGTGATAATTTTTCAAAACTCTTTAGATTATGGAGTAGTTCCTGAGGATTGGAGGGTAGCAAACGTAACCACACGTTTTAAGAAGGGAGGGAGGGAGAAAACGAGGAATTACAGACCAGTTAGTCAAACATCGGTAGTGGGTAAAGTACTAGTCAGTTATTAAAGATGGTATAGCAGCACATTTGGAAAGTGGTGAAATCATTGGACAAAGTCAGCATGGATTTACGAAAGGTAAATCATGTCTGACGAATCTTATAGAATTTTTCGAGGAGGTAACTAGTAGAGTGGATAGGGGAGAACCAATGGATGTGTTGTATCTGGACTTTCAGAAGGCTTTCGACAAGGTCCCACATAAGAGATTAGTATACAAACTTAAAGCACACGGTATTGGGGATTCAGTATTGATGTGGATAGAGAACTGGCTGGCAAACAGGAAGCAAAGTGTAGGAGTAAACGGGTCCTTTTCACAATGGCAGGCAGTGACTAGTGGGGTACCGCAAGCCTCAGTGCTGGGACCCCAGCTAATTACAATTTATATTAATGAACTGGATGAGGGAATTGAAGGCAACATCTCCAAGTTTGCGGATGACACTAAGCTGGGGGGGGGCAGTGTTAGCTGTGAGGAGGAGCTAGGAGACTGCAAGGTGACTTGGATAGGCTGGGTGAGTGGGCAAATGTTTGGCAGATGCAGTATAATGTGGATAAATGTGAGGTTATCCACTTTGGTGGCAAAAACAGGAAAGCAGACTATTATCTAAATGGTGGCCGATTAGGAAAAGGGGAGATGCAGCGAGACCTGGGTGTCATGGTACACGAGGCATTGAAAGTAGGCATGCAGGTGCAGCAGGCCGTGAAGGAAGCCAATGGTATGTTAGCTTTCATAGCAAAAGGATTTGAGTATAGGAGCAAGGAGGTTCTACTGCAGTTGTACAGGGGTTTGGTGAGACCACACCTGGAGTATTGCGTACAGTTTTGGTCTCCAAATCTGAAGAAGGACATTATTGCCATAGAGGGAGTGCAGAGAATGTTCACCAGACTGATTCCTGGGATGTCAGGACTTTCATATGAAGAAAGACTGGATAGACTCGGCTTATACTCGCTAGAATTTAGGAGATTGAGAGGGATCTTATAGAAACTTAGAACATTCTTATAGGGTTGGACAGGCTAGATGCAGGAAGATTGTTCCCGATGTCGGGGAAGTCCAGGACAAGGGTTCACAGCTTAAGGATAATGGGGGAATCCTTTGAGACCGAGATGAGAAAAAAAAAATTCACACAGAGAGTGGTGAATCTCTGGAACTCTCTGCCACAGAAGGTAGTTGAGGCCTGTTCATTGGCTATATTTAAGAGGGAGTTAGATGTGGCCCTTGTGGCTAAATGGATCAAGGGGTATGGAGAGAAGGCAGGTACGGGATGCTGAGTTGGATGATCAGCCATGATCATATTGAATGGCGGTGCAGGCTCGAAGGGCCGAATGGCCTACTCCTGCACCTATTTTCTATGTATCTATGTGAACTATATAAAATACTAGAGCAAAAGGAGGCTACAGATTTGTGGTTATTGTGTAGAGCTACAACTCGTGGAAAAAAGCTGTTTTTATGTCTGGCTGTGGCAGCTTTGACAGTCCGGAGTCGCCTTCCGGAGGGCAGTGATTCAAAGAGTTTATGGCCAGGGTGAGAACGGTCGGAGATGATCTTACCCGCTCGCTTCCATGCGCTTGCAGTGTGCAGTTCGGCAATGGTTGGAAGGTTGCAGCCAATAACATTCTCAGCTGATCGGACGATTCGCTGCAGTATCCAGATGTCGTGCTTGGTGGCTGAGCCAAATAAGACCATGATGGAGAAGGTGATAACAGACTCTCCGATGGCCGCATATAATTGGACCATCATAGCCTGTGGCGGATTGTGGTTCCTCAGCTGCCGCAGGAAGTAGTCAAGTGAAGTCAAGTCAAGTTTATTGTCATGCGTCCCAGATAGGCCAATGACATTCTTGCTTGCTGCAACACTACATAGTATTGGAAGCATAAATCCAGAACAGTTCAGTGTGTCTATATATCATAGACCATATATATATATATATATATATACACATAAATAAACAGACAACGTGCTGTTATAGTTCAGAATTTGTTTGATGGCGCGTTTAATAGCCTGATGGCTGTGGGGAAGAGCTGTTCCTGAACCTGGATGTACCAGGTTTGAGGCTCCTGTACATTATACCTGATGGCCGCGGAGAGATGAGTTTGTGGCCAGGGTGGTGTGGGTCCTTGATGATGTTTGCATTCTTTTTAAGGCAACGACTGCGATATATCCCTTCGATGCTGGGGAGGTCAGAGCCGATGATGTACTGGACAGCGGTCACAACTTTCTGCATTCTCTTCCGCTCCTGGGCGCTCAAGTTTCCGAAAAAAGCCACGATGTCAGCATGCTCACTACTGTGCACCTGTAGAAGTTCAAAACAGTCCTCTTTGACATACCGACTCTCCGTGATCTTCTCGTGAAGTAGAGGCGCTGATGCGCATTTCTTTATAATTGCATCAGTGTGCTGGGACCAGAAGAGATCTACGCAAATATGCACGCCCAGGAATTTGAAGTTCTTGACACTTTCCACCATCGACCCGTTGAAATAAACGGGATCGAGGGACCCTAGCCTACCCCTTCCAATGTCCATAATCAGTTCCTTGGTTCTGCTGATGTTGAGAGCCAGGTTATTGTGCTGACAGCATTTGGTCAATCGGTCGATCTCACTTCTGTACTCTGACTCGTCACCATCAGTGATTCGTCCCACAACAGTGGTGTCGTCGGCGAGCTTGATGATGGAGTTCGCACTATATCCGGCTACGCAGTCCTGTGTATAGAGTGAGTAGAGCAGAGGGCTGAGCACGCCGCCTCGAGGTGCTCCCGTGTTGATTGTTATCGTCGATGACACATTTCCACCAATACAGACATACTATGGTCTGTGGATGAGGAAGTCGAGGATCCAATTGCAGAGGGATGGGCAGTACATCCTCTTTTGTGCCGCTTTGACTGTGGAGTCGATGGTGCCCCCCCCCCCCCCTTATAAGGTCCTGGGAGATGATGGTTCCCAGAAACTTAAAAGACTCCACGGATCTGACTGTGGTGTTGTTGATGGTGAGCGGGGTGAGGGGAGTGGGTGCTCTCCTAAAGTCGGCAATCATTTCCGCCGTCTTAAGAGCATTGAGCTCCAGGTGGTTGCATTTCACCAAGACGCCAGCTCTCTCACTTCCCGTCTGTAGGCAGATTCTTCACCATCCTGGATCAGTCCAATCATGGTTGTGCCGTTCGCAAACTTTAGAAGCTTGACATAGTAGACTGTTGAGGTGCAGTCATTGCTGTAAAGAGAAGAGAGAATAGGGGAGAGTACGCAGCCTTGCGGTGCTCCTATACTGAGGGTATGTGGGTCCGAGATATGCTTACCCAGCCTCACATGCTGCTTCTTGTTTGTCAGGAAGCTGGTGGTCCACCGACGGATTGTTTCAGGCACAGTCAACTCGCACAATTTGGAGTGTAGTAGCTCTGGCATAAAGGTGTTGAATGCAGAGCTAAAATCAACAAACAAAATGTTGGCATAGGTCCCCTGGCGGTCTAGGTGCTGGAGAATGAAGTGCAGACCCTGGTTGACTGCGTCTACACAGATCTAGCCCGATATGCAAACTGCAGATGGTGCAGCAGGGGACTCGTGATATTTTTTAGTTTGGCCAGCACAAGCCTTTCAAGGGTCTTCTTGACTACAGTGGTCAGTGCGAAAGGCCTATGGTCATTAAGACCAGTAATCCTTGCCATTTTTTTGGGTACAGGGTCAAAAGTGGAGACTTTGAAGTAGGCAGGGACAGTACAGCTTTGCAGGCACTGGTTGAAAATGTCTGTGGAGAACGGTGACATTTGTTCGGCACAGAGCATGAGAGTAGAGGGGTGTACATTGCCCGGTCGTGGAGATTTCCGGCTATTCTGTCTTCTTCACAGCCTCTCTACACCTCTATTTTTATTCTTGATGATCTCTGCTGCGTGGCTGGCTGAGATCAACAGAGGCTGCTGCAACAACAATGGGAGCGCGGCTACAATGAAAACCCGGTGAAAACAGAGGTAAGCGGGGGGTTTCGGAATAGGCTGAGAGTCCAAGCCTTTCGTCCTCCTCTGCCCAGCATTATTCTGGCGGACGTCCAGTCCCTGGAAAACAAGCTGGATGACTTCAGGGCGAGGGTCAGATTCCAGCGGGACATAAGGGACTTCAAATTCCTCTGCCTGACCGAAACATGGCTGACCTTGCTGATTCCCGATCAGGTAATCTGCCCAATCGAGTCCTTCAATGTCCATCGTCCTGGCAGAAAAGAAGCATCTGCGAAATCCAAGGGTGGAGGAGTCTGCTTCATGACCAATAAAAACTGGTGCAACCCTGGAAATATCAAGATGCTTTCCCGTCCTTGCTCACCGGAACTGGAGCATCTGACGATCTCATTCTACCTTCCCTGGGAGTTCGGCTCAGTGATCGTCACAGACGTGTACATTCCACTGCAGGCGGACACCGACGTGGCACTATCGGCTCTACGCGATGTGCTATATCGACATCAAAACAAGTACCCGGATGTGGCTATGGTGGTGGCTGGAGATTTTAGTAAATCGAATCTCAGGAAGGTCATGCCGAACTTCTACCAACACATCACGTGTGCCACCAGGGGGGAAAGAACATTGGACCACTGCTATACGCCGTTCCGGAATGGCTACAAGGCCGTTTCATTCCCTCCTCTAGTAAAATCTGACCACGCTGCCATTTTCCTGATGCCCGAGTATAGACAGAGGATAGTTCGGGAAGCGGCAGTGACGAGGGACGTAAAGCGGTGGTCCGACCAGACAGAGGCCATGCTGCAAGTTGCACTGAGCGATGTCGACAGGAATATGTTCCAAGCAAGTTCCAGTGGCGTCAGTGAGTTCGCTGAAGCAGTCCCGGACTTCATCGCAACAATAACCGACAACATCGTCCCCACGGTAAGGGTAAGCACGTTTCCGGATCAAAAACTCTGGGTGGACAGGTCCGTTCGTGTTGCCTTGAATGCTCGCACCGCTGCGTGCAACACAGGCCTGTCATCTGGAAACATGGACGTCTAAAATTTGGAGTCCTACCGACTGCGAAGGGCGGTGAAGGACGCAAAAAGGAGTTACAGGAACAAGATGGGGTCACAGATGGAGCAGCAGGACAACAGACGCCTGTGGCAGGGGCTACGGACTGTAACCAACTAACGGAGCACCCCACCCTCATCCGCAAGTGCCGGCACCTCCCTAGCTGATGACTTGAACTCCTTTTACGCTCGTTTCGGGACGGGCAGCATCACCACAGGTCTGCCGACGAACGACAATACCATCAGCGGGCTGGCTATTGAAGCTGGAGGAATGTGCACACATTATTGTTGTCCGAGCACGACGTGAGAAGGGCTCTGACATGGGTGAACACGAGGAAAGCTGCAGGCCCAGATGGCATCTCGGGGCGAGTACTTAAGTCCTGTGCTACGCATCTAGCTCCGGTGCTCCAGGGCATTGAGCTCCCGATTAGGCCTCTTCTTACCAGACATCGCGGGCTTCACGATGCTACAGGCCACAGGCCCCGCGGTTGGAGGTTCGATCCCCGGAAAATGGGATGTTAAAGTACAGCTGACTCATGCGGCGTGGAGCCCCCGTCGGTCTCGAAGAAACACTTCCAACTCCACATGTTAGGCCGCAGTTGGGACGGAGATATGATACGGAAAAAATCGCATCTCCGTCGAGGTAAGAGATTGAAAAAAAAGTATCATCCCGCCCCAAATCTGGAAGGGTGTGGTTATAGTAACGGAGCCTATTATTTTGCCGGGAGGAAATATGAAACAGTATAGTATAGCAGTTTAGTGTGCGAGAAAAACTATTTAAGAAGGAAGTCAGAAGCAACTATTTATATGAGGGAAATCGTTTTTAAATGACCTGTCCAAGGAAGTTACTGGATTGATAATGTAACGATTTAAAAATAGATTTGTACATATACATCGATAAAAAATGTTTAACGGCTGTAAACCAAATGTCAGGAAAAGCGACAAGTCTCAGAACGCCAATTTCATGGACAAGTTGACTCAAATGGTTTATTTAAGTGCTGTGTATAGCTTGATGGATCCACGCCTCTATAGACCCAAAGTGTCACCGAGTCGTACATCATGGAAACAGGTCTTTCGGTGCAACATGTACACTCTCAGCAATATGCACTACCGACCCGCATTAACCCATGTCCCTGTTAACATTCCCTGTCCATCTACCAGTCTAAATGTACTTTGAATATTGGTATAGTATCTGCCTGCACTACCTTCTTTGGCATCTCGTTCCATATAACCACTATCATCCGTGTGTGAAAGGTGCAAGTCATGTTCCTATTAAATCTCATCCCTCTAAACTTAAACCTACGTCTACTCGTTGTGGACTGTCCCACAATGGGTAAACGACTCTGCGCATTCACACTGTCTATTCATCTCATTGATTTCATACAACTTTGTAAGATCACCTTTCTGTCTCTTCCGCTTCAAGAAATAATGTCCAAACCTGCTAAAATCTCCTTAAATGTCATGCCCGTGAGTCCTGGCGACGTCGGTGTAAATATTTTCTACATCCTTTCAAGCTAGAATTGAGACGTGGTGTGCCCGCAGCTGCATTGGTGAACCCGGTGAAGTGGCGGCGCTCCCCAAGCAGCTGCGGCTCACCTGCAGTCCGTCTGTCTTTTCTTTTCTTTTTTGTTGTTTGTTTGTTTTTGTTGTTTTACTTTTGTCCTGTTTAGTTTATTTCGATTATTTTAGATGTGTATGTGTGTGGTGGGAGGGACTCTTTTTAGTCTCTTCCTTCGGGGGAATGCGACCTTTTCTTGTCGTATCCCCCGTCTCCGTCTCCGTCTGTGCTGAGGCCTATCGCGGAGCTGGCGGCCTCCAACTGGGACCGACCTCGAGTCTCTCAGATAAATCGGACCCAGGATTTCCAACTGGACGACTTCGGGGCTGTGGTGGCGTTGCGGCGGCGGCGACCCGACTTCGGAGCCTCGGAGGCTCGGCTGCGGGACCAGTGGACTCGGCCGCAGGCCCAGTGGACGACAACGTCGGGAGGTCGCAGGTCCCAGGTTGGTGACCGGTTTTCTGTAGCTCCCGCAACGACAGCTGCGTCTGCTGAACTGGAGCGTGGCAGCTTCGACAGCTTCGGGCAGCTTCGACAGCTCCAGCCCGTTTCCGGAGCGCGGATGCGGCCGCTGGACTTACATCGAAAGCTGGATCGCCTCAACGGAGAGGGAGACGAGGAGGGAAGAAACAAAGACTTTAAGACTTTTGCCTTCCAACACAGTGAGGAGGTGCCTGGTAGACTCACTATGGTGGATGTTAAACTGTGTTAAGTGTGTGTTTTGTTATATTATTCTATGTTATGACTGCAAGGAATACAATTTCGTTCAGACTGAAATGTCTGAATGACAATAGAGGACACTTTACTTTACTTACTTTACATTGTTTATTTGCAAGATGAAGAATGCTGTCGAAGGAGTGGCTTGTAGAACAGACCTCTACGACAATAAATAAGTCTCAACTGAAATAACTTGGTCGGTACGGCGTAAGGAGACGGGAGCTCCAACTAGTTTGGTGCCTTTACACAAAGACAGTATAAAAATAATCACACAATAAAACCTGAACCCGGTGAGCTGGAAATATGGAGGGCAAAAATAATCGTGAAAAGAACACATTCATATTCATAAAAGCATACAGCACGGAACTATTCCCCGCGAACTATTTTGTCCATGCCGTACATAACTCCCCATCCGCGCTAGTCCCACATGCATGCGCCGGGCCCATATCCCTCTAAATCCCTCCAATACATGTATCCGTCGTAATGCCTTCTAAGTGTGTGGTAGTACTTACTTCAATAACCGTCTGTGGTAACGCGTCCGTCTACACACCATGTTCTGTATAAAAAGGTGCATCGCGGGTTCCTATTAAATCTTTACCCTCTCACATTAATCATGCGGTTATTTCTTCCCCCACTCTGCCTAAATCACACTATGAATTCACACTATCTTTTCCTTCATGATCTTGTACACCTTTTTAAGATCACCCCTCGTTCTCTTGCCTTCTCAAGAATAAAATCCTAGCCTGTCCAATCTCTCCTCATAGCACTGGCCCTCAAACCCAGCCATTATCTTCGTAAATCATCGCTGAATCGTACGTGACTACTCTTTCAATGAACTAACCACCTGAATTCGCATATCATCTGCTCTACGACACCCCACATGGATATATCATGCACTGTGAAACTCCTGCCATGCTCGTCCATAGATGCAAAATCTATAGCTTTGCCGCCATCAAAATATTGGTTGCTTGTTCAAAGTCTTAGTCAAATTCGAAAAACGCGCGCACCCTGTCCAAAATTATGTTTACTATCAATAATTATACATCGTCTATCTAAATGCCAACATTTATTCCCCCTCACAATAATCCACAGTCAATGCATGCAATAGATGCTAGATTCAATGATATATATATTTCACAGGCTTTTCCTTCCCACACTTTTCAAATAGAGGCTAACATTGTCTGGACAGCTGTCGTCCAGAGGCTCACCCGTGTCTAATGATGATTCATATATCTCAGCCAGGGAGATTGAAATTTATTTAGTAGATTCCAATCTCGGCAAATAATGCTAGAATGATTGAAATCAGATGGGGAATTGATGACATAACACACCTGTTTCAAACAATATCTTGGCATTTCCAAGAGCGTGAAATGTCTTTATGCTCGCAGTAAATAGAACCGTTAGTTACCATGGCTTAGAGAATAGCGATCGCCTGTGGAGTTTACAGCCTTCTGTTCGATATAAGGTCCAGAATACCTTTTACTTTGTTTTTCAAAGTATTGCCATTTTTAAGTCGCATTGGAAGATAATTCTGTACAACAAATCATTGTACTGAGCTATGTTACTTGCCCTGACTGTGAGGGGCTGTTCTGCTTGGTTCGAACACAATGATCACATGCTTATATTATGGCGTTATTAAATTGCAGTGAGCTGATCTCATACATTGAACGGTATCTCATCAGCGAGATACCGTTCACGGAGAATATTAGGAATCCGGTTATTTTTAGGATCCCTCTTATTGAACATTTATTTTTGAAGATATATATGCAATTAATTGTGCAACAGGGTTTCGGTTTCTAAGTTGCCAACATGACGGGACTGGGAAATCCATCCCCCAATCATATTATTTCCGACATTCAGTTTGAACACTTCTTTGAAATTCCGTATGTAAAATGTAATTCGTGAAATGTTTAGTAGTGTATTGCTGTAGGAATCGAATAACATTGCGTCTGCGAAAGCAAATACATAATTTGTGTGCTGAAAACATAATTTATTTCAATGAATGAAGGAACTAATAAAGTAAACGTCAGAACCATGTAATTTTTGCAAGTGGACATGAACACAATGATTACAATATGCTCAAATAAATTGCGTTAAACAACAATTAAGCTTGATGACTAGAAACGGGCCTGTGCCAAACTAAATTCAAATGCAGACACCACCATCGTAACTTAGTAAATGAACAGAGAGATTTCTGAAACCCCTCGCTTATTGGTTTTCTGGAAGTCATAATTTGGTTTATGTTCATTTTTACTTTGTAGAACTCGACAAGGTACTTCGGGACACAGGTAAGAGAAAGCGGTAACGCGTTGTAGTTTATGTTGTGAACATAAGGGGCACTTTAAAACACAGTCAATTCTTAACAACAATCAAATCTATTTGTGTTCCCGCCGACACAAAATTTAGAAGTGAGCATATGCAAATATTCGGTATTTTTTATAATATTCAAGTGGATGATGGCGAATATGATGTGTAAACATTGAGTTTCCGGATATACGTATATGAATTCAGCAATCTAACTCCCCATAAAGATGAATCAGGAACTATAATGTTTTAGCATAAACGAACTGGTCCGACCCTGTTATTTAATTAATTTTAATGTATCTAGTATTATTTTCCACCCGTTTGCCACCAACGACGATAAGAGTTCGAGCATTCAATAGTTTATTTTCATAAATGATTTACTGCGCATTATGAAATCCACATATTCCGATAAAGTTAGTGCCCCATTTACAGTGGTAAAGGGTTGCGATATTCAAAGCTTTCAAATCCAGAACCGGAGCAGTGTAAAACCAAAGTGAAATAGAAGTATCTTTTACCACATGAGCAAATGAAAACACCATATTTTCAGCAATGTAATTCGGATGGCGAACATAATATGTTCGTGAACATCAATATCAACAGAAGAAAGGGAAAATTATTGAAGACATTCTTTTAATTTGCACGTCAAAAATATACCAACCATTTTAAGAATATAAAATAGAGTTTTAAGCAGAGGCATTGGTTGCGTACAAACATAAAACTGATAGTTACTTAGAAACATAGAAAATAGGTGCAGTAGTAGGCCATTCGGCCCTTCGAGCCTGCACCGCCATTCAATATGATCATGGTTGATCATCCGACTCAGTATCACGTACCTGCCTTCTATCCATACCCCCTGATCCCTTTAGCCACAAGGGCCACATCTAACTCCCTCTTAAATATAGCCAATGAACTGGTCTCAACTACCTTCAGTGGCAGAGAGTTCCAGAGATTCACCACTCTCTGTGTGAAAACAAGTTTTTCTCATCTCGGTCCTAAAGGATTTCCCCTCTATCCTTAAGCTGTGACCCCTTGTCCTGGACCTCCCCAACATCGGGAACAATCTGCCTGCATCTAACCTGTCCAACCCCGTAAGAATTCTGTAAGTTTCGATAAGATCCCCCCTCAATCTCCTAAATTCTAGCGAGTACAAGCCGAGTCTATCCAGTCTTTCTTCATATGAAAGTCCTGACATCCCAGGAATCAGTCTGGTGAACCTTCTCTGCACTCCCTCTATGGCAATAATGTCCTTCCTCACATTTGGAGACCAAAACTGTACGCAATACTCCAGGTGTGGTCTCACCAAGACCCTGTACAACTGCAGTAAAACCTCCCTGCTCCTATACTCAAATCCTTTTGCTATGAATGCTAACATACCATTCGCTTTCTTCACTGCCTGCTGTACGTTTATGATAAATATTTTGTTAAGGCCCGAAACGTTGCCTACTTCCTTCGCTCCATAGATGCTGCCTCACCCGCTGAATTACTCCAGCATTTGTATCTGCATTCTAAAATATAGTTTGCCCAGATTTCTTTGTATCAAACGGAATAATTTATGATCTGCAAAACACATGTCCGTTTTTTAACAGCGCAAATTGTCACAGTTAAAAAAGAGAAGCACGCTTTCACGCTATGCTTCAGTTGATTAAACCAATGAGATGCCGGATCACATAATATGTAATTAAATGTTCATGGTATATTGCATAATCATGGTTAGCGTTTATATTTAGTAAATTATTCACAGCCAGATCACTTATTTCAAAAGAGAAAGGTATTTATTTAATTTCTTACTTATATAATTATATTAAATATGTGGTTTGTATATTCTTGAAATTATATTGTTCATCAAAGACAAAAACACGGAATGGTAAAGATAGAAACATACTAACATAGAAAATAGGTGCAGGAGGAGGCCATTCGGCTCTTCGTGCCAGCACCGCCATTCATTGTGATCATGGCTGATCGTCCCCAATCAATAACCCGTGCCTGCCTTCTCCCCATATCCCTTGATTCCACTAGCCCCTAGATCTCTATCTAACTCTTTCTTAAATCCATCCAGTGACTTGGCCTCCACTGCGGCAGGGAAGTCCACGAATTCACAACTCTCTGGGTGAAACAGTTTCTTCTCACCTCAGTCTTAAATGGCTTCCCCTTTAATCTAAGACTGTGGCCCCTCGTTCTGAACTCGTCCAACATTGGGAACACTTTCCCTGCGTCTAGCTTGTCCAGTCCTATTAGACATAAATAATCACTGCCTCCAGTACATCCTTGAAATTCCATTTTAAGCAGAGTGCAAGGCCACCAAATTCAAGTGCAATTTCTTACCACTTGCAGGGTGCAAGGCCACCAAATTCAATTGCAGTTTCATACCACTTCAAGCAGGGTGCAAGCCCACCAAATTGAAGTGCAGTTTCATACCACTTGAAGCAGGGTGCAAGACAACCAAATTGATGTGCAGTTTCATACCATTTTAAGCAGGGTGCAAGGCCACCAAATTCAAGTGCGGTGTCATACCATTTCATGCAGGGTGCAAGGCCACCAAATTCAAATGCAGTTTCATACCATTTCATGGAGGGTGACAGCCACCACATTCAAATGGAGCTTCAAACCATTTCAAGCTGGGTGAAACCACCAGAAAACCAGGCAATACACCACATAAACACCACACTCACAGTTCAGTAGACATTCAGTGTGTTCAGTTGATTCACAGCTCAGACAGCGTCGTGACCTCCCACATCTTGCAGAGACTGCGCCACACCCACACTTCCGGGTTTTATAATCGCTCCCCCTCCCAACGGAAGGGCGTGGCATTCATGGCGTGATTGACAGGAGAGTGATTATCAAAATGTTTTAAACACTTATAACCCTTATATTTTTCATTGTTGGGAAGAATCCTATGCATCTGATGAGCGGAGGGGGATTGAGTAAAATGGCAAAAAGCACAGCCGTAAGTGGTAGAGTTTTATCTAAAATCAATATACAGTGCAAACAGGAAGTTGTCAAGTTTAGACTTGCAACTATTTGCAATGCAGCGTTTGAAAGCCAACAACAACCATTTGCAGAGCAGCATTTCAAAGCAACCACCACCAACAACCATTTGCAATGCAGCATTTCAAAGCAACCACCACGGAACAACCTTTGCAGTGCGGCATTTCGAAGCAACCACCACCAACAACCATTTGCAGTGCAGCATTTCAAAGCAACCACCACCAACAACCATTTGCATTGCAGCATTTCGAAGCAACCACCAACAACAACCATTTGCAGTGCAGCATTACAAAGCAACCACCACCAACAACCATTTGCAGTGCAGCATTTCAAAGCAACCACCACCAGCTACATTTTCCAGTGCAGCATTTCAAAGCAACCACCACCAACAAACATTTGCAGTGCAGCATTTCAAAGCAACCACCACCAACGACCATTTGCAGTGCAGCATTTCAAAGCAACGCCACCCAAATCCATTTGCAGTGCATCATTTTAAAGCAAGCACAACCAACAACCATTTGCAGTGCAGCATTTCAAAGCAAGCACCATTAACAACCATTTGCAGTGCAGCATTTCAAAGCAACCACGTTGAACAAAAATTTGCAGTGCAGCATTTCAAAGCAATCACCACCAACAACCATTTGCAGTACAGCATTTCAAAGCAACCACCACAAACAACCATTTGCAGTGCAGCATTTCAAAGCAACCACCACCACCAAACATTTGCAGTGCAGCATTTCAAAGCAACCACCACCAAAACCATGTGCAGTACTGCACTTCAAAGCAACCACCACCACCAACCATTAGCAGTGCAGCATTTCAAAGCAACCACCACCAACAACCATTTGCAGTTCAGCATTTCAAAGCAACCACGTTTTCATTATCAAACTACACTCACAGGACACTCACAGTTGAGTAGACATGTGGGCAGTGTAATTTACAGCTCAGAGATACGTGACCCTCTCGCTTCCTCCATCTTGCAGAAACTGACTGAGGTACAACACTTCCGAGTTTTATAGACCCTCCCCCCTCCCACCAGCAGGGGCAGAAGAGAGAACCTCAACATTTTCAATCATTAATAACTCTTTTATTTTTCATCGATGGGAAAATCCTCTTGTACTGCGCGGCGGAGGGGGACTCTGTGTATGACGGCCAAAGGTCACAGCCGTAAAAGCCAGCGTTTTTTCTAAAATCATGAAGCAGATAAACAGGCAGTTGTCAAGATCAGAATTTTAGTAATATCGATGATTCAGAAGTAAGGATTACAAGTAACATTAGAACATTTGCAGATGACACAAAGCTGGGTGGCATTTTGAACTGCGAGGAGGAGGATGCTATGATAATCCAGGGTAACTTGGACAGGTTGGGTGAGAGGGCAGATGCTTGGCAGATGCAGTTCAATGTGGATAAATGTGAGGTTATCCACTTTGATAGCAAAAATAAGAAGGAAGATTATTATCTAAATGGTGTCAAGTTAGGAAAAGGGGAAGTACAACTGGATGGGGGTCCTTGTTCATCAGATGTTGGAAGTACCCATGCGGGTACAGCAGGCAGTGAAGAAAGCGAACGGGCATGTTGGCCTTCATAACAAGTGGAGTTGAGTATAGGAGCAATGAGGGCCTTTTGCAGTTGTACAGGCCACTAGAGGGACCACACCTGGAGTTTTGTGTGCAGTTTTGGTCTCCAAATTTGAGGATGGATATTCTTGTTATTGAGGGAGTGCAACACAGGTTCACAAAGATAAATCCCGGGATGGCGGGCCTGTCAAATGCTCCGGGAATGGAGCGGCTTGGCTAGTGTTTCCTGCCTCTAGCGGTTGCACACGCTAGAGGCAGGAAACATGTTCCCGATGTTGGGGTTGTCCAGAACCAGGGACCACAGTTTAAGAAGAAGACGTAAGCCGTTTTAAACGGAGATGAGGAAACCATTTTTCACACAGAGAGTCGGGAGTCTGTGGAATTCTCTGCCACAGTGGGCGGTGGAGGTACTCTGCAAACCTTCAAGAGAGCACTAAATAGTGCTCTTGAAGATAGCGGAGTCAGGGGATACGGGGAGAAGGCCGGAACGGGGTACTGATTGTGGAAGAACAGCCATGATCAAATTGAATGGCGGTGCTGGCTTGAAGGGCCGTATTGCTTCCTCCAGCACCTATTGTCTATTGTCTATTGTCAACACTTCATGGTTTCTGCTCAGTAATTAAGCAGATACATTATTTATTATTAAGGCTTTGATTCATGCTCGACTGAATCATAT
The DNA here is from genome assembly GCA_038087875.1 of Malacoraja senta. Taxonomy (NCBI): domain Eukaryota; kingdom Metazoa; phylum Chordata; class Chondrichthyes; order Rajiformes; family Rajidae; genus Malacoraja; species Malacoraja senta. The sequence goes on along the minus strand of JAXLNO010004004.1, from coordinate 66,555 downwards.
CTATTCCCTATTGCTTCCAATCTCCTACTGTTATTCCCTTCCATATTGTGGTCTGTTGTTCGATGCTCCTCCCTTATTACAATGTTTAAAGTGTATGTTTCACATGCCGCAATTGAAGCACACCCGTCGTTTTATTGCAGAAATAAAAAGTTTGAAAGATACCATAAGTGCTTTACGTAAGGAAAGACTATTGTTATTATAATGATGATAATGATAACGATGATGATGATGATGATGATGATGATGATGACGATGATGATGATGATGATGATGATGATAATGATGATGATGATGATGATGATGATGATTATGATGATGAAGATGATCATGACGATGACGATGATAATGATGATGATGATGATGATAATGATGATGATGATGATGATGATGATGATGATGACGATGATGATGATGATATATTATTATTATGATTAGTATTATTATTATTATTATTATATGATTGTTTTTAATAGTTTCCAGGATATATACGCTAATATCATGATAAGTCTGTGGCATTTTTGCATATGGCATTTAAGTAAAAAATATATTAAAATATGGTCAATTAAGAAAATGTGACGTATTAGCAATAGATGTTCTACATTACCTATGCGAGCTATGGTCAGGAATATGAGACAGATAAAACACGATCGGCGGTCAGAGAAAAGGAAGGAGGTGGTGTTGGGGGGAGGGTGTGGTGTGGGTGTAGGAAAGCGGAAAGAGAAATCCGGAAAAAGAATGGGGTGATTATATAACGGGGATTAAGCCACTGTTCACATCACAAAGTCACGAGTGACTCTGCTGAACGAGAATGAAAAAAATCCATCCCTTTACATGATTTGCACATGACTTAACATTGAATGAAACGTTTTCAGCCATGCATCTGAATCCACGATGTAACGAGCTACCTCTTAATACGCAGACCTATCATGTCAAAGAGATGTTGCAAAACAATTCGAAGGGTGGTGCGAACTGCTGGTACTAAAAAAGATGAAGTGCTGCATCACGAATACAGATAACCAGTAACGGTCTGGAAATAAGTGTCCATTACGTTTGCAGTAAGCTTTGCAATTTGGGAGCTAGGTCAGTTATACGCATAGAAAAAGAAATGTCGTAGGACGCGGACGTCTGCATATTAGCACCAATGAATGGCAATATGGAAATTGTACATGATTGTACTGGAGCAGGTCCAATATATGTGGAGGTATGCTTGGGGCTGTTGCGACGTATCTTAAAACCTAAACTCGATAGGATCGTTAACAGATGTTAAACGTACATTTCAAGGGGTGATTGAGTTAATATAGGAAAATCAAGCGATTTCACACGACACATCATGTGCATGTGGTAGTGTTCATAGGGAAAAAGCACGGTTAAATTCTACCCATTTTAATGCAAGGAAACTGACAAGTTAAGCAGAAACGGATGCCATTGTAACGAATGAGTCAATGCGACATAATTATTATCGAAATTTGTTCCCAGTGTCTGTCAGGGGTCTCGCACTCACCTGGATTCCAAACCGAATTCTTGGCCAGGGCTCCAGGCCCAAAAACATCACGTGGACTGACTGCGTGCTGACATCCCTGGATTCGACTGCTTCCACTTTCAACAGGGAAAGCTGCCCTGTTCTGTTTTAAACCATAGTACTTCATCTTTCCAGCACCCGAACATTGCCCCTCACACCCCCTCTCCTTTAAGGTTGCATCCGCATCCTTCAATATGTCATCCGAACATCCTACCACCCTTTCTCTCCTCTGACCTCACCGCTGCCAATTTTTTTAACATCCGCTCTCGAACCTTCCTATATCAGATACAAAACTTGCTGTCATCAACAGAGGCAGTTGACCCATACGCCCACACCTCAAGGATTTCGTGCTCACCATGATGTAGAGCACTTCCGCCAACCACACGTCTGGGGTTGTTTCTATGGGAAGGAGTCCTCGTCTCATAGGTAAGAGCCCTTCTGTCGTCTACAACACCCCCCTTCCTCTTAGAACGCCCCGCGGCCTTCTAACCTCCCTGGTCATTTTTATTCCTAACTCACGGCGTGAAATCTATCGCGTCTACATCCCGCACACGTAGCAATCTAACACTCTCTGAACGCATATCCCCACGCTTACAGCCACACTTCCAATATTTTGTATACAATTGGCGTAAATGATAGTGCCCCTGAAGTCTGACGAACTGACCTCTGCCATGGTGAGGCCAGGTACCAGTTCTTGGACACATCCTCATACCTACCGCTTGGCTATGAACTCACCAGACCATCATCTCATACAATCTTTTTGAACTGATCGCGCCTGGCCATTTCCCCTTCACAGCCTCCATCGGCGTTCTACAGTCATGCACGCCCGGTTCTATCTCCTTCCCTGCTCCACACACAAAACGTGCCAGGCATACCCATCGTCCCAGACTTCTCCATTCCCACTGAACGCAACTGCACACACCTTGATTCCTTTGAAACTCCCCTTTTGCAGTCATTTCCCACCTACATCCGTGACATCACACGCCCTTCAACAACTTTAAATTTTTAAGCCCCAATTGCCTCATGTTTACCATGGATGTCCAGTTACTTTGCAATTCCAACCCCCACAAGGCAGGTCACAGGACGCTTTGGTGCAAGCGACTTTGTGTCCTGAAAAGCGCTATATAAATAAAATCTATTATTATTATTATTATTATCCTCGAACAGAGAGCAAATCAGTTTATCTTTACTAATACAATGTTCGGCCTGGCGGATATGGTCTTCACTCTAAACAACTCTTTTCAATCCTCTCACAATCTCATAGTAAGGTGTAGCCATGCACACTAGAATGGTTCCTAGCTATGTCTATCTTTTAGACGGTTACAACGAACAGTCCTTTTTTCAGCTTTATTCTGTCCTCATCCACCAACGATTTCTCCGCTGTTCGTACCAGACTTCTTCACTTCCCGCTTCTCGCAATCATGTTATTGTTTACTATCAACACCTCCATCTCAATCGTATATGCACTCAATATAAGGCTTCACATTGTAGGACATCCGAGATGTATTCCTTTTTCAGTGGCCGTGTTTTCCATTTTCCGTTACAGACGGACCAAACAACCTCTTCTCGTTAGCGGCCAATCGCTCTGCTTTCGCTCCCCCACGCCATAACCCCCCTCCCCCTCAGACAGAACACGGAAAGAGTTCCTCTCAGCCCACGAATCTTCGCATCAAATACTTCATCCTCAGACTTTTACGTCACCTTCTACATAATCGTCTACATATATTCCCTTCTCCGCCTCTTTCCGTCTTCTGCTTCTTCCGAACATCTATGGTTCACTCATCCCTTCTCATCCAAACCAGGCCACCCGAGCTAATTGCCCCTTCAACCGCAGGACATGTAACAGCTATCCCTATAAATCCTCCCACGCTTCCATATGTGCACTATATCAGTCATTGCAGATGAAACAAATTTCACGTAACCTCTTCAAACCACATCTACCGTGTTATCGACATCATCTCCTGCAGATCGGTAAGACCATGCGTGGACGAACATTTCGCAGAACCTTTGCGCTGGTCCGCCATTGCCTACTGGAACTCCCGTTCTGAACCATTTTAAGTCCCTTCTCATTCGCATACTGGTCTTCCTGTCATGGGTCTCTTCCATTGCTGTTCCCCCTTTTGTGTACGGAAAAGGGGGAACAGGTCGCCATATTCCGCTTGGTTAGCTGAGTTCAATTGTATGTACATTGAGTTCTCCAATTTTAGTTAATGAACTATCAGTCCGAAGAATGGACCCGACCAGAACGGAACCGAATTTCATGTTTTCCTCATTGACCGCTGATTCACTCCAGCACTTTTGTGTAAACCAGCATCTATAGTTTATTGAATGATCATCAATTCAAAATTCGAGTGTAATGGTTTTTGAGGCGCGAAAGTGAAAACTGAAACGATGAATTAAATAGTCATTGCTGCAGAAATAACGAATGATATTTCAGATGCTCCGATTGACGGAGCTCCGATGGAAAGCATTTTGTACATAGGGACCATAAATCCGCAGGTTTCATTTCTTACCTTAATGTACCACTGGAAAGAGCCAACCGCAAATGACGATCCAGAAAATGGGGAAGTACTATTTTTATACGAGGTTATGATATTACCAAATATAATTTAATCAGAAAGCGACAAATGGGAGTCCCTAAAAAATGTAAATTATGGGAGATAAATGCCAGGATGTGGACAAAGGGAAACGTAAGCGGTGAAAACGGGCAGACGGAACAAAATATTGGAATCCTCGGATGCCACATTAGATAAGACTGAAATTAGGAGAATCAAACGTGAAAACAATATATCACTGGTCGCCAACATTAAGGAAAATTTATCATCATTGAGTAAAGTTATGCACAGTTACGAAATATTTTACAAGCATATGAAATGTTGACCAGAAATCAGGACAATAGTAGGAAATGAAAGGAGCAAAATGTAGGTGCAGTAGACTGGCGCCTGATGCCTTCAATGAATGGGTATCCTGTGGAGCGACGAGCGGAGTTCCGCAGAGGTCGGTGCTGGGACCGCTTCCCTTCACGTTGTATAATTGGACAAAGGGATTGAACGCTTTGTTCCCACGTTTGCGGATGATACGAAGATAGGTTGAGGGGCAGGTAGTGTGGAGGGACTCTGGAGAAGGACTTGGGAAGGTTAGGAGAGTGGCCAGATAAGTGGAAGATGGAATATAGTGCAGAAAAGTGGGGAGTCATGCATTTTGGTAACAGGAATAAAGGTATAGTCTATTTTCAAAATGGGCAGAGAATCTAGAAATCTGAGGTGCAATGGGACTTTAAAGTGCTGGTAGAGGATTACCAAAATGTTAATCTGCAAGTCGAATCGGTAGTAATGAAAGGAAGCACAACGCTAGGATTTATTTCAAGAAGGCTTAAACACAAAACCATGCCGAGGCTCTACAAGTGCTGGTAAGTCCGCATTTAGAAGGTTGTGAGCAATTTGGGGCACAATATCTGAAGAAGGATGTGTTGGCTCTGGAGAGGGTCCAAGTGAAGTTTACAAGAATGATCACAGGGATGATTACGTTAACCTATGATGAGCGTCGGAACAGGGCCTGTTATCGCTGGAGTTTTAGAAGAATGAGGGGAGACATTATTGAAACATACAAAATAGTGAAAGGCTTTAATAGCATGGATGTTGGGAGGATGTTTCCAGTAGAGAGAGAGTCTACGACTAGAGGTCATAGCCTCAGAATTAAAGGACGTTCCTTCAGGAAATGGGAAGTGGAGGCATTTCTTCAGTCTGTAGAATTATTTGCCACAAAAGACTGTGGAGGCAGTCAGTGGATATGTTCAAGGAGGAGATATATATATATTCTTGATTGGTACAATGTCAGAGGTTATGGGGAGAATGCAGGAAATTATGTTGAGAGGGAGAGATAATTCAGCCACGATAGAATGGCGGAGTAGACTTGATGGGCCGAATGGCCCCAATTTACTCCTATCACATACGAACAAGAAGGTTTTAATGAAGAATGTGTAATTGTAGTTAGAGCGGTCAACGTTCATTTTCACAAACTCACCCTCCGAAAGGAAGAGACAGTAGATATCTCAGCAGTTCGAAGTCAGAAAGATCCCTGTAGCATGATAAGATGTTGTCGATACTGCTGTGGGATCGATGCGAACGCACTGCTGAGGCTATGTGGTATATCTGAAATATTTGCTGGTCAGCTGCAAGAAGCACAGCATATGTCGCACATGCATTTTCAAGAACGGCATCAGGGATAGGCCACTGCGCTTAGCATCACTATTAACAGGAGAAGAAATATCAGCGCGACAGAAACAATCACAAATTAATCAAAGTTGCTTTCAGCGCTGCTCGGACTAGCTACACTTTCGAACAAGTTATTGTATGTTGGAAGAGATAGAGCAACGTGTAGATACGGGTAGGTGGTTAATATATATATTAATGAATTGGACGAGGGAATTGAATGCAACATCTCCAAGTTTGCGGATGACACTAAGCTGGGGGGGGGCAGTGTTAGCTGTGAGGAGGATGCTAGGAGGCTGCAAGGTGACTTGGATAGGCTGTGTGAGTGGGCAAATGAATGGCAGAAGCAGTATAATGTGGATAAATGTGAGGTTATCCACTTTGGTGGCAAAAAGCATACTATTATCTAAATGGTGGCCGATTAGGAAAAGGGGAGATGCATCGAGACCTGGGTGTCATGGAACACCAGTCATTGAAAGTAGGCATGCAGGTGCAGCAGGCAGTGAAGAAAGCCAATGGTATGTTAGCATTCATAGCAAAAGGATTTGAGTATATTGAGCAGGGAGGTTCTACTGCAGTTGTACAGGGTCTTGGTGAGACCACACCTGGAGTATTGCGTACAGTTTTGGTCTCCAAATCTGAGGAAGGACATTGTTGCCATAGAGGGAGTGCAGAGAAGGTTCACCAGAATGATTCCTGGGATGTCAGGACTTTCATATGAAGAAAGAGTGGATAGACTCGGCTTGTACTCGCTAGAATTTAGGAGATTGAGGGGGGTCTTATAGAAACTTACAACATTCTTAAGGGGTTGGACAGGTTAGATGCAGGAAGATTGTTCCCGATGTTGGGGAAGTCCAGGACAAGCGGTCACAGGTTAAGGATAGAGGGGAAATCCTTTAGGACCGAGATGAGAAAAACGTTTTTCACACAGAGAGTGGTGAATCTCTGGAACTCTCTGCCACAGAAGGTAGTTGAGGCCAGTTTATTGGCTATATTTATGAAGGAGTTAGATGTGCCCTTTGTGGCTAAAGGGATCAGGTACGGGACACTGAGTTGGATGATCAGCCATGATCATATTGAATGGCGGTGCAGACTCGAAGGGCCGAATGGCCTACTCCTGCACCTATGTTCTATGTTTCTATGTCTATGTTTCTAATGCAGTCGAATCGTACTTCAATTGGACATCCGTCAATGCCTCGCATAAAATATATTCAAAATGCTTTGGAGCCTAGGGATCGAGGCATCATTACAAGTTGATAATAGGGCACAACGGGTGATGATGGAGGGTTGTTTTGTGATTAGAAGACTGACACATGGCGTATCAACGAGTGGATGCTGAAAACTCTAAGATATGTTCTAAAACCGATGGACTAGGATGTGGAGACAGGTGGTGCAGTTCGAAGATTCGTACGTGACCCAAAAATTAGTTGGATTCTTGATCAATGAGAATATCGTCTTTGGACAACGAGATATTGCACTCAATCCGGATAATTGCGAGCTAATGCGCGTTTGTTGGTTCAATGGTATTTGATTATCACATGTACCGAGGTGGAATTCCTTTTTCCATATAGTTCAGTTAAATCATGACTGTACGTAAGCACAATCTTAGCTACATAGAAGTTTGTAGGCATAGTACACAGATATAGTGTAGAAGTAGAAAGGAGCAGATGCCCAGTTTTGCATCGATGGCGCCGAATTAAAGAAGGATGAAAACTTCAATTTCCCAGAAATAAATGTCACCAATAACTTATGGACAACCCATATTGAAGAACAGGCCATATAACGCACAAACGCCTCTACTTCCTTAAAAGGCCTACGAAGTTTGGCATGTCACTAACAAATCTCACCAACTTCAAAAGATACGTCGTAGAACGCATTTTACGGGGATGCATCATAGCATGGTTTGGGAACTTATCCATCCAAGACCGCAAGTAATTGCTGACAATTGTGGACCATCATACAATTCAACCTCCTTACCATTAATTCCACTTATACCTCACGCTGCCTCGACAAGGCTATCAGCATTATCAAGGCCGAATCGCATCCTACCCGTTCCGTCCTGTATCCTATCCCATCGGGCAACATGCATAGGGAATAACTGCATATGCTGGTTTAAATCAAATATAGACACAAAATGCCGGAGTAACTCAGCGGAACAGGCAGCATCTCTGGAGAGAAGGAGTCGGTGAGATTTCGTTTCGGGTCTGAAGTAGGGCCTCGTCCCGAAACGACATAATTACTTCTCTCCACAGATAATTCCCGTTCCGCTGAGTTACTTCATCATTTTGTGTCAATCTGCGCGCAAAATTAATAGATGTGTGAAGACGCATACTTCCAGATTCAGGGACAGATTCATACCTGTTGTATTCAAGCAACTGAACCAACCTACCACAATTAGACAGCAGTCCCGAGCCCTATCCATCTCTTTAGATACCCTCGGACTACGTTTCATCGGACTTTGCTGTCTTTATCTTACACTAATCTTTATTCACGTTATTTATTTAATCGTGTATCTGTACACGGAGGATGGTTCGATTGCAATCATGGATTGTCTTTCTGGTGACTGGCTAGCACAAAACAAATGATTTTCTCAGTACCTCGGTTCACGTAATAATAAATAAAACGCAAAAACAGAATCCTCATATTTTTGCACCGTTTGTCAAGACTCAAGTTTGCAAGATGTTATAAATGTAGAGTTCTTGACTTTGTCATATAGACCCGTACCCTGAGAGCGTTGCAGGCCAGACCAAGCACATTGTTGGTGTCCTCCACCATTTGTCCACGGCTCTTTCCCGCTGCACGTCGCGTTCGGTCCCTATGCTCGGCTCCCTGGAGCGGCGCACCATCAAATGGACCCCAGGCTTCAGTAGGACCTCCAGCGACGCCATCCCCCCACTCCTCGATCCAGGCACAACGACTCGCCATCAGTTGACTCACGACCCCACCTTTCAATCTACTGGCCCCTGGTGTGACACACGGAGCCGGTCATAAAGGTAAGTCCGTTGATTGGCACCTTTGTTTCCCTGACTCCGCCGTAGACGTCATTTTATATCTTAACATTTGTGGTTGACCAGTTCCTGACGTCCAGTGCCGGCCGCCGCTTTCTCTTCACCCTCCTTGCCGGCTTACGGGTATAAGCAGGAATCGGCAGTTTGACGGGTGGGCACAGGATTTCCGAGCTCCGTAGCAGCGTTTCAAGTTGCTGCTAGGAGATGGCGCGACACCACGTCTGTTGTGGATTGTAAGGATGAAACCCGAACAAGAATACGTCGTCCCTTGTGAAACCGTATGTTAAGGAGCAGTGGGGTATTCTATAAACGAAAACTCACAGTGCAGACAAGCCGCTTAAGAAGCCATACGGTATCGACAACGATGTACGACGTAACACAGAATAAAAGACCAGGTAGTATATCCAGCAGCAACATTTAAAAAAAAACTGATGAAGCGTCATCTGAGTTATTCTGTTTTGTCCCGATCGCCAAATGAAAGGAAGGGCATGACTGCACCCTGTAAGGTGCATATTCATGTCTGCGGTATGTTAAACACGAGACGGACTGACACCTAAAAGGGCCACAGGATGGATTGCTTTCATTTTCATTTGAGTTTAGAAAAATTACGAGATGATCGACTGGGATATATAATTTGTTGAGGGCCATAGAGATGTTAAATAGTGATAAACATGTTTGCTTTCCAGAGATGTCTTAAACCACATAGCATAGTTTTCCGGTTAGAACTGGAGTGGGAATGTGGTTGAATCGGATTAAAAGATTTCATTTTGTCAGGACTTATGGGATCTGATCTAAAACACGTTGAATAATGGCTTACTGGAGGCAAAGACACGAGCTGCATTCATCAATTGGCTTGATGATCCTTTGAATTTCCGAATTGTGGAAACTAATTACCACGTGCTGGATCACGGGAATACTAACGGTGGATGCACTGTGATATGGACGATAGCCGAAAGGAACTTTAAGTGTTGTAAACACAGTTTGACTATGGTTGTATGGTCGCTGTAAAGAACAGAATCAGAACTAAAATCTAAATGATTGAAGTAAACGGCACATAACGAACAGTCCAATGGGAAGATTTTGGTTGTTTTTATGTATTCAAACGAATTCATATGTCGAAAGTGTATGATTTTGTAGTTCGTAATTATGGATGGTGGATGAAAACCAATAACTCAACATCACACGTTCCTAGATGAAATATCAAAATAATAGTACATACATTGTAAGGTGAAGGACCGGATACGTTAAGTTGCGACGCATCATATCGGCAAACACACACGGAAGCCTGGCCAGCTCTCTTATGCATTGATGTATAGATCTACCATTTTGAGTAGAAGGTATTTCTTCAGACTCCAATTCTATTCTCATTCGACGGCAAACTTGACCTCACATTATGGTAGGTTGATTAATCTCATATGACTTGTCCATTGTTTTCCGCACTCTCTGGAACTTTAATAAAATGTTATTTTTTTCTGCAAACCTTTGAAGATTGTTCCACCTGAAACACTGATACTTCGGTTATTTTCCAGTTCCTGCATTATTCTAACAAACTTGTATACAATAAAGCATTTAATGCATAAACATTTTCGTTTTAAATCAGCATGCAGGAAATTAGTTGCAATTTCAAGCACAATAATGTTTTGCCGGTAGAAAATTTAATTCATATACCTTCGCTATAATCGACATAATTCTGCACTTCACTCCCTTAGTACTGGGTGGAGGGAACAACGGAGATGGTGAGTATGTAGCTGGAAAATCTGTAAAAGCAAAACAATTTCTCGAAAAATCCGCAGCCGGGATCAATATCTGAAAATGTCTCATTTGGTGACAATATTTTGCGGAGGAGTTCTGTAATATTTTATAAATATACGTATAAAAATAGTGTCTAATAGAAAATCCGGTAAGACAGGAGAAGTAAGAATGAGGCAGAATGAATGTTGACGGAATCTGAAACTTATCAGATATAATTGATTTGTTAATCATGTTTTCAATATAATTTAACTAAGACCAACTGATGCATGAAAGAGAGTTTGAAACAACGGAACAAATATACACTCCGCTAAAAGCGCCGTTGAAGACATCTCCTGTGCCGTGTTGTTTAATTTAGTTTACTTTAGTTGAGTTAACAGATACAACTGGGAAACATGCCTTTCGGCCCACCGAATCTGCACCGATCAGACCGTCAACACTCCCCCAACTGCGCAGGCGCGGCTGACGCGTCCCCGTTATGACGACAGAGATCGCCGTTGTGCGCAATCAAAGTGGCGATCTCAAAATGACAGCAGTCCAAATGCGCATTTGACGATCTTAAAATAGCGGCGGGCCCGGCAAACACCAACTGCGCACGCGCGGGTCGTGGGTTCGGCTACTATCCCCCATCTGCGCAGGCACGTCTGACCGGGTGTAACGCGAGTAGTAATGGCGGTCCGCACTGCGCAGGCGCGACTACTGCGTCAAACTGCGCACGCGCGAGTCCCGTTGTGACGCTAGAGAATACCGTTGTGATGCAGGTCAAAATGACGATCTTAAACTATCGGCGCTCCAACTGCGCAGGCCCGGCAATCCACAATTTCGCACGTGCGGACGGCGGGCCCGGCGAACCACCCGCCACTGCTCATGCGCCGAGCGCAGTTTACCGTCAAAAGAAAATACAAGTTTATTAAGGGAATAACTTCTGATTTAATTTGTCAAATGGAACGAAACTCGATACTGTACACACCGGGAAAATGGGGAGGAAGTTGGGCCTAAAATTGAAGCGCTATAGTGTACCGTTTGGCTATATTTCGGGAACATCCAGGCATGCATTAAAAAAGACAA
>JAXLNO010004004.1:0-50000 GCA_038087875.1 Malacoraja senta | reverse complement strand
TCTTCGCCCCACCCCTCCACCGCCACCTCATTTGCAAGACAGGATATTCCTTCTAAAATCTAAAAAAAAATCACTCAGGATCATACTAAGTACTTACACCCTGAAGAAAGCTAGAGCCAAAATCATCGGCTTCACGTCATGTTTTCCCGTTATAAATGTTGCGTTCACAGAATTAGAGGCTGCACAATTTTTACATTAATTTTCATATATATCTTGGGTATATGTCATATGTAATGTAACGTGAAATTTACGTGTGCCTCACTAAAATAATTAAAATAGCTTACTCGTGTTTTTGGTAGAGATTGAAAAGCTGAAGACGAAACTCAAGGCAGCAGGTTGGAAATGTGTTCATGATTTTATAGAACTTATTTTATTTTTAAAGTTAAATAGACCAAGTGTAAACCCGTTGAGTCTGCTCCTCCAACGCAAGATTCCACCACTCACCCATTCGCCCAACGCACGGCCGTTCCCCCAACGCTTAATTGCGCCACTCATGCATAGCACCCAACTGCGCAGGCGCTACTCATTTATCCTCATCCCCCGGCACTCCCATCTCATCCTCTTCACCCTCCCTCTTCAATCCCTGGAGAGGGAGGAGGGTAGAGAGCGAGATGTGGTAGAGAGAGAGTGGGTGGTAGAGAGGGGGGCAGTAGAGATGGATGTGGGATAGAGAGGGAGGGGGCAGAGAGGGAAAGGTAGGGACGGATGAGGAGGGGGGAGGGGAGAGAGGGAGAGCGAGGGAGTAGAGAGGGAGGAGGAAGGGGTAGAGGGGGTGGGGGTAGAGAGGAAGATGGGGCGGGAGTAGAGAGGGAGAGGGGCAGAGAGGAAGGGGTAGAGATAGGGAGGGGTTAGAGGGAGATGAAGGGGTAGATTGGGGGGTAGGAAGGGTAGAGAGGAAGAGGGCGAGGGAGGGAGGGGGGGGGTAGAGAGGGTGAGTGTGAGGGCAGATAGGGAGGGGGAGGAAAGGTAAAGATGGAGGGGGCGAGAGAGGGAATGCAGACGTGGCAACTACCTTCCCTACCCTCTCCTCTCTCTCAATCCTCCCACGCTCCATCTTCGCCACCCCAGAATATTTCCCCTCTACACCACACTTCCCACCCCATCTCCCTCCTCCACCCCTCCCCGTCTCCCCCTCCACACGCCCCCAACTCCTTCTATCACTCCATTACCCACCCCGTCTCCCTCCTCCTCATTTCCCTTATCCTCCTGCCCTCACTCGCATTCCCTGCCCCAGCACCGACTCTGGTCAGAGAGCATTGCCAGGGCACTGAGCTCGGCCTGGTTCTCGTACTCGGCCCGGCCCTGTCTGTAGACTCTAGCCGTCAGCCTGGCCGTCGCATGGGCTCCAGTGCAGGCCCCGAATTAATTTCCGGCTTCGCCCCTGACCCCGGACAAAGGCGCGTCCTTGGTTCCAGCGGCGCCTTCGATCACGTCCCCGGTCAAGACCCCATCCCAAGCCGCGGTCTCGGCCCTCACTCCAGCTCCAACACCATGTTCGGCTCCTGCCCAGGCCCAGTGCCCGGGCTCGGCTCGCGTCACCACCCTCCCGACCAGTTACCGGGCGGCCGTCGGACGTGGGACGCTGCCGCCTCTCCTCGTTTACCGCGAGCGCTGGAGTGCCCCTCCCTCCCAGATTGTCCCGTCCTGCCTTGCGAGTGCATTTTGAATTCACGCTGATTTGTTTTCCGAAATAGGTGCGTTTTTGATGTTTTTAAATTTCAAGAATTAATAACTTCGGAAATATAGGTGGGAATGCGACAGGAAGATGTTTATCGCTAGGATGGGAACAAGAAAGTAGTGTGTGTGAAAATGTGTAGGCTGTGGCCTAGCGTTTGGAAGAAGATAGGAAAACCAGATTGACACATCGTGGGCACAAAGAAGACGACGACTTATATTGATATAGAGATAATCATCTCAATACGATCGACACTTAATCATTGTCCATCAATGCTTTCTTTCATTTCCTCATGTAGTCCCCGGCTTAATCACCACCCCCTCCCCTCCCCTAATAAAAACAAATGATCTTAAATCCTAACACTTATTTACGTAAATCACGAGTTATGCTCAATTATGTTCCCGCTTTGCCTTTTTTTTTATCGACCACGGTCATCCATCAACTCCTGTTCAAATCCCCGGACATTTACTTATAATTCACATATAAAATTGTGAAAAAAATTAATAAATGGATTGAACATCGCGTTGAACGGCATCTTTGGGGGCAAAGTAGTTGTCCATGTTACGGGACCTGGCCCTAAACCACGTTTGAGTGTTTAGAGGGAAGAACACCACTATAAAGAGGAGACGAGGATGATTCAACCTTCGCCTGATGGGCCAAATGATTGAGGGTACTTCGGAAAGATAGATGCAGTTGCGAAGCGGTTGAAGTTGGGAGCCAGAAGCCGCTGAGTGACAGGTGAAAACAGACAAGAACAGATGGCAGTTGCAGGCACGTGGGGTGAAGGTGCAGAGAAGCTTGATGTTATAAGTGGAACCCAATTACTGTAGGTGCTGGAATCGAATAAATTGAACCAGTAAGAGAGCGATGAAATTCAGGTGGAACCGAGGAGTGCAAGAATCAACTCGGTTAATTGTATGGGTTTTAGGTGGAAGTTAACATGAGAGTGAAATAAACGATATTGGGCAATAGTAAGCTAAACCGGGATATGATGACGTGGTCGTGGCATTTGACAAATAAGCGCTCTTGACACCCCCGTGTCCTGTACTTCAAATATCATAGAACAGTATAGCACAGAAACAGGCCCTTCGGCACACATGCAAGCTAAACTATTGTCATCTGCCTGAACATGTTCCGTATATCTCTATTCCCTGCACTTAAATGTGCCTATCTAAAAGCCTCTTAATCGCCAGTATCATATCTGTCTCCATCACCACTACTGGCAAGGCGTTCCAGGGCCCCGCCACACTCTGTGCAAACACTTGCTATGCAGGTCACCGCTAACACCGCCTCCCCACCCCCACCGCTCATCCTACAACAGTTATCCCGACTGTTGGACATTTCCACCCAGATAAAAAAAATCTGACTACATACCCTATTACCCTATCCATGTCTCCCATTTTTGTATATGCTTCTATCAAGTCTCCCCTTAACCTCCGACATTCCACAGAACACTTTTAAGTCTCTCCAAACTCTCCCTGTAGCTGAACACCCCTGAACCAGGTAGCATTCTGGTAAGCGTCCTCTGTACCTCCTTTCCAGTATCGGGGCGAGCAGAACTATATGAAGAGCAATTGGGTAAATAAGGATATGGTGTGATCATTAAGGCGAATGTGGTATAATGTCGTTGAATCCATACATCAATGATAAGGTCCTAATCGTATGCTTCACGTCTGTCTGCAAAAAAGAGAACCTCATTGCATTCCGTGGAAAAGGGAGTGACGGTTACATTTTAGAAGAAGAAGCCAGTAATAACGAGGAGTATTAGATGTTTTCGCGCGCTTAAATATAGATAATTCTCCAATTCGTTTTAAATTAAAACGAGTGCGTAAGGTCATTGCAAGGTCATGCTTCTCACATCAAACACAGTAGCATTTACAATTTAAGTCGGAGGGATATGCGTAACTAAATGTCGGCAAGTTAGTTGACAATCGAAGAAAATTACCGCAACCTTGTCAGAAGCAAACAATGTCCAACTGATTTTTAATCTTTTTTCGAAGCAAGAAAAAATACGACGTTGATTGGAAAGCGGATGATGTTACCTACGTAGACCTCAGTAAAATGTCGATCACGTGTCGCTTGGATCCATGGTTAGAAAGTGCGAATACAATGGAATCCGATTTTTTTTTCTCAAAATGGAACGGGATTCGCATAGGGAGATGGGGTGAGAGGGTGAGTGTCTTTGGAAAAATTGTGGGATTCAATGTATGTGACAATTAACTATCGATTCTGAGTCGTTGACTGGGTCGATTATAACATGCACATACGGATATATTTTCCATTTGGCACGGTCATGGTAGACAGTCATGCATCATTTTTTACTTACAGTGTTGGTAAGATGGACAGCACAGGGTTTAATTGAATCTATTTCTGATATGCAAAATGTGATGCATTTTGGAAGGGTCGAACTGTTGAAGGGTAAAACATGTTTTGAGAGAGTAGTTGTAATTTGGTATATAATGTCAGAGTTGAAGGGTAATTTTACCACAACATTTAAGCGGTAGGTGACCACTTTAGCAAATGTAAGCAATTTATTTACAGAAATCAGTGGAACAACTGCATTTATTTGACTTCCGTTGCATTGAACATCAGAGCACAGTGCTTCTCGTTTGTTTAATAAATAATGTGTATTATTGCAGGTATATTAGATCTAATTCTAGGCGCCACAGTAAAGGAAGTAAACGATGGCATCAGAGAGGGTGCACAAGAGATACATTGTTTTCATCGGGAAGAACGTTTCAGTTATGCGAAGAAAATGGTTGGGGCAAGTTTATGCACGTGTATGGAAGAAGGCGGTTGGGAACTCAGTTGACTTATACCACTTTATGAGCATTGTCCATTTGCTGGACTGCGGTGAACTCATTTCCGAGGCAGATTTGTATAAAATCCATGTACACATTTTAAGGTACGGAATGCGAAGATTAGCAAAAATATGGGTAAAACATGTTTTTGAGAGAGTAGTTGTAATTTGGTATATAATGCCAGAGTTGAAGGGTAATTTTACCACAACATTTAATTGAGAAGTGGACATGTACAGAAATCGCCAGGTCAGATAATTATGCAGGTGAGGTATCAATGATTAAATATTCACGTTACACAATCGATGATCTGCATAGTGTTAATGTACCGTATGGCGCGTAGATCTATGACTTCATAATGACACACAGCCCTCACTGCTGGTGATGCATAATCATCCAAATTTGACTAGTATTGTTTCCATTTATATCGGATTTTCGTGATCAGTATATCTTTAGTTTAAGATGGTGATAAGCCACGACCGCTGCCCACGCTGCAATTTTTCCCGGCGGCCCTATTTGTTACTTACAGACACAGCAATAGAGATGTTTGCTGCTGCAATCCATTAAAGACTCTGGGATATATTGTAAATAATACAGTTGCACACTTCACCATGTATCCCGAGACGTGTTCAAAATATTGGCGTTCTCCAGGCTGCGGACATTTTCCGAATCATTCTTCATTACTTTTATGCATCTTAGTTGATAGCAAGGGGAGATGGGTTTCAGTCATGCTCGTTTCGTTACCCTATGAAAAAACTGTTTCTTCTTTTAGTCTCTTTGTCAAATCCATCATCCGCGATTATTAACGCTTACATTGGTATTAAGGACGAAGCCTGCCTACGCGAAGGAAGAACATTATTATATTTGCAACTGCTAATGACAAAAGGCGTTTTACAATCTATGATACTGCAAAACATATGCAGCGCTTTCATAATATTTCAAAGATCGTATGCCGACAAATCCGAAAATATAGAAAAAGTTGGCAGATAAAAATCAATAATCGAAATTCCATATTAACTTTACATGAATATATCTGTATGAATTTGAATGCACAATGACAGGTTACGTCACTGGACACATTGCTGATATGATATCGCAATCAATATTTTAGAAGAAAAGCTCAGGAAACAATCAAAAGGTAAGTAGAGTGGGGATTTTTTGCGAAGGAGGGAAGCTTCACATCATTTTTCCAGGGACTGTTAAAATGTTTTGTTGTCGGGTTCGAACAAACAAAATAATGTAAAACCAAAATAGCAGGAATACAGTTCCTTTATACAATGTTAACTTGGCCCGTCCTGTTACATTGGACCAAATATTAAAACGTTGGTCGCGCGCCTGCACTTGCAAAATTTTAACAGAATCCGAGACAACTAACCTGGCGGAATATAGCGAACAAAATGTGTAGGAAGGTACTGCAGATGTTGGTTAACACCGTAGATAAACACAACATGCTGGCGTAACACGCCGCGGCAGGGAGCATCTCTGGAGAAAAAATAATTGGTGACGTTTCGGGTCGGAACCATTTTCCAGACCACCATTCTTCAGACCATGAAGCATTCGCCTTTGCAGACTTATAGCTTTTCCAGGAGCAGACCGTCCAGCAGCAAACTTAACCATCGTACTCGATAGTTTCCATAAAACAACCACCAAAAACCTCCCAGAACAATTTTTTGGCAACAAAAATGACATTTGTCTGACCATAAACTATTTGAATTTATTTGAATTGTATCAATATTTAAACGCCATTGCTTTCAATATTATAACATCATGTTCACTGTGACCCAAGCAATACCATAGCATTTTGAAAAATGCAAACACCGGAAACAAAGTAGTCAGATTTGTGAATATAAATTTCCACTGGGTGAAATTAGAACGTTTTCCGTTGCTTTCAATCCAAAGCATTTTTTAAAATTTATTAACGCATTGCACAATTTAATGGAATACCATTCCTAAATTCACCTTCGTTTACAATATATAAATATTAATAGAGCATGATTGTTTACGGTACATTGATTGCCGGCATTCCTGACGTAAGTACAGCAAATAGACAATAGACAATAGACAATAGGTGCAGGAGTAGGCCATTCGGCCTTCGAGCCAGCACCGCCATTCAATGTGATCATGGCTGATCATCCCCAATCAGTAGCCTGTTCCTGCCTTCTCCCCATATCCCCCGACTACGCTATTTTTAAGAGCCCTATCTAGCTCTCTCTTGAAAGCATCCAGAGAAACTGCCTCCACCGCCTTCTTAGGCAGAAAATTCCACAGACTCACCACTCTCTGTGAGAAAAAGTGTTTCCTCTTCTCAGTTATAAATTGCTTACTCTTTATTCTTAAACTGTGGCCCCTGGTGCTGGACTCCCCCAACATCGGGAACATGGTTCCTGCATCTAGCGTGTCCAAGCCCTTAACAATCTTATATGGTTTAATGAGATCGCTTCACATCCTTCTAAACTCCAGAGTGTACATGCCCAGCTGCTCCATTCTCTCAGCATATGGCAGTCCCGCCATCCCTAGAATTAACCTTGTAAACCTACGCTGCACTCCCTCAATAGCAATAAATAGTGTTATGGTTCTCCTCCACACCTCTGTCCTCCGCAGATCCTGGTCCCGACACCTGTCCCAAATCCACGCACATTTTTATCTTCCACTCGACCTTCAACTCCTCAATGCGAAATTGCCCGTTCTCAGCAAAGGCCTTGATTTTGTACCACAATGCTTAATTCTTAGGATTTAGGATCACCTCTTGTTGTTGATAACTTCTTGCGCATCTACAGACTCCGGGCCTGTTTCTCTGCCAAGGATTCCTCACATCCCAATGCCGAACTATTCCCTTGTTTCCTACAGTCCGCCTACTCATGGACCCCCCCCCCCCACACCCCACACCCACACAGTTCTCTGATCGAGAAGCCCTCCGCTGGAGAAGAACGGATACCAATATTGTCTTCAAATTAAACGACAATGGATGTGCCTTTATACTCTGTCAGACTAACGTCAGTCCTGGTGAGGCAAGGCGCCGACTCTCCGACACATGTTCATAACTACCACCTCCATGAATCTACGGACGAACAGAAGATCACCATCTCCCAGACCATCGTTTCCCTCGTCAATTCTGGCGATTTCACCTACACTGCCACCTTCGGTATATTTCTCTAACGCGTACTTTTCATTTATATCTCCGTCCCAATAACTTTAAGAGTGTCCAAGCTTACTCACT
This sequence comes from Malacoraja senta, assembly GCA_038087875.1. Lineage (NCBI taxonomy): Eukaryota > Metazoa > Chordata > Chondrichthyes > Rajiformes > Rajidae > Malacoraja > Malacoraja senta. The sequence continues at coordinate 42,310 of JAXLNO010004004.1, read as the reverse complement.
ATTCCGTTCTGCTCTTACAGAACCAAAATCTTCTCCAAATACCTCGCCTCCGTCCCCTCTCCCTAGTCAACACCTTTTCGAACTTTACCAGGGGCAATTCACATGCACCTCACCATTCCAATAACTTCCAATTTCAATGCCCAATTTACCCCATCCTTACCAAAGAAGACCAGCCGCTTTGCACATCTATTCCATATTAGTAAGGGCTCAGGTCCCGCCGGTTCATCCTTGAACAGAGCAAAATCATTTGCCATATAACACTCTCCCTTGCCCAGCGGAATGTATCTTGATCCTTAACTGCACTTTTGCCTCTTGTCAATTTAAAGAATCGTACGTTTCTTTAACAGTTCTATAATTTTCAACTACCAACACCCCATTGCCTCATCCCTTACCTTGACGTCCAGTTCTTTCACCCTTCATCCGTAAAGGTCCGAGGGCTCGCCGGTTCTTCCTTGAAAGTAGACTCAATGAACTTCATTCGAGTAAAAATCCCATCCGCTTAGTGCAATTAGTCGTCACAGTCAACTTCTATACTCATTGCTAACACTTTTCTTTTCCATTAAATGTCTTCTCATGGTTCCGCGCATGGAACCCAGCTTTGTCTGCCTTTTTTGGTGTTTACTTTGAACGGTTCTTATTCCAAACACTCACTGCCGCGATCCTCCAACAGTTTTTCTACTGTATCGACGACTGTATCTTGGCTGCCTTATGCCGTCGTGCCGAATGCGCTTATGTCATATGCGTTGCCACTAATCACCACCATCTCCTGAAATTCAATGGGATTCAGTTTGTGGAAGCATCCTGACGCGAAATATCCCTATCCATGTTATTCGGACGCGCTGAGTTACTTCTTAACTTTAAGTTCAGCACACGTTGCAAGCATCTAGTTCCATTGTCTCCATTATTTTATACATTGTGTTTCAAATACAGACATTGTTATTAATTGTAGAAAAGGCAAAGAAAAACACACTTTCTGTGCGAGGTGCGAGACGTAGGTAGAAGTAAATCAGCAGTCAGATTTTAGTTTAGTTTAGTTTAGTTAGGTTTAGTTTAATTTAGTTTCGTTTAGTTTAGTTTAGTTTAGTTTAGTTTAGTTTAATTTAGTTTAGTTTAGTTTAGTGTTGTTTAGTTTAGATTAGGTTAGTGTGTAACTGCAGATACTGGTTTAATCCGAAGGACGCAAAAAGCTAGAGTAACTCAGCGGGGCACGCAGCATCTCTGGAGAGAAGGAATGGATATCGTATCGCGTCGCGATTCTTCTTCAGACGGGTTATCGATAAGGGAAACGAGAGATATAGACGGTGATGTGGATAGATAAAGAACAAAGCATGAACGATATGCTAAAAATTAACGATGATGAAGTAAGGTCACTGTAAGCTGTTTGCAGGGTAAAATGAAACGCTAATGCGACTTGGGTGCGGGATGGATAGAGAGAGAAGGAATGTCGGGGCTACCTGAAGTGAAAATAACCATTTTATACCACTGGGCTGTAAGCTGCCCAAGCGAAATATGAGATGCTGTTCCTCAAATTTGTGTTTAGCCCCACTCTGACAACGGCGGACACCGAGGACAGGAAGGTCTGTGTCGGAATGGCTTGGCAGCTTAGAGCCCAGTGGTATGAATATTGATTGATCTTACTACAGGTCGCCCCGGTATTCACTCTCTCTGTATCCCCCCCCCTCCCCACACAAGTCGCAGGAGCTTCTCGTTTTCACCCTACATAAGCTTACAAAGAGCAAACATGTTTCCTTTATCATCGTTACTTTTTGTATATCTTGCATTCATTGTTCTTTATGTCTCCGCATCACCGACTATATCTCTCATTTCCTTTATCCCTAACAAGTATGAAGAATGGTCTCGACCCGAGGCGTCACACATTCCTGCTCTCCAGAGATGCTGCCTGTCCCGCTGAGTTACTACAACTTCTTTTGTCTATCTTTAGTTTAGGTTGAAGTTTGGTTTTGTGTTTGGTTTAGAATTTAGATTATTTTAGTTTAGTTTAATTTAATTCAGTGTGGTTTAGTTTAGATGAATTTAGGTGAGTTAATTTAGTTTAGTTTAGATTAGTTTAGTTTAATTTATTAACAAGTCTACCAAGGTACATTGACATAGAGGGTAGTACACGTTTCTTTTCAAAACGCATACAGATTGCACAGGGTAAATGGATATTAACTCTGAAAGCCGAAGCGATCACGCGCTGGCTATTTCTGAAGATTTCCGAACAATGTATATTCGAAACTTTTTGATCGGAATTATTTAACACGCAGATATAATTTGAGTACATATAATTGCATGGAACGGTAGCCTTACATTTACGGTAAATATGCCATGTGCTCGTTTTTAACAACACAACATTTGGAAGTGTATAACCCATTGTAACTGGTTGACGTGAGAGCATTGTTGATTTACTGCCGCGTTATAACCATTTAACCATATAACCATCACAGCACGGAAACAGGCCATCTCGGCCCTTCAAGTCCGTGCCGAACTTTTATTTTTTTATTTTTTTTAATTTTTATAAATACTTCCCCCTAGTCCCATCTACCTGCACTCAGACCATAACCCTCCATTCCTTTCCCGTCCATATGACCATCCAATCTATTTTTAAAGGATAAAATCGAACCAGCCTCCACCACTTCCACTGGAAGCTCATTCCACACAGCTACCACTCTCTGAGTAAAGAAGTTCCCCCTAATGTTACCCCTAAACTTCTGTCCCTTAATTCTCAAGTCATGTCCCCTTGTTTGAATCTTCCCTACTCTCAATGGAAAAAGCTTATCCACGTCCACTCTGTCTAACCCGCTCATAATTGTAAAGACCTCTATCAAGTCCCCTCTTAACCTTCTGTGCTCCAAAGAATAAAGACCTAACTTGTTCAACCTTTCTCTGTAACTTAGTTGCTGAAACCCAGGCAACATTCTAGTAAATCTCCTCTGTACTCTCTCTGTTTTGTTGACATCCTTCCTATAATTAGGCGACCAAAATTGTACTCCGTACTCCAGAATTGGTCTCACCAATGCCTTGTACAATTCTAACATTACATCCCAACTACTATATTCAATGCTCTGATTTATAAAGGCCAGCATACCAAAAGCTTTCTTTACAACCCTATCTGCATCAGATTCCACCTTCAGGGACCTATGCACAGTAATTCCTAGATCCCTCTGTTCAACTGCATTCCTCAATTCTCTACCATTTACCATGTACGTCCTATTTTGATTTGTCCTGCCGAGATGTAGTGCCTCACATTTATCAGCATTAAACTCCATCTGCCATCTTTCAGCCCACTCTTCCAAATGGCCTAAATCTCTCTGTAGACTTTGAAAATGTACTTCATTATCCACCACACCACCTATCTTAGTATCATCTGCACACTTACTAATCCAATTGTCCACACCATCATCCAGATCATTGATGTACATGACAAACAACAGTGGACCCAACACGGACCCCTGAGGCACTCCACTAGTCACCGGCCTCCAACCTGACAAACAGCCATCCACCATTACTCTCTGGCATCTCCCATTCAGCCACTGTTGAATCCATCTTGCTACTCCACCATTAATACCCAACAATTTAATCTTCTTAACCAACTTTCCATGAGGAACCTTGTCAAAGGCCTTACTGAAGTCCATATAGACAACATCCACTGCTTTACCCTCATCAATTTCCCTAGTAACCTCTTCGAAAAATTCTAGAATATTAGTCAACCATGACCTTCCAGGCACAAATCCATGTTGACTGTTCCTAATCAGACCCTGCTTATCCAGATGCTTATATATATTAATTTTAAGTATCCTTTCCATTAATTTGCCCACCACTGACGTCAAACTAACAGGTCACATGCCCCATTCTATCTGATGAACATCAATTGCAAACACATTATGTGCCGCCCTATGAACTTCTTGTCGCAGTGTTACAGGAAGAATCGTGAAACTTTTAGGGCTATTGTAACTCCCCAGTTATCCAAATGTTACATCGCATATCTTGATGTAAATATGTGTGCAATCCTCGCAATTTGAAGATGCCATCCAATTTCCTGATACGGATTCAAGCATAGCTCCTAATGTTAAAATAATTTGACAACCGCTTTGTCATAACGTTACCGTACTTTCTTATTATTCTTCAACCATTTGAAATCTTTGCCCCACCTGATAATGATATGTTAATAGTTTCAAAGATATTGCTATCCACTGCATTACAGCACATTTCTCGTTCTTCCATTGTTTGTATATTCCCTTCCGCTTTTGCACTTTCAAGAAAAGATCACACCAATTAAATTCTTATTCATACTGCACTTTTATCCTCCGACTAAAGAGACCTCCCACGATATTATATGCCCTCGAATGATGTTATAATTCTATTATCAAATAATGTTTATTCCAACGAGAAATTTGGAGGGAATTGTGTGGGATTGAGCGAATTCGCGCAGCACATAGAGAAATGGCGGTTTATTAAGGACCGTAACACGATATACTGCGAGGCGCTCTGATTGAATGCAAAATGTATTCAATGATTCCCAGCACCTACACCCGATTTATATTTTCGCGGAACGATGGCTACATTCGGATTTTACTTATTATAAATAAGTTATCAATAAATAAACTTCAACTGACTATTCCATTTCAATTAGAAATCCATTGTCCCATACGTCTTGTAAATTGGTGTCCAAAGAGGGATGACTTACCTCATGATATACTGCCTTCAACCAGGTTTGCAACCTGTTATGTTTTGCTGTCTGAAGTAGGGTCTCAACGGCATCCATTCCTCTCCAGAAATGTCGCATGTTGCGCTGTGTTACTCCAGAACGCTGTGTCTATCTTATGTTTAAAACAGCATCTGCAGTTCCTCCCTGCATATCTTTATTTCTATGTCCTCCAATCTAAATGTCTCCTAAACCTATGCACCCATCTCCAAATATGAGAGATTTAGCTTCGCTGTGCTTTCCTCATTTTCAGTCATGTTTCTCCAGCATGTAATCACGTAAATATACCATATTACAGAGTTAGCTAATTGATTTTTGTAGCAGAGAAATTTTCCTTAAAAAAAACAATAATCAGTTTGTTTAGATCTGGACAGAAGATCGCTTGTTTCAGACTTTCGTGGAGCTGTATTATCTATCATTGAAGATTGGAAATATATTTGCCGGTGAGCAGTTTTCAATTAGGATTCAAATAAAGACATTTAGGATACAGATAACATCCAGATTATGTCACAAACACGTTATGATATTAATGTGAACCTATGCAGGATATCAGAGCGGACTGGCAGCATTACAATGCAAATCTCTCCGTCAGCTCACACATAACATACTACGAGATCTGATCAACGAAACCAAAAGTGCGAAACTGTCCCAGTAGTGAAAAACTAGTTAAACGAACAAGTGAAGGGATTACCAGTAATAAGCTGGAAGCACAGTGGTGCGGAAACCCACATCAGGCATACGTTATTTATATCTCAGAAATGGTGGCACGTCGCATACAATATCGAACTATTTTGCAGAATTAAAGCGAAATGATTCTGATCCGGGCACACCAACGCTGCAGAACGTGAAGCCTCTCCATTGTTTCACAATACGTAAACTTGTGGTCCCCATACATTTTTACATTTCCCATGTGGTAAGGTGAATGCGGCCGAATGTTAGTTAGATGACAGAAGAGTTTATAAATTGCCTAGATTATATCTTGGTAATTCGTCCATTTGGTTCTTGTTGAAAATTACATGTATTTCTCCCACCTCGACTCATCCAAGTATGCTTCTTATCGTCGAATCATAATGTAATTTTATTTCATTAACCTTCAATTTTATCGACAATTTGCTGCAAGCAAACTGTGTTAGCAAGCATCATGAGCAAGGCAAATCGTACCGTTCCCCCTATCATTAAGAAGGATATTTGAATCTCCAGTGGAGAATGGAAAAAAAAGATTCGATATTTTTTTCTAATTTAAATAAATCGTCCGCCTCATGAATGGCATAAAATATATAAAGTAAAATAAAAAGTAAAGTAAAGTATCCTTTATTGTCATTCAAACTTTTCAGTCTGAACGAAATTCAAACGAATATTGTAATGTGAGGAGGGTATTCAGTCAATCATGAGGAGGAGCGCTTCACATTCAAATTCAACATATAATGCTTGCAGTAAGTAGCAAAATAGATGTTAGATCTACAATTAATTGATGTTACTCTTGTGTGGGAATATCTGCAACATAGCACGCATTCAAATTTCAACCGGAGTCGCAGTAAAATTACTGCTTTTATTCACACATCCTAAATCATTCCTGGTATTGATTTTTAAGGCGCTGATGGCAATTCTCTCAAAGCGGGTAAGCAAAAATATTGGCCCCTCTTTTGAATAATTCATTTTCCTCCAGCGAGGAGTGTCGTGATTTGCATGGTTCGATCCCGCTTCTGTATTCAACATGAAATTGACGTTTCTCCATTTTACTTATCTTGAATACATTTGTATTCTCTCCATCATGCCGCCTTGTATTAGTTGTTTTATTCAGTGCAAATGATATGTACAATTCATTAAAAATACTTTACAATTTAAACTTTCGAATAAATTTGATACAGGTGAGCATAGTCCCATGCATGTCATTCTTGATTGCGAATGCCTGGAAAATAATCTAGTGTAATAGACGGGAATGCAATTCCACCACTTAAAACTAAGGAATGAGTTCAGTAAACGGCATTTACGCAGCCCGATGTAACTTGTTCCATCCCTAGGAAGCTTCCAACGTGTTATTCCTGTCGGTTGAAATTACGTTTGCAGATTAGTTATTTGTAAATATTTAATGGCCTATAATGAGAACAATAGTACTATATGTTTGGATTTGAACGTACCCCGTCCGCCTTCTGACTGAAAGAATACCCCCTCCCTCCCTAATATATTTTAAATGCTAAAATATGTCTACGCATGGTTCTGCTACTGTGAAGGACGTCATGAGAAATAATGATCTGAACCTCTTAGTAATTATCTCACACACCCCACCAAGGTAATCTACGTCGATATTTGGAAAAGGTTAAGGATCGACGTCCACCAGGTCCCGCGTGATGTTCCCTTCTCGCACCCAAACTACCTTGTGAAGCTTTTACAGAAAGAACGTCAGGCGATATTTTATTTTATTTCAAAGTTTGTAATAATCCTGAACAGTATAATGTTATCTATGCTCTATTCTAAATCTTTTCTCAAGTTATTCACCTATAATTAAATAACAATTTTCAGCATACTTCAATGAACGCTGCACAACATACACCACGAGCATGTGTATTGGTGGCATTCTACAATGGTTAATTAAACAACTCTTCTGCACAGCTTAAGATATAGGGGCAAAACTGAGTACATGGAGGAACAAGGCACAATCACGATAAGCAAACATCACACAAGCAGCACCAGTTGTCAAGTTTGAGATCTTTATTTTGGTCATATCAACAAGCGGCTATATTAGCTGCGTCAATGCGTCAGCCAATTGGTATGCATATCCAAAGTCGGGAGTGTCGAGTAAATAAACAAATCATAAAGAATAGGTAATCGGATAATAACAAAATACACCGCGAAATAATTTGATGTGTAAATATGTACAATAAATGCGAACATAATTAAAACAGCGTTACAATTTCATGAAATCATCTAAAATTGTTATATTCAATGCATTATTCACTTAGCGATTACATACAAATTCAACCTTAGTTAATACCTATCCTTCATTTCCCAAATATATAGCCAGTAGTCCCTATTGAAGTAAATTGTTCGATAAAACTGAAAGAAACACTGGTTAATGAAACTATTAAATCGAATACATGCATCACGTACTAATTCTCCTCAATAATTTTAAGTTAATTTGATTTACTATAGGTAAGGATTTTCGTAGGAAAATGTCCTTCCGATGTGCAAAGCCAACCCTTCTCCAACACGGAACAACATAGACACACCCATGCAAAATTCATCGTTACATTTTTTAATGCAAATGTAAATCGCATCAGATGGTGCGTTTAAAGTCTCTTTGCATTCCTGGGCAACCATGATGAATTTCCACCGTATTATCGTTATCCATGTTATTGTGATCGACTTCAGTAACCGAAGCGATACACACTCCCCAGTTTGCATTGACGGTGCCGCAGTTCAGATGGTTGAAAACGACAAATAAAGTACACCAACACCTCTGCTTCCTTCCAAGGCTTAGGAAGTTCGACATGTCCCCTAAAACTCTCACCTACTTCTACAAATGCATCACAACTTGGTTTGGGAACCACCCCGTCCAAGACCGCAAGAAATTGCAGTGAATTGTAGACGTAGCACAGACAATCACACAAACGAACCACCATTGTATTGACGCCATTTATACCTCACGCTGCCTCGGCAAAGCCAACAGCATAATCAAGAACGAGTCACAACCTGGCCATTCCCTCTTCTCCCCTCTCCCAGCGGGCAAAATTTATCGAAGTGTGAAAACGCACACTTCCAGCTTCAGGAACATTCTTCCCAGCTATTATCAGGCAATTGAATCATCCTATCACAACGAGCGAGCAGCCCTGAACTAATCTCTACATCTTTCGAGACCCTCGGTCTACCTTTGATCGGACCTTGCTGGCTTTACCTTGCACTAAACGTTATAACGCTATCATATATCTATACACTCTAAATCGTTGTAATTATGTATTGTATTTCGGCTGTCTGGATAGCAGGCAACAAAAGCGTCCACTGTATCTCGTACACGTGACAATAAGCTAAACTAAAATAAGCTGAACAGTAAATTATTGTTCAAATTTATAGTGCGTACTATAACTTTATGTGGTGAATGAAGTTGGACTCGTGTAGTGCAGCTTAAACTGCAGACTACTGGCCTCTTTTGACCCCAAAAAAGGGAAATAAGGATATCGGTTTTAATGACAAGCTTGCATTTTTCTGATTTCGTCATACATCCAATACCTTCCCCTTCAAATTATACTGAATATATGTTTACTGATTTATATTTGGAAAAAGAATTTGACATACTTCTTCAAGACTCAGGTAACTAGAAATATTTTAAATGCAACTAAAGAACATTATTTGACATATATGTTAATCTAATGACATCAAAATAAATGGTACAGTTTTTGTCAAATGTAAGCATTGAGACCGGAATAGTTGAGCGTTATCTCACTGCTTACTTCCGAAACTTGGTTTCATTCCAAATATTAGGGAGCTGTTTGCGTACCATAGCCACGTTCTCTCTATTACCTTTTTATTTATAACATCATCTCCGCTCTCCCTAATGCATCACAGCATCATGCGAGATAGCAATCTATTTCACGACAATAGTTTGCGTCTATAATGCGTGCGCGCAATAGACTAGTTGATGTGAGCATGCGCTTATGAGGGAGAACATGCATTTTCGTGAAAAATGAGGAATAGGCTGAGGGAAATAGTCTCGGAGCATACGAAATGTTGATCGGCCGAACTGCACAATTCAAGGTCATGGGAAGGATAACAGGAGGACGCTGTACCTAATTTGACGATTTTTTTGCGTTACCTTGATAAGTGACTGCAGTCACTCTGTTAGTGAAACGTGGATATGGTGTCCGTAACTCAATCTATTGTTTGATTTATGCCAGGTTGATATAAAGCTTTAATGATTATTTCCACAGTACATCAATATATACACCTCTATCTGCTAATGCATTGTGCAAATATACATACACATAGTTGATTCATTACATAACCCACATCAACTTGCAAGCAAACATTGCGTTGTATAAATTGTATCCCTACTGAACACTATATCTATCTATTCAGCTGCTATATTTTTCTATTTTATATGATTAATTATAGTCTATGGAATTCATCTCACTAATCACAGAGACATATTTGGGGAAAAGTCCAATGTTGTGAATTATTCCATCAACGACCTGGATATGTTACTGTCAACGTTCAATCAATTGATACCAAGATCTTGCAGTGACAATTTCATTCTCAATGCTAAATATACACAATACCACTGCAGGCAAGTTCCCTTTGATTTTATATTAATTATTGCAATCTGAGTCCTTCATCTGAGGAGACAAATACCAAAATCCGACATTTGCAAACAATATCAAAAATATTCTGTTAAAGTGCATCTTTATCTTCCATTCGTACACACGTCAGGGTTTCACAGAAAGTCACATGATTAGGAAATATCATCCTCATGCCTATTAGAATAAAGACAAGTAAATTAACCCGAGGCTTCACTTTGTCACAAAAAAACATAACGTCCACTGAAATGATGACATCGTTTGAAAGAATGAGTGGAATCATGAATGAAAGCATGCAGCATTATTGATTTGTTTTCTATTTGTCCGCAGCGAAATCAGTTCTTGAAAAAGATAAAGGTAAATATAGGACATCTGTTTCAAATAAAGTCGCCATGGAATTGCTGAAGGGCAATGGCTATCCTCGAGCACAATTCATACATAAGTGCCCAAACAATTACTGATATCATTGCTGATCACATTCCACGACCATATTTAGTGTCAATCAAAATAGAATGCTCATTGTCCACCCGCGTGGTACAATTAGCTAAAAAGGCAAAGCAGCTAATGTCAAATATATGCTTTGTTGAAGCATTTCAAGTAATGTTCTTGATCAACTTATTTAGTTTTATCGCAAAATAATGCCTCTAGAGTTGCAAATAGCTATTTAAAAAAAGACGATGTCACAGAAGATGCGAAATGAAGGAGAAAACCTTGGAAATGTCCAAAGCAACCAATTGCTGCAATCGCTTCATACCTCTTGTGTCAAAACACCTGCAATTAACATACGCATATTGGCACGATGAAATGTGCGCTTTATTAAAATTTGAAACCACTGCACCCATCCCAAATATATATCCTTACGTAAGACCATCAGATACTTGACACATGGAGATTTATTGGACTTGATTTGATAAAAGACAATAGAAAATATATAATAGACAATAGGTGCAGTAGTAGGCCATTCTGACCTTCAAGCCAGCACCGCCATTCAATGTGATCATGGCTGTTCATCCACAATCAGTACCGCGTTCCTGCCATCTCCCCATATCCCCTGACTCCGCTATTTTTAAGAGCCCTGTATAGCCCTCTCTTGACAGTATCCAGAGAACCGACCCCTACCGCCCTCTGAGGCAGAGAATTTCACAGAATCACAACTCTCTGTGAGAAAAGGTGTTTACTAGTCTCCGTTCTAAATGGCTTACCCCTTATTATTAAACTGTGGCCCCTGGTTCTGGACACCCCCAACATTGGGAACTTGTTTCCTGCCTCTAGCGTGTCCAAACCCTTAACAATCTTGAATGTTTCAATAAGATCACCTCTCATCATTCTAAATTCCAGAGTGTACAAGGCCATCCGCTCCATTATCTCAGCATATGACAGTCCCGCCATCACGGGATTTAACCTTATAAACCTACGCTACACTCCCTCAATGGAAAGAAAGTCCTTCCTCAAATTAGAGGACCAAAACTCCACACAATACTCCAGGTGTGGTCTCACTAGGGCCTTGTACAGCTGCAGAAGGCCCTCTTTGCTCCAATACTCGACTCCTCTTGTCATGAAGGCCAACATGTCATTCGTTTTATTCACTGCCTGCTGTACCTGCATGCTTATTTTCATAGACTGATGAACAAGGACATCAGATCCCGTTGTACTTCCCATTTTCCCAACATGACGCCAATTAGATAGTAATCCGCCTTCCTGTTTTGATACCAATGTGGATAATTTCACATTTAACCACATTAAACTTCACCTGCCAGGCATCTGCCCACTCCCCAACGTATACAAGTCACCCTGCATTCTCATAATATCCTTCTCACAGTTCACACTGCCACACAGCTTTGTGTCATCTGCAAATTTGCTAATGTTACTTTGAATCCCTTCATCCTAATCATTGATGTATATTTTAAATAGCTGCGGTCTCAGCACCGAGCCTTGCTGTACCCCACTAGTCACTGCCTGCCATTCTGAAAGGGATGCGTTAATCCCTACTCTTTGTTTCCTGTCTGCCAACCAATTTTCTATCCATGTCAGCACTCTACCCCGAATACCACGTGCCTTAATTTTGCCCACAATTCGCATATGTGGGACCTTATCAAATGCGTTCTGAAGGTCCAGGTACACGACATCCACTGGCTCTTCCTTGTTCATATTCCAAGTTACATTATCAAAAAATTCCAGATGATTAGTCAAGCATCATTTCCCCTTCGTAAATCCATGCTGACTCGGACCGATCCTGTTACTGCTATCCAATTGTGCGGCTATTTAATCTTTTATAATTCACTCCAGCATCTTCCCCCTCCTCCGATGTCAGGCTAACTGGCCTATATTTCCCTGTTTTCTTTCTCCTGCATTTCATAAAAAGTGAGATAACATTAGCTACCCTCCAATCCACAGGAACTGATCCTGAGTCTATAGAACATGGGGAAATTATCACCAATGCATCCACGATTTCTAAAGCCACTTCCTTAAGTACCCTGGGATTCAGACCTTCAGGCCCTGGGCATTTGTCAGCCTGCAGTCCCATCAGTCTACCCAACGCAATTTCCTTGCTCATGTCGATTTCCTGCAGTTCCTGCGTCACCCCAGATCCTCTGGCAACTATTATATCAGGAAGATTGTTTGTGACCTCCTTGGTGAAGACGGATCCAAATTACCTGTAAATTCATCTGTCATTTCCTTCTTCCCCATAATAAATTCAACTTTTTCGTTCTTCAAGGGTCCAACTTTGGTCTTAACTAATGTTTTTCTCTTCACATACCTAAAGAACCTTTTACTATCCTCCTTTATATTCTTGGCTAACTTACATTCGAACCTCCTCTTTTCTCACCGTATTGTCTTTATAGTTATCTTCTGTTCCTTTTTAAACATTACACAATCTTCTTGTTTCCCGCTCATCTTTGCTACGTTCTACATTTTCTGTTTTATTTTTATACACTTCCCTGAAGTCCCTTGACAGCCACAGTCGCCCCTTACTCCCCTTGGAATCTGTCTTTATCCTAGGAATGAACTGATCCTGCACCTTCTGAATTATTCCTAGAAATACCTGCCAATGCTGTTCCACTGACATCCCTGCTAGGGTATCTTTCCAGTCAACTTTGGCCAACTCCTCCCTCACGGCCCCATAGTCTCATTTATTCAACTGGAACACTGACACCTCCGATCCACCCTTCTCCCTCTGCAATTGTCGATTAAACCTGACCATATTATGGTCACTACCTACTAATGACTCATTAACCTCAAGTTCCTTTATCAAATCTGGTGCATTACATAACACTAAATCCAGAATTGCCTTCTCCCTGGTAGGCTCCAATACAAGCTGTTCTAAGAATCCATCAGAAACGCACTTGACAAAGTCCCTTTCAGGGGGTACAGTACCAACCAGACTTTCCCAGTCTACCTGCATGTTGAAATCTCCCACAACAACCACAGCATTAACTTTGCTACCTGGCAATTTTAACTCCTGATTCAACTTGCATTCTATGTCCAGGCTACTGTTTGGGAGCATGTAGATAAGTCCTATTGGTGTATTTAACCCTTACAATTCCTTAGTTATATCCATACTGACTCCACACCTCATGTTTCAATGTCACACCTTGCAAGGGACTGAATTTAGTTCCTCACCAACATAGCTATCCCACCCGCTCTGCCCACCTGCCTGTATTTTCGATAGGAGGTATATCCTTGGATATTCAGTTTCCAGCCCTGGCCGTCTTGGAGCCATGTGTCAGTAATTCCCACAACATCATACTTGCCAATTTTTAACTGAGCCTCAAGCTCGTCCACTTTATTTCTTACACTTCGCGCATTCCTATACAACTCTTTGACCTCCGTATTCACGTCCCCTCTCGCAACGCTTGCAATTGGCCCTGACCTTACACTTTTATCCCTTCTCGAACTTTCCTTGCCATTAATTCGAGAATCTTTTTTTCCTGTACTCACTTCCCCTTCAACTCAATCTTTATAGTCCCAATTTGTCAATCCATCCCCCCACTATTTAATTTAAACCAACACGTGTAGCCCTAGAAAACCTGCCTGCCAGAATGTCGGTCCGCCTCCAGTTAAGGTGTAACCCTGCCCTTTTGTACAGATCATCCCTTCCCCAGAAGAGTTCCCAGTGCTCTATACATCTAAATCCTTGGTCCCTGCACAATCCTTGCCTAAGCCACTCATTCAAATCCCCTTTCTCCTGTTCCTTTTCTCACTGGATGACAATCACGCCATCCCGGATATTAACCTTGTAAACCGACGCTCCACTCCCTCAATAGCAAGAATGTCCTTCTTCAAATAATGGGATCAAAACTGCACACAATACTCCAGGTGTGGTCTCACTAGGGCCCTGTACAACTGCAGAAGGACCTCTTTGCTCCTATACTCGACTCATCTTGTTGTAAAGGCCAGCATGCCATTTGCTTTCTTCATTGCCTGCTGTACCTGCATGCTTACTTTCATAGACTGATGAACAAGGACACCCAGATCCCGTTGTACTTCCACTTTACCCAACTTGACGCCATTTAGATAGTAATCTGCCTTTCTGTTTTTCATACCAAAGTTGATAACATCACATTATCCACATGATGGCCTGCAAATCAGTGTAAAATAATAGAACAAATAAAATGGAAGTTGAGATCAATAAAAACAAGAAAGATTTCATTATGAATCAGGCCGTATCTATTTAAAACTAGACCAAAGGGATCCCGTTTGATCCCGTCCCCACAAAGCGCGGTTGCGGGCTGGGGGCGGCCTGCGGCGTCACACACACATTACCCACCCCACATAAAATAAGTACCCCCCACACACACACACACTACCCAGCTCCCTTGATATTATATTAATATTATTAATTGGCTCCTTTTATCCCATCCCCGCCCTATCTCGAGGGGCAGAGAAACTGGGGAAGAGCATGATACAGTGGGAGGGGGAGGGAGAGGGGGTGAGAGGGGGCGTGGAGGGAGGGGGTGAGGGGGTGGAAAGGGGGGTGGAGATGGAGCAGAATATAAACAATCAGGGGATTGATTTGCTTTGCACTTGGAATAAATTAAATGTAATGCAGAACAATAATAGAAAATGCACTGATCATAGAAAAATGTATGTTATAGGTGTACTGGTTATCACGTATATCAAGATACAGCTAAATCTGTTATTCTCTGGTATCCAAACAACAGTCATACCATTCACGAGAACACGAAACCTATGGACAAGTAGAATAGCATTTAACTGAAGGACAATAACCACCATTCAGAAAATAGTGCTGCGCTGTCACAGATTTGAAGCTGCAGAAAAGGTGGAAACATAATAATTTGAAATAGCTGCAATGAGGTAGGTTACAGATTACCATTATACCCTCAGATGACGAAATGTCTATTCAGGATTATGATAACAGCGGAGAGAATTAACTGTTTCTGAATCTGGTGGTACACGCTTTCATACATTTTCATCTTCTGCTGAAAATAAAGTGGATTAAAGGCAATGACTGGTGAATAAATTGCCCCTGAAAGCGTTGACGATGTTTCCGGGCCACGTAATGTGTAGATGGAGTCGATGAAGAAGGAGGCTTGTTTGTGTGATTCATTGGGCTCCACCCAGAGCACGCTGCATCCCCTTTCCGTATTGGGAAAAAAACAGATGTCAAACAGATTGTTGGTATATTCAGATAGGATGCATTTCCCCATGTATCAGTAGTAATTGATAAATCTCGTAACAAAAACGCTGAATTAATTTAGCTTTCTGAGGAATTCGAGGCAGGAGGCATTCCTTCCTTGCTGTAGCCAAAGAGCTTGGACGAGAAAATATTACTGGTGATATTTACGTTCAGGAACATCTCCATTTCAGCACAAATGATGTTGATTGATCAATGGAAAATATTATGGTGAAGAGGAACTGTTTGAAATGGAGAAAGATGTGTAGATATAAATACTGCAATAAATATCAAAAACATATGAAAAATGGAACAGAACATACGTCACTTTGCAATTATATAGGAATTGCAAATATTATAGTGTAATCAAATAGTGATGAAATTGGATATTCACAGAAAAAATACGTCAAAATTCAGTTCCATTCTCGGTTTGTCTTTCCGGTTGACTCTTGGAGGAAACCCAATGGGACACTGTGCTGTTCCAGTGCGAAGGGCAAAAGCAGACTATGATAATGTACATCCACCTCAAGTTACTCAATTACAATTGAAAAGGGACAGTTGCATGATAATGTATCATACAATAGTAAATATAGTATCAAATTATCTTTTGCTTCTTTATTCGGAAAGTAAGCCTAAGTGGACAACGGATGAAACGTGGCCAAGTTCCTTACTCCATTGGAGAAAGCTTCACATACAAAAATGGGTGGATTATTCTAAATTTGGAATATGTTTGCCATTCTACGCCACATGGATTATTTTATTGTAAACATCTGCGGAAATAAATACATAACTCAAGTTGTTGACATCAAAGGTAAGAACTTTATTTTTTAGGGAGCAGGGCGTTTCCGTAGAGCGAGAGTGAAATCAATATGTTTGGCAGCCGAAAGCACAATGAAAGAAACCTTCTGAAATAATTAATCATAGCACTGGTAACGGATATGAAGTTGATCAAATATTCTGTAAATAACTACATTGGAAAGAGGAGAAACGGAATTGTAGATGTTGGTTTATAAAAAAATAGACTCAAAATGCTGAAGTAACTGAGCAGATCAGGCAGTATCTATGCAGTCAGAAGAAGGATCTCGACTCGAAACGTCACCCATTCTTTCTATCCAGAGATACTGCCTGTTCCGTTGAGTTACTCCAGAATTTTGTGAGCACCTATGCCGAACATGGATTGACGATGTTTCATGAACGCACCCTTATTCAGACTGTTCGCGGATGTAGGAAGAAAGCTGGAAGAGAGGAGAGGTAGGTAGGACTGCAGTAGCTGGGACATGTTGGCCGGTTTGAGCAAGTTGGGCTGAAGGCCCTGTTTCCACACTGTATCACTATGACTATGGCTACCTCCTCATCCCGAATCAGATGTTCATGTAGCTGAGTCACGCGGTAATGCAATCCCGCTAAATACTACAGGAAATTGAAAGAGATCTCGAACAAAAAACATCGTATTGTGCTGGAATCAAATGACTGGCATAGTGTCAATAGTCGAAAATATGATCAAAGAATGAAATATGACTGGATAATTCAGTCTCTGAAATCCGCTAACCCTCGATAAATCCATTTAATGGGTCAAACTCTTCTGATATGTGGACGCTGATTTTATTTTAGAGATGGCCGTTTTGAAGAAAAAGTTAACAGACACAGGTTAGATAATCGATTAAATTATTTTACAGTTTTACTCAAATTCAATATGAATAAACAGACGATATAATTTGATTGTCGGAATAACACAGATTCATTAAACTCAAATGTGCGCAACCCTGTCGGCCGCAATAGAACGAAAGCACATAGTAATATGGATGATACTTTGCGAATAGTTCAATTGAGAATAAGGTCCGAAATGAAGTGTACCCAACTTGTGCACTCCTGAAAATTAAGTGTCGCAACTGAAAATTGCCGCCGATCGATATTGATTACAGGAAATATTTCAAAATAATTATTTTTTGAGTTTCCTTGATACTGCATATAACGATAATTAAATGTTTATTACCTGTTTAGTTAGACAGGTTTATGACGGTCTACCAATTAAGTTCGATAGACATGTTTAAAATGCAACCACTGAACATGCAATTGAATTGCCAAAAGCGATGTAATATGCTGCAATTTACGCTTCTGCCCGTGGCATCGTTGCTTGTAATGATCCCAACATTACATTTAGATTTGGAGATATTTCACGCTTTCCTCCTGAACAGACAATGATACACATGCTTCCTGCAACGAACTATCAATAGGACGGTTGTACATGCTCGCCACAGAAAAATACGTCGTCTTTCACGACAATATTAAATAAATGGACATCCTTTCGTCATTCAGCAATGTTGCGGAATAATAACCAGTGATAATATTATAGGTTGACGAATTTCAGCTCCTTGGACGTTAATATTCCCAATAATATTCGATATTATTCGAACTGCTTGAACCGCGGGGTTTAAAGGACACGGAGCCGGGGCCTAACATCGCCCGGCGTGGCTAAATGGCCACAGGACTTACCATCGTCCGCCGGGGGCTTTAACATCCGAGCCCCAGTTCGCCTAGACGCTGCAGTTGGACTGTTGGACCGCGGGAGAAGAACAACGGGAAGAGATAAGACTTTGCCTTCCATCACAGTGAGGAGGTGTTGGAGAATCGCTGTGATGGATGTTTATGTAAATTGTATTTTGTGTGGGTCTTGTTTTTTTTTTTGTAATGTAAAAAACTGTAGTAAATGAAATTTCGTTCAAACCTAGGTTTGAATGACAATAAATAGCATTCCATTCCATTCCATTCCATTCCATTCCATTTTGGACCATATCACTCATTCTTGGATGAAAAAGCTTTTCTTCTAGTAGATCTGCTTGATTGTTCTTACTGTAACTACGTACTGTATGTTAAGTCACCATTTGACCCCCTCCACCCACACACCGTAACATCTGTTTTGGAAAACCACTGAAAATCGTTACAGTAGTAACAAATATGTATATTTCTGTTCCTCAGAAGTCAAGCTGAGCTGGTTTCTTAAAGGTGAATGTTAAACATTTTCACACGGGAGGCACGAAGAAACAAGTGTTGCATGATAACAAAACGATGGAAAATCGAAGCCTTAATTCCATGATAGTGATTGAAATTAATATCGCATGGAGAAATTGTAGGACAGAAATTCAACAACGATCTTTATCTGCGATCACGGGTCCTGCATTTCTGTCGATTTATATAGGGAAATATGCAAGCGTGATTCATGCAATGGATCGTTTTACTTCTGTAGAAATAATGCACGACATTGCATTTTTCTCTTGATAAATGAAACATTATTTGGGATTATTTTTGCTCATGTAAATCATAATTATTTGCAGAGGATACAACAAAGAATGAACGTACAGGTGAGCACAGAAAAATATATGGATTTCGAATAATTACAAATTAAATGTGTACATGTGACGTCCAAACATAAAGGAGGATAGATGCGAAGTCTTATTTTTCCTCTATCAGAATAGCACACTGTACCTACTACTTTTCAGTGTAGGAGAGCAGAGATAAATTCGGCTTTGCGTCTGCGATGAGAAGACGACTGCAATATCTCACATTAACTGGGCAAATTGAGACGGAACTCGCTATGATTTAAACCTACCGGAGTCATCATTTCGAAGGATGTAATAGTGTAAGTTGAAGAAAGTGGCGTGATTTAGTTGATGAAACATTTAAACCTACGCATAAATGCGCGACAAATGAATTAATGACAATATAACAGAAACATAGAAACATAGAAAATAGGCGCAGGAGTAGGTCATTCGGCCCTTCAAGCCTGCACCGCCATTCAATATGATCATGGCTGATCATCCAACTCAGTATCCTGTACCTGCCTTCTCTCCATACCACCTAATGGACTACCATGTTCATGACAATGAACAATATAGTATAACTTCGTTTTTAGGGAACACATTATAACCGCTTTATGTTTTAGCGGACTGCACTACCAACCTTCACAGTCATGCAGTCTGCAGGCACAAACCCAGCCCGTGCCGCCACCCCGGCCACTCTTGGCGCCGCATTATTTCGTCCTCCTCCACCTGCCGCGAAATTGCCGCTACCAGCAACGTCGCGGATCCTTAATTGCACTGCAGCCGCCCTCGGGCTTCGACCATTAAATACGCCGATCTGCACCTCTCGCTCGGCCATCAATCTACATGGATATATGTCCAGTTCCAGGCCGATGTGTGAGAAGGGTCTGGACCAGAGACGCCACCTACCCATGTTCTCCAGAGGTACCACATGACCCATTGTGTTACTCCACCACCCTACGTCCTTTTGTGTATTACCCGTCAACTGTGGTTGTTTGTTTCAATTTATACAATGATAAGCCTTACTCGGTAATTTTTGATGGGGTGAAATAGAAGAACACGGAGAGGTGTGAAGATTCTCGCGTGGACAGCTGATTAGTAAGAGGAGCAATGAAGGGATGAACATGTCACATTCGTGCCGGAATTATTCTGCTCAGAGGAATGCAATAGAGATCGGTAATCGATCGTCAGTGCATGAGGTGCGTTGGTGGAACATAGGAAAGCTTGGCGATGACATTATCCTGAGCGGCAGCGTTAGGATGAGGAGAATAGTGAGTCTCCGCGAAATATCGTGTGGTCGGGATAACTGGTCAAATGCCGCGGAAGATATAATATTATTTTGGTGAATGTAAAGCTTTTCCATGTATAAGAAAACTGTAATGTAGTTTTTTAATCTGAAATATTAAATTTGCTCCTTTACAATGGATTTGCGTACATAAATCACCGAACGAATGTCTGTAAGTAAGGTGATACACTAAAGGGACAACCGTAAATTGGCATGCATGCAATGGTTATTTGTAGCAGCCGTAATGAACCACATGTGGAATATTGTTCATAGATTTTGCCTGTCCTCTCTCCCAACCCAAAGATAGATATTCATTCCGCAGTACGACTACAGTGATATTTCTGTCTAAGTTTCTCAGGCGGTTGCAGGTAGAAGACCGTTATCGAAACCTATAAACAATTTCAGAGAAGCTCAGCGGGTAGATGGCGCAGATAACAAATCCCCTGTTTGGCACATTTAATGTCAAACCAAGGGCTGCGACGATAGAGACTTAAATGTTCAAATGTTTATCCACTTAAATGGGCGGGAGCTTAGAATTATCTTCCAAGAAAGGTAGACACGAGTGAATTTCCGACGATACACAATTTAAATATCGGGGATTATGCAAGGCAAGGAATGTGTATTTATGCTGGAACATAATTCTGGCGTAAAATTGGAATTGCAGAGGATAGTTGCTCACAAAAGGCTGTGTGTTCTAATCATGTTTGTATCCCCTTGGTGTGATATCGGGTTGTTAATGCACAGAACAATACCAAACGATCCATTGTCCAGTGAGTCGAAAAGGTAGCTCCTGAGGTGGTCCAATCCACAATTTTGGAAGCGCTGTAGTTCTGCAAAAGTTTACCTCTTGAAGTGCTTACCGAATGTTATGGATATTTCCCGTTTTCAATCGCATTCAATGGCAGCAAATTCTACGTTGTTACTGTTTGCACCGTTAAATCAACATTTTCCCTTACACACTGTGTCATATTTTAAACTGCATTTTGCCAGCCTAACGCTTTATATGTAATTAATACGGAACGTATAGCTCCCCCTTAAGAAGCAGCGTTCGAATTTCGGAGAGTGACCGTGTATTATAATTTATCCTTGCTTTTTTTTAACTTCCGCTAACGTTATTTGCGTTACATTTCTAGCGAGAATGAGGGAACGAAGTATGCACAAAGGTGAGTAGAATTGACTTGCTTTCGCATGTATCAGTATTTACATAACATGTGCATATCTACTGAGCCATGCTTTTCGTTGTATGCATAGAGTTAAT
The DNA here is from genome assembly GCA_038087875.1 of Malacoraja senta. NCBI lineage: Eukaryota > Metazoa > Chordata > Chondrichthyes > Rajiformes > Rajidae > Malacoraja > Malacoraja senta. The sequence continues at coordinate 20,822 of JAXLNO010004004.1, read as the reverse complement.
CACTCATGCAAACGTTAGCATTGCTGATAATCCTAGTTTTTATTGGCTGGCCATTAATCTCTTTCGGGTATAGGGACAAACCACTTTCTGTAATTGATATAAATATTCTGCGAATCCAACACTGCACTGCTTTCGTGCTTCGGCTCCCAGTGCATAGTCGCAGAGAGAACGAATGAACAGCAAAATGTATCCATGCAAACATAATTAATACTTGAAAGATAACAAGGCGCTGACGGTGTTTCCCTTTAACTAATTACTCCTTCAAATCTTGCCATTCGAAGTCCCGAAATTGATACATCTCGTATGTGTTGGAGGGACGTGTTTACCAATAAAATAGAGACGATTCCATCTCACACTTGAAGAATAACTATCGGAAGACCAATGTTCATATGAATAGCAGAAGAGCATGCATTGGAATACCGACCATCTAACCTTCGTTTGCAGACATATGATCGATGTAGATCGTCATTTGGGGCTTCTGTTTACTGGCGGCACACCATGTTTTCATGCAGGGCTTTTGACATATTAATATGGTTCTACAAAAAAAACGCATGGACAAGGTATACAACTGCAGGAATTAACACCAATGCTTGTTTTTATTGGCATGATGGATGCATTGCACAATTTGAAATAGTGAACAGTAATGGAGAGTATGTACAAACGTATCAACAAAACTGCTTCTCGGTCAGATTAATGTTAAAGTTGTGTCTGTATTACATTGGCAATGAGCGTGGGGTCGATTAACAGCATTATACATAACATCGGCCGGACATGATATATAATTCCACGAGTTAACACCAATGCTTGTTCTACTGGCCGAATGAATGCAGTGTTAAATTTGAAAAGATCAACAGCAATGAAGAGTTTGTACAGACGTATTAATAAAATTGCTTTCCAGACAGATTAGTGTGAAAGTTATGTCCGTATTACACTGGCAATATGCATAGAGTCGCAGCAGATCAGCATTATGTATTGAAGAAATCAACACCAATACTCTGCTCGAATCAATAAAATGGCATTTTCCTTTGTGCATTTTGTGTTCGAACATTTTGATGAGGATGTATATTATTCTTCAATAAAAGTAGAGGAAAAGGAGACGCCGAAAGAAAAGGGTAAACAAGAATTTTCTTCATATCTAAAAAGAATCGTTCTATGCCGTACAACGTCAAATATGTTTACCGTGCAGCGTAACTAATGAACAGCTAAAAAATGTTGCAGAACATATCGTGTTGATTGTTAAAGAAGGAACTGCAGATGCTGGAAAATCGAAGGTACACAAAAATGCTGGAGAAACTCAGCGGGTGCAGCAGCATCTATGGAGCGAAGGAAATAGGTAACGTTTCGGGCCGAAACCTTTCTTCAGAAGAAGGGTTTCTGCCCGAAACGTTACCTATTTCCTTCGCTCCATAGATGCTGCTGCATATCGTGTTGATTATTCTTAAACACAAATATCCAGAACATTTTGTATTTATTTTACATTGCGTGCAATTTCCTAGATTTGGCTCAAATCTTTAGTAAATATTAACTTTTACTCTTTTTCAGAACGATTCTTTTATTCTTTTAATACAGGTAATTTTTCTAACGTTGTAAAATAACTGATGCACTGAATAATTTGATAATCAGCGGCTGAAATTCTGCCTGGCATGTTCATAATGAGAATAGCAATATAACTGATTTGGTGTGATCTGTTGTTTTAATGTTATAGTTTACCTTTGATGCTGTATAATGACTGTAGTTTTTATGGTTTGATTTCCTGATGGTTATATGAAAGGATTTGGTGTCCCTCTGTTTATCTGGAATATCTAACCATCTATGAGTCTCCTTGCCTGATTGAGCGAGCAAAAGGCGGTCGTGAGCATTGAGGGCAATGGATGTATGTGCTACGGTGTATTCATACACTATTTTACATAGTCTCTACACAACTGGGTGGCTATGCATCATCGCGTATCATACGAAGTTTCAAGCTGGCCGATTAGATTAGTCTCAAAATCTCCTTATAGTTGATGTACATTCTCCCTGCACAGCGACTGCTTCAAGTGTAATTTGAATTAATAACACCAATCCAAAATTGAATATTCGGCTTTCTGTCTGTCAAATTCAGAGAAGATCGTAAACCAATATTTAATGTTGTAGGTTTTCCGGCGGGGGAAGATATTGTATATTTTGATCGGTGTTGTGTGCGATAAAGTTCGAACGGAAGAACATGTTGATCCCATGCAGCAGGTTGCGCCAATGTGAAACAGGCCGCTATAGAAACGCTTCATCGATGCACCCTGATGCCGAATTTACGAATACCGATCTGTTTGGAAAGTGATTGGATTTATCTGATTTCAATAAATATCCAACAGCAATAAAAAAAACGGTTCTGACTAGATATCCTCAATCAAACGGTGAAGCAATCGCTGAAAGGAAGCACTTAAAAAAATGCCATTCCCTGAATAACAATAACTTAATTTATTGCGGTTGCCGTTCTGTCCGGAAAAAACAGAGTTGTTTCACTCTGCTGAGGCCAAATTGCAATGTACTGTAGTTGCCTCATCGTCGTCATACACAAGTACTGGTTTTGAAAGGAATGGTGTCCTGATGCAGGCGAGGAGAGCGTGGCAATCACCGCAGATGTTGATATGCAATGCGATGAAATCTTTTTTTAGAAAAACATGGCTCTCATCTTGAGCTATGGGGAGAAGTTGGATAGGCTCCTACATTTTCCTTTGGATTCTCGAATGCAACTGGGTGATCTTATTGAAGTATAGAGCATCAGAATGTACGTGTATAAAATGAACTCTCACGGTCTGTTGCCCAGACCAGAGGATTATTGAACTGGAGGGCATGGGTTTAAGATGGTAGACAAGAATGGAACAGGAATTTTGGGGGTATCCTGCTTTTTCTCATTGGATTGTTTCTGCAAACATCTGCCAGAGGACGCAATAGAAGCGGTTACAATAACGAATTACAAGACACTTTTGGGTTTATATGGATAATACATATTTGCAGGAAAATGTGGTAAATTAAGGCAAATAGGACGTGTCTATGATGCCAACTTAGTTGCCCTGGGAGGCGGCTCTAAAGGATGTTTACACGCAGTATTTGGCTCTATATTTCAATTTCTAAGGAACAAGGCCCTGTCTCCCAACAAGGATGATATATCGCTTAAATGAGCAAGGTGTTCCTAAGCACAAATGATCAGCTTAACAAGATATAATCCAGCCTCACAAATGAAAATGGTCTCTTCGCGACATATCTGTGGGGCTTTCGACTTTCTCCTGTATACTATTATGAAAGCCGAACCATGTGCAATCAGACCAATTAATTCCACGGTGCACATTTTATTGGGTGTTTCAGAAGTTATGCTTCGCTCACAGTACCAATATGAATTTGTTCGTTTTTCATTAAGATCTTGACAAACTTTTGCAAGACACAGGTAAGCTTAACATAAACGATTTCGTAGTTACAGAATTTATATTGCGTTTCTATGATCCGCTCCCTTATGATTTCCAGTTAACACAACTCCTACAAAAGGACGTACAGTATTCAGTAAAATAAGAACGTTTAATTCAAAAAAAATTCGCGCGTGGGATCCAACTAGCCCATTGTTCTCACTAGCCGGACATTTTAACCGTCGCTTTTCCATCTCAATGTTCGTCAGCTACCAAAGTGTCAGCAATTTACTGAAATTGCATTTTGAGTCTGACGCCCTTTCGTTTTTGTCAGATTGAGATGAATATAATGCTTACATGGTTACATCCCTGGGATGGCGGGACTGTCATATGAGGAAAGATTGAAAAGACTGGGCTTGTATTCACTGGAGTTTAGAAGGATGAGGGGCAATCTTATAAAAACATATACAATTATAAAAGGACTGGACAAGCTAGATGCAGGAAAAAATGTTCCCAATGTTGGGCGAGTCCAGAAGCAAGGGCCACAGTCTTAGAATAAAGGGGAGGTCATTTAAGACTGAGGTGAGAAGAAACTTTTTCACCCAGAGAATTGTGAATTTATGGAATTCCCTGCCACAGTGGGCAGTGGAGTCCATGTCACTGGATGGAGTTATATAGAGGTCTAGGCACTAGTGGAGTCAATAGATATGGGGAGAAGGCAGGCACTGGTTATTGACGATCAGCCATGATCACATTGAATGGCGGTGCTGGCTCGAAGGGCCGAATGGCCTCCTCCTGCTGCTATTTTCTATTTTTCTATGTTCGTATCTTACTATCGATTGCACAGTTATAATAACAACTTATAGTGCAATACAACGTTATGTTCATAATTACCAATAAAGTTAAATTGTAACTGTCTTAAACGTGATACATTTTCCGAATCGGTGTACTCAAGGCAACATCAAAGCACATTTTTGAGACAAATAAGAGGCATTGCCGTATGAATTCGAAAATGATCCATTGGTATATCGGTGCCTTTTTAGATGACCGAATGAAAATGGAGAAAAACATATTACTCACAAAAAAATACGCTGAGTTGTTTGAAATGTGTTGTAAGATTTTCCGTCCCTAAACGTACATTGAAGTGTGCTTTACAACGGCGCTTATACCCTTGGTCGCAATGCACATTGCAAACTGGCGCCGCCTCACTACTCGTGCTTGAGGGTTTAGTTTCGATCTCCCGCACTCGCCGTCCTCTCTTGAACGTCGCCCAATGATTTCCATGTGAGCTTCTTCGTGTGTTAAGGTATTTTTAGCATTCTAACAATCCGCTGTTTGCTAGTCGACATGGCTACATACACCAAAGGTGGCTGGTTTTTGGCAATGCATACGGTGATGTGCAATTGAGCATCTGCGAGCAATAAGTAGCAAATTGGATTAGCGGGATTATTTCAATCTTGCCAGAGCTTCTTCCCCATTCCTTCTCCCGGGAGCTGTTGGAGCCGTTGGTGTGGGAGGAGTAAAGTCCGGGCGGTGAGTACAAAACCCGATCGCGGGGCTTCGATCTACAGAGGCCCGGGAGCTGTTGGAGCTGTTGGTGTGGGAGGAGTAAAATCCGGGCGGTGAGTACAACAACCCATGGCGGGGCTTCGATCCGCAGAGGCCCGGGAGCTGTTGGAGCCGTTGGTGTGGGAGGAGAAAAGTCCGGGCGGTGAGTACAAAACACCATTACGGAGCTTCGATCCACAGAGGCCCGGGAGCTGTTGGAGCCGTTGGTGTGGGAGGAGTAAAGTCCGGGCGGTGAGTACAAACCCCCATCGCGGGGCTTCGATCCACAGAGGCCCGGGAGCTGTTGGAGCCGTTGGTGTGGGAGTAGCCCAAATCGGTAACGTTCCATTCGCAGTTTGCAGTTCAAAACAAGTGGGCTTGAGGAAGCCGCTGATTGGTGTAAGTGCACTAGAGGAAGCAGTAAGATTGGGAGTCAGATCCCTGCTGATTTCTTCCAGCAGTTTGTATTGTATTGTACTTTGTATTGTATTTTATTTGTATTGTATCCTAGGTACAGGATGAGTATGAGGGCCAGGGCAGTTTACTGTTCTGGGTGTCAGATGTGGGAGGTCAAGGAATCTGATAGCCTTCCAGACGTCCACATCTGCGTCAGGTGCATTGAGATGGGGCTCCTAAGGGACCGTATTAGGAGCCTGGAGCAGCAGCTCGATGACCTCCGTCTGGTCAGGGAGGGCGAGGAAGCCATAGAGAGGACTTATAGAGAGGTGGTCACTCCAAGACCACAGGAGGCAGGCAAGTGGGTCACGGTTAGGACGGGCAAGGGGCAGAGGCAGGGACTAGAGAGTAACCCGTTGGCTGTACACATTGACAATAAGTACTCCTGTTTGAGTACTGTTGGGGAGGACAACCTACCTGGGGGTAGCGACAGAGGCCAGGCCTCCGCTACGGAGACCGGCCCTGTTGCTCAGAAGGGTAAGGAAAAAAGAGGAGGGCTGTAGTAATAGGGGACACTATAGTTAGGGGTCAGATAGGCGTTTATGTAGATGCAGTCAGGAGACCCGGATGGTAGTATGCCTCCCTGGTGCCAGGGTCTGGCATGTGTCTCAACGTGTCCAAGATACCCTGAAATGGGAGGGTGAGGAGCCTGAGGTCGCGGTACGTATAGGTACTAATGACAGTTAGAAAAAGGGAAGAGGTCCTGAAAGGATAATTTAGGGAGTTAGGAGAAGAGTTAAGGAGAAGGACTGCAAAGGTAACAATCTCTGGATTACTGCCTTGCCACTCGACAGCGAGAGTAGGAATGGAGCGAGGTTGAGGACAAATGCGTGGCTGAAGGACTGGTGCAGTGGGCAGGGATTCAAGTTTCTGGATCATTGGGACCTCTTTTGTGGAAGGTGTGACCTGTATAAAAAGACGGGTTGCACTTGAACCCGAGGGGGACCAATATTCTGGCGGGGAGATTTCCAAAGGCTACTGCGGAGACTTTAAACTAGAACGGTTGGGGGGAGGGACTCAAATAGAGAAAGCTAATAGACAGTGTGTGAGGCAGGAGGCAGGAGGCAGAGAAGGGAAGCACTCAGACCCAACAGGTAGGGGGGATAGTAGAAAAACATAATAAACAGATAATAAGAGGTGGTGGGTTTCTTAAATGAGTGAGCAGAGAGACAGAGGGGTGTAAAATGAGGGTAGAAGCAATAGGTAGCAAGGTGAAAAGTAAACATAGCAGGCAGTCAAATCCAGGGCAAAAATCAAAAAGGGCCACTTTTCAACATAATTGTATAATGAGTAAGAGCGTTGTAAAAACAAGCCTAAAGGCGTTGTGTCTCAATGCAAGGAGCATTCGTAATAAGTGGATGAGTTGATTGTGCAGATAGCTATTAATGAATATGATATAGTTGGGATTACGGAGACATGGCACCAGGGTGATCAAGGCTGGGAGCTCAACATCCAGGGATATTTAATATTCAGGAGGGATAGACAGAAAGGAAAAGGAGGTGGTTAGAGAGGAGATTAACGCAATGGAAAGGAAGGACATTAGCTTGGAATATGTGGAATCGATATGGGTAGAGCTGCGAAACACTAAGTGGCATAAAACGCTAGTGGGTGTTGTGTGCAGGCCACGTAACAATAGTAGTGGATTTGGGGATGGCATCAAACAGGAAATTAGAAACAGTTATAATGGGTGACTTCAATCTACATATATATTGGGTGAATCAAATTGGCAGGGGTACTGAGGTAGAGGATTTCTTGGAATGTATGCGGGATAGTTTTCTAAACCAACATGTAGAGGAACCAACGAGAGAGCTGGCTGTTCTAGACTGGGTATTGAATAATGAGGAAGGGTTAGTTAGCAGTCTTGTTGTGCATGGCACCTTGGGAAAGAGTGGCCATAATATGGTTGAGTTCTTCATTATGATGGAGAGTGAAATTGTTAATACGGAAACAAGGGTTTTGAACTTAAAGAAATGTAACTTTGAGGGTATGAAACGTGAATTGGCCAAGATTGACTGGCAATAGATTCTTAAAGGGTTGACGGTGGATATGCAATGGAAGGCATTTAAAGACTGCTTGGATGAACTACCACAATTGTTAATTCCAGTTTGGCAAAAGAATAAATCAAGAAGGTAGTGCATCCGTGGATAACAAGGGAAATCAGGGTTAGTATCAAAACAAAAGATGAAGCGTACAAATTAGTCAGAAAAAGCAGCCTACCAGAGGACTTGGAGAAATTCGGAGTCCAACAGAGGAGGACAAAGGGCTTAATTAGGAAAGGGAAAATAGATTATGAAAGAAAACTGGCAGGGAACATAAAAACTGACTGCAAACGTTTTTATAGATATGTGAAGAGAAAGAGATTAGTTAAAACAAATGTAGGTCCCTTGCAGTCAGAAACAGGTGAATTGATCATGCGGAACAAGGACATCGCAGACCAATTGAATAACTACTTTGGTTCTGTCTTCACTATGGAAGACATAAAGAATCTGCCGGAAATAGCAGGGGACCGCGGGTCAAATGAGATGGAGGAATAGATTGAATCCAGGTTAGCCAGGAAGTGGTGTTAGGTAAATTGAATGGATTAAAGGTCGATAAATGCCCAGGGCTAGATAGGCTGCATCCCAGAGTACTTAAGGAAGTAGCCCCAGAAATAGTGGATGCATTAGTGATAATTCATCAACACTCCTTAGATTCTGGAGTAGTTCCTGAGCATTGGAGGGTACCTTATGTAACCCCAGTTTTTAAAAAAGGGAGGGAGAGAGAAAACGGTGAATTACAGACCAGTTACTCTGACATCGGTAGTGGGGAGACTGCTAGAGTCAGTTATTAAAGATGGGATAGCAGCACATTTGGAATGTGGTGAAATCATTGGACAAATTCAGCATGGATTTACGAAAGGTAAATCATGTCTGAATTTTTAGAATTTTTCGAGGATGCAACTAGTAGAGTGGATAAGGGAGAACCAGTGGATGTGTTATATCTGGACTTTCTAAAGGCTTTCGACAAGGTCCAACATAAGATATTAGTATTCAAACTTAAAGCACACGGTATTGGGGGTTCAGTACTGATGTGGATAGAGAACTGGCTGGCAAACAGGAAGCATAGGAGGTCCTTGCCTGCCTCCTGTGGTGTTGGAGTGACCACATCCCTGTAACTCCTCTCGATGACTTCCTCGCTCTCCCTGAACAAGCAAGCCCCGCGCTCCTTTTTAACTCCTACCGCTGTACACCTTGACAATAAGTACTCCTGTTTGAGCACTGTTGGGGTGGACAGCCTACCTGGGGGTAGCGACAGCGGCCAGGCCTCCGGTATAGAGACCGGTCCTGTTGCTCAGAAGGGTAAGAAGAGGAGGGCAATATTAATAGGGGACTCTATAGTTAGGGGGTCAGACAGGCGATTCTGTGGACGCAGTCGGGAGACCCGGATGGTAGTTTGCCTCCCTGGTGCCAGGGTCTGTGATGTGTCTCAACGTGTCCAAGACATCCTGAAAGGGCAGGGAGAGGAGCCCGAAGTCGTGATACATATAGGTACCAATGACATAGGTAAAAAAAGAGAAGAGGTCCTGAAAGGAGAATTTAGGGAGTTAGGAGGGGAGTTAAAGAGAAGGACAGCGAAGGTAACAATCTCGGGATTACTGCCTGTGCCACGCGACAGTGAGAGTAGGAATGGAGCGAGGTGGAGGATAAATGCGTGGCTGAAGGACTGGTGCAGAAGGCAGGGATTCAAATGTCTGGATCATTGGGACCTCTTTTGTGGAAGGTACGACCTGTACAAAAAGGATGGGTTGCACTTGAACCTGAGGGGGACCGATATCCTGGCGGGGAGATCTGCAAAGGCTACTGGGGAGACTTTAAACTAGAATGGTTGGGGGAGGGACTCAAATAGAGAATGCTATTCGACAGTGTGTGAGGCGGGAGGCAGAGAAGGAAAGCACTCAGACCCAACATGTAGGGGGGAAAGAAGAAAACAATAATAAACAGAGAATAAGAGGTGGTGGGGTTCTTAAATGGGTGAGCAGAGAAACAGAGGGGTGCAAAATGCGGGCGGAAGCAATAGGTAGCAAGGTGAAAAGTAAAAGTGGCAGGCAGACAAATCCAGGGCAAAAATCAAAAAGAGCCACGTTCCAACATAATTGTATAAGGGGTAAGAGCGTTGTAAAAACAAGCCTGAAGGCTTGTGTCTCAATGCAAGGAGCATTCGTAATAAGGTCGATGAGTTGAACGTGCAGATAGCAATTAATGATTATGATATAGTTGGGATCACGGAGACATGGCTCCAGGGTGACCAAGGCTGGGAGCTGAACATCCAGGGATATTCAATATTCAGGAGGGATAGAGAGAAAGGAAAAGGAGGTGGGGTAGCGTTGCTGGTTAGAGAGGAGATTAACGCAGTGGAAAGGAAGGACATTAGCTTGGAGGATGTGGAATCGGTATGGGTAGAGCTACGAAATACTAAGGGGCAGAAAACGCTGGTGGGTGTTGTGTACAGGCCACCTAGCTGTAGTAGTGAAGTTGGGGATGGCATCAAACAGGAAATTAGAAATGCGTGCAACAAAGGCAAAACAGTTATAATGGGTGACTTCAATCTACATATAGATTGGGTGAATCAAATTGGCAGGGGTGCTGAGGAAGAGGATTTCTTGGAATGTATGAGGGATAGTTATCTAAACCAACATGTAGAAGAACCAACGAGAGAGCAGGCTATTCTAGAATGGGTATTAAGTAATGAGGAAGGTTTAGTTAGCAGACTTGTTGTGCGTGCCCCCTTGGGCAAGAGTGACCATAATATGGTTGAGTTCTTCATTAGGATGGAGAGTGACATTGTTAATTCAGAAACAACGGTTCTGAACTTAAAGAAAGGTAACTTTGATGATATGAGACGTGAATTGGCCAAGATTGACTGGCAATTAGTTCTAAAAGGGTTGACGGTGGATATGCAATGGAAGGCATTTAAAGACTGCATGGATGAACTACAAAAAATGTTCATCCCAGTTTGGCAAAAGAATAAATCAGGGAAGGTAGTGCATCCGTGGATAACAAGGGAAATCAGGGATAGTATCAAAGCAAAAGATGTTGCGTACAAATTAGCCAGAAAAAGCAGCATACCAGAGGACTGGGAGAAATTCAGAGACCAGCAGAGGAGGACAAATGGCTTAATTAGGAAAGGGAAAATAGATTATGAAAGGAAACTGGCAGGGAACATAAAAACAGACTGCAAAAGTTTTTATAGATATGTGAAGAGAAAGAGATTAGTTAAAACAAATGTAGGTCCCTTGCAGTCAGAAACAGGTGAATTGATCATGGGGAACAAGGATATGGCGGACCAATTGAATAACTACTTTGGTTCCGTCTTCACTAAGGAAGACATAAATAATCTGCCGGAAATAGCAGGGGGCCGCGGGTCAAAGGAGATGGAGGAACTGAGTGAAATCCAGGTTAGTCGGGAAGTGGTGTTGGGTAAATTGAATGGATTAAAGGCCGATAAATCACCAGGGCCAGATAGGCTGCATCCCAGAGTACTTAAGGAAGTAGCTCCAGAAATAGTGGATGCATTAGTGATAATTTTTCAAAATTCTTTAGATTCTGGAGTAGTTCCTGAGGATTGGAGGGTAGCAAACGTAACACCACTTTTTAAGAAGGGAGGGAGAGAGAAAACGGGGAATTACAGACCAGTTAGTCTAACATCGGTAGTGGGGAAACTGCTAGAGTCAGTTATTAAAGATGGGATAGCAGCACATTTGGAAAGTGGTGAAATCATTGGACAAAGTCAGCATGGATTTACGAAAGGTAAATCGTGTCTGACGAATCTTATAGAATTTTTCGAGGATGTAACTAGTAGAGTGGATAGGGGAGAACCAGTGGATGTGTTGTATCTGGACTTTCAGAAGGCTTTCGACAAGGTACCACATAAGAGATTAGGATACAAACTTAAATCACACGGTATTGGGGGTTCAGTATTGATGTGGATAGAGAACTGGCTGGCAAACAGGAAGCAAAGAGTAGGAGTAAACGGGTCCTTTTCACAATGGCAGGCAGTGACTAGTGGGGTACCGCAAGGCTCAGTGCTGGGACCCCAGCTATTTACAATTTATATTAATGATCTGGACGGGGGAATTGAAAGCAACATCTCCAAGTTTGCGGATGACACTAAGCTGGGGGGCAGTGTTAGCTGTGAGGAGGATGCTAGGAGACTGCAAGGTGACTTGGATAGGCTGGGGGAGTGGGCAAATGTTTGGCAGATGCAGTATAATATGGATAAATGTGAGGTTATCCACTTTGGTGGCAAAAACGGGAAGGCAGACTATTATCTAAATGGTGGCCGATTAGGAAATGGGGAGGTGCAGCTAGACCTGGGTGTCATGGTACACCAGTCATTGAAAGTAGGCATGCAGGTGCAGCAGGCAGTGAAGAAAGCGAATGGTATGTTGGCCTTCATAGCAAGAGGATTTGAGTAAAGGAGCAGGGAGGTTCTACTGCAGTTGTACAGGGTCTTGGTGAGACCACACCTGGAGTATTGCGTACAGTTTTGGTCTCCAAATCTGAGGAAGGACATTATAGCCATAGAGGGAGTGCAGAGAAGGTTCACCAGACTGATTCCTGGGATGTCAGGACTTTCATATGAAGAAAGACTGGATAGACTTGGATTATACTCGCTAGAATTTAGGAGATTGAGAGGGGATCTTATAGCAACGTACAAAATTCTTATGGGGTTGGACAGGCTAGATGCAGGAAGATTGTTCCCGATGTTGGGGAAGTCCAGGACAAGGGGTCACAGCTTAAGGATAAGGGGGAAATCCTTTAAGACCGAGATGAGGAAAAACTTTTTCACACAGAGAGTGGTGAATCTCTGGAACTCTCTGCCACAGAGGGTAGTTGACGCCAGTTCATTGGCTATATTTAAGAGGGAGTTAGATGTGGCCCTTGTGGCTAAAGGGATCAGGGGGTATGGAGAGAAGGCAGGTACGGGTTGCTGAGTTGGATGATCAGCCATGATCATATTGAATGGCGGTGCAGGCTCGAAGGGCCGAATGGCCTAATCCTGCACCTATTTTCTATGTATCTATGTATCTATAGAGTAGGAGTAAACAGGTCCTTTTCAGATTGGCAGGCAGTGACTGGTGGGGTACCGCAAGGCTCAGTGCTGGGACCCCAGCTATTTACAATATATATTAATTATTTGGACGAGGGAATTGAATGCAACATCTCCAAGTTTGCGGAAGACACGAAGCTGGGGGCAGTGTTAGCTGTGATGAGGATGCTAGGAGGCTGCAAGGTGACTTAGATAGGCTGGGTGAGTGGGCAAATGGATGGCAGATGCAGTATAATGTGGATAAATGTGAGGTCATCAACTTTGGGGGCAAAAACAGGAAAGTAGACTATTTAAATGGTGGCCGATTAGGAAAAGGGGAGATGCAACGAGACCTGGGTGTCATGGTACACCAATCATTGAAAGTAGGAATGCAGGTGCAGCAGGCAGTGAAGAAAGCGAATGGTATGTTAGCATTCACGGCAAAATGATTTGAGTATAGGAGCAGGGAGGTTCTACTGCAGTTGTACAGGGTCTTGGTGAGACAACACCTGGAGTATTGCGTACAGTTTTGGTCTCCAAATCTGAGGAAATACATTATTGCCATAGAGGGAGTACAGAGAAGGTTCACCAGTCTGATTCGTGGGATGTCAGGACTTTCATATGAAGAAAGACTGGATAGACTTGGCTTGTACTCGCTAGAATTTAGAAGATTGAGGGGGGATCCTATAGAAACTTATAACATTCTTAAGGGGTTGGACAGGCTAGATGCCGGAAATTGTTCCCGATGTTGGGGAAGTCGAGGACAAGGGGTCACAGTTTAAGGATAAAGGGGAAATCCTTTAGGACCGAGATGAGAAAAACATTTGTCATACAGAGAGTGGTGAATCTCTGGAACTCTCTGCCATAGAAGGTAGTTGAGGCCAGTTCATTGGCTATATTTAAGAGGGAGTTAGATGTGGCCCTTGTGGCTAAAGGGATCAGGGGGTATGGAGAGAAGGCAGGTACTGGATACTGAGTTGGATGATCAGCCATGATCATATTGAATGGCGGTGCAAGCTCGAAGGGCCGAATGACCTACTCCTGCACCTATTTTCTATGTTTCTATGTTTCTATGTTTACGAGCCGAATGTTCTTTGGTGGCATGTGCAGAAGTAGATGAACAACAGACTTTCAGCACCGTTTAACACATCACCCTGCGTTCAAAAAACACAAGTATTGCAGCAACATCTACATTAGAAGGATGACCATTGACCAGAGAATGACTCACTATATGCATAAACTTCAATTTCATAGGGAGCTGGAAAAAATCGATTGTAAAATATTGTCTGTGGCCAAGGAAATCATCGTAATCCCGCTCGAGCAGAATCGCGTTAAAAATAATATAAACAAAGAAATCCTAAACAAATATTCACGGCATGCCGTGTTTTGAGCGTCACTAAGTTTAGTTTCGTTTAGATTACAGCGCGGGAACTTGGCTTTTGGCCCGCCGACCAGTGATACCCGCACATTTACACACTCTCCGCACATTAGGGACATCCTACGATTTTCCTAAACCTATTAGTCTGCGAACCCTTCCGTCTTTGGGAGAGTGGGAGAAAACCGGAGATCCCGGATGAAACCCACGAAGGCACGAGGAGAACGTACACACACCGTACAGTCAGCACCCGTAGTCATGATCGAACAAGGGCCTCTGCCGCTGTAAGGCATCGAATCTACCTCTGCACCACACTGTCGCCCATGGAATCACAAATAAAATCATCGATACATTATAGAAGCACGCAACCAGAAAGAAGCAACTGCACGAAATCAGTAGTTTGTAAGAATGGATGTAACGGAGATCAATGGTGGTAATCGCCGAGATTTAATGGGACCTGATAGGAACTGCATGGTATTTTTGATGGAGCAGACATTAGATTTTCACTAAAAACGACGCTAAATATGTTTTTTCTGTTTCTTTCCCCTCACGAAGAGCCCCAGGTCTTAAATATGATGTGTTAATCTTTCCACGGATTCTTCCCGAGTTTCCAGCATTATGTTTGCCTTTTTCCCGAGAATGTAGTTGATTTTTATTCCTTGCACCTAAAATGTGCTGGCTCTCTATCAAACATACCATACTTCCAATAGTTTTCCTCACCAGAATGCAGTATTGTTCAACACAACCCACTTGCGCGTGCCTTAGTAAAATGTTTATTTAACCAAATACACTCATCAACCGTTTCCCCCATAACCTATTTTATTAATTACGTATACAGAAAAAAATACTTCAATCGACTTCACTGATCCGTTGCCTTTCTCAAATACAAACTACGCGTGCGGAAGTATTTCAATGCGTTTCAAGTATTTAGTTACCACATTTAATCTAACATGTTAACAGATTTATTGTGGGGGGTTTTGCATTCGGCTTGATGATCTCTAATTGGCCGCATTCCCCTATTTCCCTTACTTTCTTCCATGTGGTTGTTTTTTTACCAACTTTCCACGCGTAGACGTCCATGGTATAACGAAGTTTGGCCTATAGCGGCACGTGATTTTCAGAGCATTCTCCGCTTTTACTGGCTGCATGGATGTGTCCGTTTTTGGTTGCAAAGACGTCTGTTAGGCTGCTTCATTAAAAAACGTATTATTTTAGTATTCATTATTTCTCTGTGTTAGATTATATAAATCTCCTTGGAAGTTAGTTGCTTCCTGTGTGACTCATTTCGTTTTAGTTTATTATAGGGTCTTTTTAAGTAACTTAAAGCGGGTGATTTCCAAATGGCAGACTGTGGGTATACCCAGCCCCAGTTCCTCGCGATATATATCAGCGAGAGTGCACACGTTATTTTCATGGTACTCTTCACGTGTACCATAGATGCAGATTATCGGTCCCATTGATATAACGAGGAAGTTAAATGGAAAATGTCGAAGTAGGCAGACAAAATATTTGGGGGTGGTAAGAGGCCATCCAGCATTAGTATTAATTTTTAGATAAAGGGCGTGGAAACGGACCTTCGGCCCCCTGAATCCGCGCCGACCAACATTCATCCGTACACTAGATCTATCGCACACAATTTACAGAAGCCAATTTGCATACAAACCTGCACGTCCTTGGAATGTAGGAGGAAAGCGGAGCAACCGGAGAAATCACACGCGGTCACAGGGAGAATGATCAAACTTTATACAGGCAGCACGCGTTGTCCAGATGGAACCCGGATCTCTGGCGCTTTAAGGCAGCAACTCTGGCACTGTGCCACTGTGTCGCCCTATGTAGATGAAGGATGTCCAGCGAGAATGATGCAAAAACAGGCTGCAAAGTTATTTCGACAAGTTGGGTCAGTAATAATGTTTATCGCAGATGCAGTTTAATCGGAATGAATAAGGATTTTGACCAATTGGTCCTAAAAAAGTACATGGCCTGTTATGGTGGTTACTCAACGATGATAGACCAGGGAAGTAAGGCAGCAAAAATCGATCTTTGTATCTTTGGTCAAAAATCACCGAGCGTACATTACCCGGTGCAACAAGCAATTACGAAGACAAATTGTATGTTTAATTTTTATTGCACGAAGCTTTGAGTGCCGGAAAATTTATTTCCTGCTGCAGCTGCAAAAGACAATTGGTAACCCCCTCTCAATCCTTTGCTTTTATACACTTAGCACTTTTATATATGGAAATAATTTCCTGTCAAGGAGGAAGTTCAAGGAGGTTTACAATGTTTCCAGAAACCCAAGGTTTCTGGGATGTTAGGATGGACGCGTAATACACGAGTGGCTATGGTTAGGTGATCTATTGTTCAGAATAATACAAAGCGATCTCAGAGAAAGCAGTAACCTGTGTAATTATATACACGGAAAAGGGAGGATATGTGCGATAGTTCGAGTGTTATTAGTGCGGTGTACTACTTGATGGTAAGACATATGCATTTACACTCGAATGGAGAGAAATGTCAACAGAAGCAGGTAAATAACATTTTGAAAGATCTAAGACAGTGGGGGACAGGCCAGTATACATGATAAGAGTAGTTGTGTGTAGTTCTTAATACCGAACCTATGATAGTATATTAGAAGAACGAAACCACGTGTGCTTGAGTGAACAGTCGAACATAATCGCAAGGTATGTTTGAACAGCCACAAAGGCAGAATTTTAAATTTAGTTTATTGTCTCGTGTTTAGATGTACAGTGCAAAGCAGTGAATGGAATGTAGTTGCTGTTTTTGCCTTTTTTTCTATGGATTACATGTTGTAGTGCAATCATTACCGAAGGCCCTATGTTAATGTATTTTATTCACGTATGTTATTTTGACACACAACAGCGCCAAAGGAAAATATGCTTCGCGGAGCTATGATGCGCCCAACGACGATCATTAAATGCAATGCCAATGCCAATTATAATAATGTTTTAATTTATTCTGTTGTCCGATTTTTCGCAGCTAGGGCATTGATCGAAAAAGAAAAAGGTAATAGTAAAGATAAGAAACATTTCATTATACCCAGAGAAAAATCGGATGATAAAACATATGATTACTCGTAGATACCTCGTTCCATTTACCGATTATTTTAACAGACATCTGGCGCGGCGCGGCGATGGGTGTTCCGCCCTCCACATAACAACATAACCCGAACCAATCAGGAACCAAAGTGGATGGACACCAGTCATAAATGTGCATAGTTTCCTTCACAGGAACCATAATGTCTTTCAAATCGTCAATGACTTTAAATTCATAGGCCCTAGCTGTCTCATCTTTACCATGGACAGCAAATACCTTCACATCTCCATTGCACACCCGGAAGATCTCATGTCCCTCCGGTTTTTCCTGAGAAGAAACCCAATCAGTTTCCCTCAGTAGAAATCTCCTGTGCTTGGCGGAATTTGTCCACACCCTCAATAATTTATCTTTTGATGCATTTCACTGTATTTAAGTGAAAGGTATAGCCATGCACACTCGTATGGACCCAAGTTGTTCCTGTTTTCTTGATGACAATGTGAAACAGTCATTGCTCCATCAGTCCTGACACCATCCCCCACCTCTTCCTCTGCTACATGGACGATTGTTCTGGTGCTATTCCTGCACCTCTGCAGAACACGTTGATTTCATCAGCGCTATAGCTAACTTCCACTATGCGCTCTGATGATCACATGCGATCTCTGAGATGTCTTTCTCGATCCGTCTGCCTCCAACATAGGGGGCAATCATAGAAACATAGAAACATAGAAAATAGATGCAGGAGTAGGCCATTTGGCCCTTCGAGCCTGCACCGCCATTCAATATGATCATGGCTGATCATCCAACTCAGAATCCTGTACCTGCCTTCTCTCTATACCCATTGATCCCTTTAGCTACAAGGGCCACATCTATCTCCCTCTTAAATATAGCCAATGAACTGGCCTCAACTACCTTCTGTGGCAGTGAATTCCAGAGATTCTGTGTGAAAAATGTTTTTCTCATCTCGGTCCTAAAATATATCCCCTTCATCCTTAATCTGTTACCCCTAGTTCAGGACGTCCCCATCATCGGGACCAATCTTCCTGCATCTAGCCTGTCTAACCCCTTAAGAATTGTGTACGTTTCTAGAAGACCCCCCCTCAATCTTCTAAATTCTAGCGAGTACAAGCAGAGTCTATCCAGTTTTTCTTCATATGAAAGTCCTAACATCATAGGAATCAGTCTGGTGAACCTTCTCTGTACTCACTCTATGGCAAGAATGTCTTTCCTCAGATTTGGAGACCAAAACTGTACGCAATACTCCAGGTGTGGTCTCACCAAGACCCTGTACAACTGCAGTAGAACCTCCCTGCTCCTATACTCAAATCCTTTTGCTATGAATGTTAACATACCATTCGCTTTCTCCACTGCCTGCTGCACCTGCATGCCTACTTTCAATGACTGGTGTACCATGACACCCAGGACTCGTTGCATCTCCCCGTTTCCTAATCGGCCACCAGTCAGATAATAGTCTTATTTCCTGTTTTTGCCACAAAAGTGGATAACCTCACATTTATCCACATTATACTGCATCTGCCATGCATTTGCCCAATCACCCAGTCACCTTGCAGCCTCCTAGCATCCTCCTCACAGCTAACACTGCCACCCAGCTTCGTGTCATCCGCAAACTTGGAGATGTTGCATTCAATTCCCTTGTCCAAATCATTAATATATATTGTAAATAGCTGGGGTCCCAGCACTGAGCTTTGCGGTACCCCACTAGTCACTGCCTGCAATTCTGAAAAGGACCCGTTTACTCCTACTCTTTGCTTCCTGTCTGCCAGCCAGTTCTCTATCCACATCAATACTGAACCCCCAATACCGTGTGCTTTAAGTTTCTATACTAATCTCTTATATGGGACCTGGTCGAAAGCCTTCTGAAAGTCCAGATATAACACATCCATTCTCCCTTATCCACTCTACTAGTTACATCCTAGAAATTCTATAACATTAGTCACACATGATTTACCTTTCGTAAATCCATGCTGACTTTGTCCAATGATGTCACCACTTTCCAAATGTGCTGCACCACATCACCCCAGTTCTCAAAGAACTTCACTGGCTTCCCATCTCCCACCGGATTATCTACAAAATCCTGGTCCTCACCTACAAAGCCCTCAACCACTTGCCCCCCCCCCCCCTTATCTCACTGACCTCCTCTCCCCCTACCAACCCTTAAGGTCCCTCAGATCCACATCAGATGGTCTCCTCTCCATTCCGAAATCCAACCTCTGCACTTTTGGAAACAGAGCCTTCTCCAGGGCAGCTCACAGGCTCTGGAACTCCCTCCCACAACTGAGCGGAAATTCTGAGTCCCTCACCATCCTCCCGTCCCGCCTCAAGACCCATCTCTTCACCCCTGCATACCCTTAGTCCCATGTCCCCCTCCCCTTTGCATCTCTGTCTTACTGTTCTATTTGGTTTTGTTTTTGATTCTCAATGTAAAGCGACTTTGAGTCCTTGAAAAACGCTATATAAATAACATGTATTATTATTATTATTATTATTATTATTAATAACTGACTCTAGCAGTTTCCCCACTCCCGATGTGAGAATAACTGGTCTGTAATACCCCGTTTTCTCTCTCGCTCCTTTTTTTAAAAGTGGGGTTATATTAGCTACCCTCCAATCCTCAGGAACTACTCCAGAATATAAAGATTTTTGAAAAATTATTCCTAATGCATCCACTATTTCTGGGGCTACTTCCTTAAGTACTCTGGGGTGCAGCCTATGAGGCCCTGTGGAGTTATCGGCCTTTAATTCATTCAATTTACGTAACACCACTTCCCGGCTAACCTGGATGTCACTCACTTCCTCCATCTCATTTGACCCCCGGTCCCCTGATATTTCCGGCAGATTATTTATGTCGTCCTTAGTGAAGACAAAACCAAAGTAGTTAATCAATTGGTCTGCCATGTCCTTGCTCCCCATGATCAATTCACCTGTTTCTGACTGCAAGGGACCTACATTTGTTTTAACTAATCTTTTTCTCTTCACATATCTATAAAAACTTTTGCAATCAGTTTTTATGTTCCCTGCCAGTTTTCTTTCATAATCTATTTTCCCTTTCCTAATGAAGCCCTTTGTCCTCCTCTGCCTCAATCTGAATTTCTGAATTTCTCCCAGTCCTCTGGTATGCAGCTTTTTCTGGCTAATTTCATCTTTTTTTGGATACTATCCCTGATTTCCCTTTTTATCCACGGATGCACTACCTTCCCTGATTCATTTTTTTGCCAAACTGGGGTGAACAATTGTTGTAGTTCATCTACGCCGTCTTTAAATATCTTCCATTGCAAATCCACCGCCAACCCTTTAAGAATCAATTGCCAGTCTATCATTGCCAATTCACGTCTCATACACAAAAAGTTACTTTTCTTTAAGTTCAGAACCCTTGTTTCTGAATTAATTATGTCACTCTCCATCCGAATGAAGAACTCAACCATATTATGGACACTCTTGCCCAAGGGGCCACGCACAACAAGACTGCTAACTAACCATTCCTCATTACTCAATACCCAGTCTAGAATAGTCTGCTCTCTCGTTGGTTCCTCAATTAACTGGAGCCACTAACATTGCTTCACTAACTTCAACTGTGTGGACTGCGCCTCCTCCCAATCTGGCTTTGGATTGACGCCGTATACCACTCTCAATTGCTCTCTCTCCGCTCCATCTATGCTCAACATATAACTTTCCTCGCTATGACACCCGAGATGTCATATTTCCTTAGCATTTGGTTACACCTGCAATGTGCAAATATCCCTCATCCGTGACTCATCTGTATAACACAGTTCGGCAGTCGACCACCCTCTCCGAGACTGAACAATGATGGACCCCCTCTCCTCTAGATTGGCGATATTATGCGCAGAACATATCATCGTTTCGCTGTATACTAGGTCCGTCAAGATTTCATAACCTTCAGGCTGTGATTCATATTTACTCACTTTTCTAGT